>JARHVA010004542.1:1322500-1385000 GCA_037957365.1 Torreya grandis | reverse complement strand
AAAAATAAATATTTGTTCATTAAAAAAAATATGAAACATACCTTATTATAACAAGAAGAATGTTATAGGAATAAAAAATCATAACCATACTCACTTATACATAGTTTTATAATAATAAACATCTTAATCAAAATAAAAATTGGTCTATGCATATCGATATATGAAAATAACTCAATATTTCAAACTTCAAAACTATTCTTACATAAACCTAAGATAACACATATATTGAAGTGGGACACAATTTAGAATCATCTAGATAAGGTCAAATGTATGAGGATAAAACTATATGGACTAATGAAATATGAGGAACAAATCATAAGAGGAAGAGGCTTATCTTCACATGAAAAAATAATATTAATGAGCATTCCTAGCTAGTTAGCCAAAAGTACATGGGAAGGTTCATTATATAGGTGAAAGATAGACATGTTCTCATGATATACCCATAAGCTTTATCATGTCTAGGGATATGTGTGGTGGACTTGTGGCTTATATACCTCTTTTATATTCTTATTATATTTATCTATATTCTTAGTTAGGTCAGCCTATGGAATAACCATGGCTAAGCAGACTATATATAGAAGGTAGTGGTTAGTCTTTGATCATCATGTTAAGTATTTTGTTATCAATGCATTGTTATGGAAGTTTCCCCCTCAAAATGACTTTGCTATATTATCTAATATTCTTCACTGTTGTCAATTATTATTTTGTGATATGTCAAATTTACATATTATGTGAGATATATAATCATTTTGTGTGAACATATAAGTAATTTCATTATAAGTGGTATTAAATCTTCGATTTGGGCACGTTTCCTATGATATTGTTTTTTTAGATCTGGTGAGGTGTAACTTATGAGAGAGGAAGGAACAAAAAAACATAACTTGTAATCTAGGAAGAATTAATTTTTTCTATCAACATAGTATTGTTTGAAATGCTTTTGTGAAAAAAAATGCTAGAATTTTTTTTATTTGCACAATTATAGTCATTGGTATGTCTCGACGAGATGATCACAATGGTATATTATATCGGTACTCTTTTTTGGTTCCAAAATTTTTTACCCTACTATGTAAAGGTAGTCATTAGATTCATCTTAGCAAGGTGATTGTAATGGTACCATCTCTTTGTACACATTTTTTGAGGTGAAAACCATCTTAGGGTTTGTATATGGTACGCCCTTGTACATGGGGAAGAAATGCAGGGCAAGAAACTCCTAAGACTCTTTTTATCAGTGATATGGAATTTAAAACTTCAAATCCATTGATTTCTCAACTTCAAGCTAACATAAAGGACTTGGTGTAGAATGATGACTTTGTTGTAGTTCAAATTAATGTTTCATGGATACATGAAGAGATTAATGGGGTTCACACTCAATTGAATTAGATAAATAATCAATTAGCTACCCTTTCATCTCAATTATATTCAAATAACCCTCCACAATATCTTTCGAGTCCTCCTCCTCTCAACACTAACAACTCCAATTCTAGTGTGAAACTAATGTTGCCAAAAGTGGACATGATTAAGTTTTATGGTAAGAATCATCTCACTTGAATTAATCAAATTGAGTATTTATTTGATCTACATCAAACTCCTAGTTATCAAAAGGTGATAGTGGAATCTCTATATCTAGAACACGAGTAATTAATTTCATATTAGTAGTTGTGTTCTTAAAATAAAAATAATGGTGCTCATATTATATGGTATATTTTCACTAATGATTTATTGGCTCATTATCATAATAATATTTTTGAGAACTACTTTAGCCAGCTAGCCAAACTATGGAAAACATGATCTATGAGGGATTATATTCATCAATTTCAAAATATATTCTTATGGGTGGAAGACATCACTAAGGAAAATTTGAATCATCTATTCTTGAGTGGCCTCGAAGATAACACCCAATTAAAGGTTTGGATGTTTAACCTAACATCTGTATTAGAATCTATTCCATGAGTATGCATGGTATAAGAATAAGAGATGGTCAAATGGAAAAACTTCACTACTTGTCATGATCTCACCTTTCTATCACCATCATATCCTCAACCCACCAGATTGACACCTCACCAAATTGAGGGAAAATGAGCCAAAGGGTTGTGTTATGGTTGCAATAGTAAATGTATCAAAGACCATCATTGTGTTGAAAAGAAGGTATTTTACATCAAAGGTGCCAATGAGGATGATGATGATGAGGAGCCAACTAGCCAGGATGAAGAAAGTTGTAAGGAAGAATTTAAAGTCTTTTAGCCTACCATTTCCTCTCATGCATTTTTAGTTATTAATATTCCTAAAATTTTTAATGTGGTGGGTTTCTTGAATAAATAAAAGGTCACGATATTGATTGATTCTTGGAGCACACAAAAATTCATCAATAGTAAGTTGGTTGCTCACTTGAGCTATCTCATTTATCTCACTCCAAAATTCTAAGTCATGAATGTAGATGGTGGTACTGTCAGCTGCTCAGGGAAATGCCATAATGTTAAGTTGACCATAGGAGACTACTTGTTGGATTGCCCTATGTTTGTTATTCCTATGGGGGGAGTTGACATTATTTTGGGAGTATAGTGGCTCACCACTTTTGGCACTATTGAGATTAATTCTAAATAATTATTCATGCACTTTCATTCTGAGGGAAGGGCATTTGAGCTAACAGGATTAAGGGATAAATCTCCACAATTAGTTATCTCCCATAAAATGACAATGATTATCTAAAAGGGTGCTGAATGATTTGTATTTCACTTTTTTTCCATGTAATTTCAACCAACTCAGCCATCTACACCTCCTAATCTACAACAAGTGATTGATGGACATTAAGTTATTTTTGGTGACACACCAAAAGGACTTCCACCTAGCTGCATGCATGATCATTATATCAAACATATTTATGGTAGTACACCACCCAAGATTAGGCCATATAGGTATCCCTATACCTAGAAAAGTGAAATTGAAAAGATGGTACATGAGATGTTGGATGGAAGAATCATTCACCATAGCCAAAGCACATATTCTTTACTAGTTGTCATGATGAGAAAGAAAGATGACACTTGGAAGATGTTCCTTGACTACAAAGAACTCAACAAGTACACTATCAAAGATAAGTTTCCTCTTCTTGTCATTGATGATTTTCTAGATGAATTAAATGGTGCTCTTTATTTTACCATATTAGATCTGCATTTTGGGTATCATCAAATCCTTATTTTAGGACTCATTAGGGCCATTATGAGTTTTTGGTTATGGCTTTTGGGATAAAAAATTTACCATCCACCTTTTAGAGTTTGATGAATACTATTTTTAGACCATTTTCAAGGATATTTGTTTTGTTATTTTTTGATGATATCCTCATTTATAGTAAAAATTTAGAATACCTTTTGTATGATGTGAAACAAGTACTCTCAATTATGGAACAACATTAGTTGTATGCAAAACCTTCCAAATGTACTTTTAGAGATTATGAGGTTGATTATTTAGGTCATCTAGTTTAACATGCAGGATTAATAGTGGATCCTATAAAAATTCAAGCAATGGTGGACTAGTCGATTCCTAAGACACTCAAGTAACTAAGGGGATTTATGGGGCTAAGTGGTCACTATCGCTAGTTTGTCAAAAATTATGGTAGCATTGCAGCCCCACTCACCTATTTTTTGAAGAAAGACTCCTTTCAATATACTAATATAGCTACCAGGGAATTTAAACAATTTAAATTGGCTATGTATACCACTCTAGTGTTGGCCACTCCTAATTTTTCAAAGACTTTTGTGGTTGAATGTGATGCATCTAGATATGGTATGGGTGTTGTACTCATCCAAGAAGGCATACCAATTTAATTTAAAAGTCATCAATTGAAGGGTAAAAATCAACATAAGCCCATTTATGACAAGGAAATTATGGCCATTTTTCATGTATTAAAACATTAGAGGCCTTAGTTGATGGGTCATCACTTCCAAGTAAACACTAATCACAATAGTCTCAAATAATTTTTGGAAAAAATGTTGTCATCTGAAGAAAAACAAAAATGGGTAACTAAGATGTTAGGCTATGATTTTTAAATATTTTACAAGAAATGCAAGGAAAATGTAGTGGTAGATTCACTATCTAGAAAGGATGAATCAGTTAAGGCATTGTTATGTGCTATGGCCATTCTATAGGGAGATTAGCTAGAGGAAGCATGATCATAATGGGATAATTATAGTGATACCCATGATTTGATTCAAAATATTTAGCAAGGTTTTGGTGGATTTGAAAAATTCACATGGAATGGAGATGAATTATAGTATAAAATTAGATTATACCTATGTAAGAATTCTCTTATTAAATAAAAAATTATTCAAGGACTTCATGGAACTCCAATTGGGGGTCATTTAGGATTTTTGAAAACCTATCATAGAATCAAGTAGGATTTTTTTAGGAAGGACTCAAGGGGTTGTCCAAAAATATGTGGTTGAATGTATGATCTATCAACAAAATAAAGGATAAACCATAAAAATCCCATGTCTTTTGCAACCTTTATGTATGCCTAGCCAATGTTTGGAAAAGGTGTATAAGGATTTCTTAATAGGGTTATTGAGATCTATTGGTAAAAATGTTATGAAGGTTGTGGTAGGTCATTCTTAGTAATTATGCTCATTTTTATTCTTTATCATAGCCATTTGTTGTTATTATAGTATCTTTCATTTTTCTCAATACAATTCAAAATTTTCATGGTACCCCTAAGATCATTGTCAGTGATAGAGATCCCATTTTCACTAATTTTTTTTACTAAATTATTTGCAAGTTTTGGCAATTAGTTGGCTCATAGTTCATCATATCATCCTCAATCAAATGGATGAATTGATAGTCAACAAATTTCTATAAGGATATCTTTGTTGTTTTGTTTTAGATAAATAAGATAAATGGGTTCATTGGTTTCCACTTGCTGAATGGTGGTATAATACTATTGTTCATAGTTCTTCTAGAACGTCTCATTTTATAAAAATATAAAAATACCACCCTCCATCCATCACTTCAACCTTGAAGGTCCATCCTAAGTATCATGTAGTTGAATAACATATTCACCATCAATAGGGGGTCCTTGCAAGTTTGCATGAAAATTTAGCCATGGCCCAGAATCGCATGAAGCAATAGGCAGATCAACATAGGAGTGAGAGGAATTTTTGAATTGGTGATTGGGTATTTTTTTACTTGTATACATATAAGTATATTTCCTTAAATCAATAGAAAAAGGATATCAAGTTGTCCCCTATGTATTAGGGGCCTTATCAGATCTTGTAAAAAATTTGTAGTGTGGCCTATAAGTTATAATTTCCTTCCTCCACTATCATACATCCATTATTTCATGCATCATGCTTGAATAAAGTCATTGGACATAGAGTTTCTACTCAAATTAAATTACCAGAATTGGAGGAGGAAGGAAGAGTTATTATTGGTCCTGAGGTGATCCTTCAAATGTGCACTAAAAAACTATGGTCTAGAGTGATTAAGGAGTACTTGATCAAATGGAAGAATTTTCCTTGTGAATATTCCACTTGGGAGGATGAATCCTTTATATCAAAACATCCAGAATTGATTCAACATTGAGGACAACATTGTTTTGATGGGGAGGGGCATACTATACATTAACCTTTGGCATGTCTAGGGATATGTGTGTCAAACTTGTGGCTTACATACCTATTTTATATTATTGTTACATTTGTCTATGTTCTTAGTTTGGTCATCCTATATAATAACCATGGATAAGTAGAATATATATAGGAGGTAGTGGTTAGTCTTTGATTATCATGTTAAGTATTCTACTCTCAGTGCATTATTGTGGAAGTTTCCCCCTCGAAGTTGTTTTTCTATATTATCCATTATTATTCTCTACTATCAATTATGACTATGTGATCTCTCATATTTACTTATTTTATGTGATATATAATCATTTTATGTGAACATATAATTAATTTCATTAAACCTCACATCCTCATGACTATGGGGTTATCATCTCTAATTACATTGATTACACACCTAAGTGACACCTAATATAGTTAACTAGAACATGTAGGTAAAACCACATGGTGGGAAAAGTTTGCACTAAGACCCCCCTTAAACATAACTAAGGTGGGTATAAGAATTGGTTCCAAACACAAAATCTTGATGAGATACCAAGTACATAATAAATTAGATAACAAAGAAGTCCCCATAGAAGATGATAAAGATGCCTATAGTAGAGATTGTAAAAATGACTAAGGTATATGATGACATCCTCTACTTGAAGACTAAATAATCTCCCTTTAGATTGACCAATATTTCTTCCCTTTACCAAAGGAAGAATACAATGGGTATACTAAAATTCTACCGATTTGATAATGGAAGATGAAGGAAGCAATACAAAGATATATGAATATGATCCAAATATATAATGTTTCATAGGTCTGGCAAGATCATGCATAATAACTTAATGTAATGTCATTAAAGTTAACCTTTTAGAAGAAAGATATGGAACATTAACTGAAATAATATCTATGTGAAGTGTGAAGCATGGATCAACAACTCTCAAAATTAAAGAAGATACTACAAATGAAGCACACAAATCTATAGAATAAATATCCTTAATAAGAGATGAGTCATCAATGATCTCATTAAGTGTACTCACACTAAAAATAGTAGAGTCCTCTAAAATACAAATATGTGATAGATTTATAAGAGTATTATCTTCAATAGGAATGAATTTAGAAACTATAAAAGGACAACTAAGGTTTGGTACAATCTTGTCTTATAATGGTGGTTATACGTAAAGAAGAGCACTATCCATCAATAATATATTATAAAAAAAATATAAGTAGGAGGATAGAGAAAAATAGTATCTAAATAGATAATATAAATATGAGGAGGAGGAGGAGTGATATAAATCTAAACATGATCTCTCAAAAGAGTTTGAAGAGTGCTCAAAATAGTGGAGGGACACTCTATGTGCTCTACATGGTGGTGTATATCCCACGAAATGTACATCAATAATTGACCATAGACACAATCACAATAGTTGGTCTAGTCATTTTATGGATAAGGGCAATTGGGACTAGGAATATATCCATATAAAATTAGAATAAGGTCATGTTACATGAGCAAACATTTCATGTACACCTCCCATGAATCATATTTGTTCCTTCCAAGAAGAACCACTAGAGTATAATTAACTATCTTTATCTGGCATATCCCAAGGTGAGTCGACATGACCAAAAGTAACCATACACACTCAATGTGATGGAAATCGAGATCAATCAAAAATACATCCAAATGAGAAATCAGTGAAATATTCACTAAATTCCACATGATATTGTATAAGGTGACACCTTATAATTGAGTGTATATAATTAAAAATTTTAAGTTCATATACAATTAGCAAACATGTAAAATTAACACATGTATATAAAGTAAAATAAGAAATGCAATTTCCCGATAATTTTATAACATCAATTTTATAAGATTGAAAATAACATAAATGGATAGAGCTAAATCAAACTCGTGCTTTTAAAAAATGCACCTAAAAATGGCTTATAAGATGTAAATTATGGGAGTTTTAAATTATTTAAATAAAAAACCTCACCTTTTAATATTTGAAAAATAATCTTACCCTCCAAAAATTAAAAAAATTGGTTTTCCAAGAACATTACTCAACTTTGCATGAAAAAAAAAAGCCCCCTTGTGTTGGGCATAACCAAGGGCTTAAATTACAATACGAATAGGGGGTTAAGGGTTAGGATGATTTCTCCCCCAAGAGTAATTTAATTAATGGTTGAGTGACATTACCTCTAAGTTTACTCCATTTTACCCATGAATACTTTTACACTTTGTTTGTTTAAAATTGTTGTCCTCCAACAAGTCACGTAATCCAAGTAGAGTTGTTGAGTCAATATTTGATGACAGTGTTATTTCCCAAATTTTACCAAGTAATATGTGCCCTTCCAAAGATATGAATGTGTAAGAGTCTAATTAATGTCCTTTGATAGAATTTTGCAAAATGTGTATGAATGTCTGAGAGTCTAATTATTGTCCTCTAAAATAATTCTACAAGAAGTTACCACCCAAAATAAAAACCTTGCTCTTGTAAATATTTTGTGTAGACCCCACAAAATTTTGTTTCAATTAATTATTAATTTTTTCATGTTTTGAATACTTTTTGGTTTTAGGGTTTATGTTGAAATTGAGACGAGATGAATTTAAATGTGATTAAGCATGAAAAATACTAAGTCTAAATATTCAATTTGAAAAGCGATAAGGTCTCGAGACACCAGGAGGGAAATACAATGTTGAATTAACAAGTAGACATTTTCAGTGGAGATGCAACATCACATTGTAATTTTGGATTGTAATTTTCAAACTATAATTCTAATCCTGAAGTTTGTGGTGGTCAAGTTTTAAAGAAGCGTCAATTTAAATGTCTAGACAATAAAATGTTTTGGGTATAAAACAGCATTGATATGTAAATGTGAAATTTTTAAATTGATCTCCAAAGTCTACCACCTACAAAGATGTGTCAATAAATCTTAAAATATGTGAGGATAAATAAAATGCAAAGATAATAATGTCACATTACAATTACTATTTTTCAATTTTCAATGTGAAAAGAAATGTTTGAAGCCCACTATGCAGGTTGAATAACAAACCTCATATAAATGTCTTAAAAGAACATGTTAGGGTCTTAGGTTGAAATTACTTCCACATGGAGGTCCATGGTCAAAGGTAAGTTAAAATATCTGAAAGAAAAGGTAAGAGTGAAGATCTAGCGGGGAAGGACAACATTGATATGCAACATTTTTAATTTCAAATCGTAATGTGTAGTTCAAGCCTCAAAGATCAATGCAAAATGTCATCAATAAAGTTCAACAGAAGGGACTCAATCACACAATGAGGTTCTAACATGAAAAAAATTACTATAATGTAGATTTAATTTACAAACATGCAAATTACAAGTGATTTTTCCAATCCCATTATATATACCAAAGTAAAAGACTCAAGTCCATAGTGGACATTTCCCAAAAAAAATGTAATGTCAAAATGCAATATTTGTTTTGAAAATTACAATATGAAAATAAAGGTTCATCACCTGTTAATGTCCATGTATAGGTATGTGGTAGATTTCATGGGAAAAACAAGTTTTAAATTGTAATTTGTAGTATGTACTCAAGATCTTAAAACCTATAGCTTGTCACTAAGCTCAAGGTAGGTAGAGGTTTGAAATAGAGATACAATACCAAAACATAAATTTACACTTGAAAATTTCAATGTGCAAGTAAATTTTTAATGTCCATGGACTACCTATATTGAATATTTTAAAGGAGTCAACTTGGTCAAATGCCCACGTGCATGTCTATAGCTAAGTGGTAGAAAGTTTCAAATGAGAAGGAAAGCAAGATTTCTAAGCAGAGATGCACCATAATATTACAAATTTCCATTCAAAATTTATAAATTTTATGTGAATCTATAAAACGCATCGATTTAATACAAGTATAGACCTAGAGTTTGAAATTCTTCCAAAGGAAAGAGGCATGCATCATTATTTTATGTTATGGAAACTTAAAGGCAATGAATAAGACAACTATTGTTTTATTTGGTTTCCCCATGCAAATGTGAAGTATCCATTTAAAGGTTCAAATCCTTGGTACTACTGACATTAAAATGGGTTGAAATGTCTACATATAGAAATAGTGAAATTCAACCTCAATATCAGCATCCTCTGCTACACTAATAAATTTAACATTTGGGCTAACTAATACAAGGTGTACATATTATAGTGATTCTTATTCAAGTGATAAGACTATTATTAATATAAATAGATCTATTCCAATTATCCAATGCAAGAATTGGTTTAGTAGCAACTATTGCTTTTAGGTTCTATTTTTTTTACCATCTTTATGTAAAATGACTTTTTCATTTTAATTATACTATCCCAGAGGAAGAGACCCACTTGTAAGTATTTGATCATGAGTGCCTTCAGAGAAAATCAAAGGATCTAAGAGAAATTAATAAGTCTCCCAATGCCAAAAGGGTTTTTGAGATTATGAGATATTATGATAACACATGAAACATTGTATTGGAAGTAGAGAAGGCAAATTATCGATCATGACAAGCACACATTGATATTGAAAGAAAATAAGTATTATATGAATAACACAAGAAACTTGGTCAATAATAAGCACAAATAAAGGCACAAATGGCTCACTATGAGGATGTGTTGGCAAGGGAGTGAATGGTAGAATAAATAAAAGTATTACAAGATCAATTTATTAAAGATCTAGAATGGAAACTAATGCATGAAAATGACCCTAATATTGTGAAATAGAGGAAAACATCTAAGAAAGATTTTATTGAAAATAAGAGTACACATCAGAAGGTAGGATCAATATGTTTCAGAGGCCCAAAGTATAGTGGAAATTTTAAAGTGCAAAACAAGTTTAAATGTGCAAATTAGTATTATTAAAATTAAGGTCTGAAGTCCATAGAGATCCATGAGAATATTGAAATTTCTTAAAAAGCATATGTCTGTCTAAAGCCCCATGTTAATATCTACAATCAAAAGTGATACAAAGTCAAAAATTCAAGAAAAGAATATGTTTTTGATGGAACTAAAACATCAAAATGCAATTTTACAATTGAAAATTGAAAATGTGAAACACACTTCTGCAATCCTGCCAACTTGAAAATATGCACCTAAATTATGAAATCCTGATAGATGCAAAGTTGAAAATGGTATTTGAAATTGTACCAAAGATAGAAAAGTGTAAATTTTCATTTGAATCCCAAAAACCCACTAGAAGTCAAAAACTGTAAAATTACATCTAGGTTATAAAAATGTGCCAATGTAAAATAAGGTTAAATATGTACATACAATTATTAGGTTTAGCAACAAAAGGAAAAATAAAATATGAATGGGCAAAGGCAAGGACCAATTCAAAATAAAAAGGGTAAAGACAAATTTAGGTGTTATATACTAATATTTGACTAATGTCAAAAGAGCTTAGTGGATGAGGATAATTGCTAGAAGGGTTTTGAGGGTAAAATGGACCATTGGAAGCATGGTTTGAGGGGAAGTTCTTTTGTTCTCTGTATGATTCAAAAAACCATGGATCCCTCATTTCTTCCATCACAACTAGAGTAATCATGAAAAAATTTAAGTGTATATGATGTTGTCATGTCAAAACTAAAGGCATTCTTTGGCTTGCATGAGGAGGAGGGAAACCATCATCCACCAATTTTTAGTTAGGAAAATTATTAGTTTGGAGAATAGGGAAAAATGATTACAAATGAAGACAAATGTGTGTTTTACACCCAAAAAGAATATTCTCCCTCAAGATCAAAGATTTACAATCAAGCATATCAATGTTTTTTTATCAAACTTCATTATTACATGGATAACCAGTTACCAAAATCATTAAATCATGAGAGTCTCTAGGAGTGTTCAAAGGCATATTTAATATGAAGAATATTCTATGAATAGTATTGGTAATAAATTTGTATAACTAAAGAGGACTTGACCTTTTTAGAGAGGTTGTTGTTAGGTTTTTTTTCTTAGGGTTAAAGATCTTCAACTTTCAAAAATATATTGTGCCTCTTTGACTCTATAGCTAAGATGATTGCACCTATTAAGTCATTAGCACTCTCTAAGATAATTTTTCATGTCTCCCCTATTTTGAAGCAAATCCATTATGCATTTATCCATGTTAATATTATGAAAATTGATGTATGTAGACTTAATTTCAGGATTAATGAAAACTACATGTTATTTATGCTTTTTCTTATCAATGAAGTGTAATGGCACATTATTCATGCACTACTAATTAGGTATCTATTTTTTTATCACTTATTAATAATCATTCTAGGCATAGACATAGATTTTAAATTCATTTCTACATTGTGATTTGGGAATGTTTTGTTGATAGTATTTTAAGGATACCCTAAACTTATAGAATTGACAAGAGAAGGTGCTTGATTTTGCATTTACGATGTATGATTTTAGGATTTTAGGGCTTATTTGAATGTTTACATTGGATCGACATCAATGAATGAAAATTATTCCTCATATTTTTCTTATTTTATCTTTCAAACTTTTAGATCTTGAAATGAATGATATAAGTGTTGTTCAATGAATTCCAACTATTAAAAGCCACCACAACTCATTTAATTATAATTAAATCATCCTACCCATCCTACCCCAATAAGTAATACATGCTCTTGAGTACCTTATTTGTTATTTGATCATAGATGCATAAGTGTTGCATATTTGAAATGTGTTCATGTTTGATCCTTGAAGGCTAGCTTTATAACCTTCCATTTGGCATTTAGTTGTCAATAATTTCCTTAGAAATGAAGCTTCCAGTCACATGTTATCTGTCTTTAATACCTTGTGTCTGATTTAGATGCATTTGCCCTATCAATGTGACAACTCTTCCTAAGTGTATTATGTAAGGTTGGTTATGATTTGGTAAAATTTGTTTTTGTGACAATAATTCCTTGGAGATTGAACTATAGTATCCCTCCATCTGAGCAAGTTAACCCATAGGTCCTTTCACCTTGGTTCAAGAAAATCTAAAAAAATCAAGGACCTAACCATACCCTTTATCTATGTCTTCCATTTGTTTTCTACATTCAATCCATCTAGATGTTTATCCTTTCTCAATCTATAATGACATGATATAGGTTTATGATATTTGTTTGTCATCTTCTCAAGTGTGCAAAGTTGAATCATAGAGGTGTCTAACAAGGAACCAACATGCTACTGGAGCCATTTCCAAGGATAAATATCCTTGACACTTGTGTTATTCGGGAATCTTGAAGAGATTTTTTATTTTTTCATGTCCTTAAGTTCTTTGTTTAAATTTTTATACTATTTTGTTATTTTGGGCCATCAGCTAGAGAACATGTAATTGATGATGTTTTTAGGGAATTATCATCATTAATTACAAGAAATTATGATTTCAAAATGTATAATTATTTATTTTTGATCTATTATTTTTTAGAAGCTTTCTTCTAGTGGTGAATCCAACATTTTATCTCATTTTGAATGATCTATGCACATTCTAATAAATTTAGTCATGAGTGTTCTCTTGTTTGAAAAATTGGAAGGACTAAGATCCTCCTTCAAAGGTGACTCATCAAAGTATGTTTTCTTTGAGTTAAGAGTTCATCATAAAATAAGGAGACAAGTTTGGAGACTAATTAAAGGACAAAGTTTTGAAACAAAGGAGTGTCTGGACCATCATAATTTTGGTACACCTAAACTTCTTTTTATTGAAATTCCTTTGATTTAAAATGATCATATCTCCCTTAATAAATCATAGCATTATAGACATATTTATTACCCAACACCTTATCAACAAGATAAATCTCCTCCTAGGATTGATCCCCCAAGTCCACCTCACTCACCCCCTGAAGACCCTTTACCATCTGATCTTTAACGCACCATAGAAGCAATAATGAGGAATACAGATCAAGAAGATAAGGAATGTCTTTCATTTAGTATTCTTAACATTAATACCTATTAATTTTAATTAAATGGAGGGTCACTACAATGAAGTTACAAATGAGATAAGGAACCAACTCCTTCAGTTTCAAGGGAATAATAAAATGGTTGGAGAGCAACATTTGAGGGATTTTCACATTATAATTGAGGAATAAAAGTTTCAGAATGAAGATTTATGTATTAAAATTTTTGTGCACACATTGGAAGAAGAAGCATGTGAATGGTTCAAGTCTCTTGCCCATGGATACATAGATTCATGGGAAGAAATGAATAATGATTTCAAAGTATAGTATAGTGATAGAATTGATCCTAGGTTTCTTCTATAATAATTTGAAAACATAAATAAGAACCCAAATGAATATGTGTAGGACTTAAATACATGGTTTAGTAAGACTATGATGAGGCTACTTGATAATATTAGGCAAAGTGATACTACTTGTTTGATTAAATACTATGATGTACTTGATAAGAATGCTCTCATAAATAAGAGGTTGGGATTCAACATGTCCATTCATATTGAAACTAACATAAAAGTTATGTGTAAACCTCTAAAAAAAAATTCTAATGTAAATTTATCCAATTGTAAGAAGTCTTAATCTAATAAGAATGCCAACCTTGAAGAGATTACGAAAACTATGGCAACTATTGTCATTGAAATGTTAGACAAGTTGCTCAAAATTGAGAAAGGGATTTATCATGGATCTTATAGCTACGTGAGAGATAAAAAATAGAATAATGTATAAGAGAGATCCTATTTCTATATTATAAATAATGAGAGAGGAAAGAGACTTGTTTAAAATGATAGAAATCAAAGTAGGGGAATTGGGAAGGAGGTTCCTGATCCATTGAATGCCAAGGTTAATGTTATAGATTATGATATTGACATATATTGGTGTGAGATGTGTTTTATCCCCCATCATCCTTGTGGTAATACTCAAAAAATTGATGAAGACATAGAGGAATGTGAGTTTACATCTAAAAATGATGAGATCGTGATGTTTGATTGCCAAATATCTCTTAGTAAAATGTCTACCTCCACAAAACTGCTGAGTGATACCACCATTGATCAATTTTGGAGTGAATTAAAAGAGGTATGTGTCCCAACTCATAATTTATTTATGTAAACATGACACAAACATATGAGTTTCCCAATCATGACTTTGAGTTTTAAATATCTATTGTGATTAAAAATTATGATGGATGAATTCATGTAGTTAAGGATAAGCAACTGCTAATTAATGTCGTAGTTACACAAGAGAAAGAATATAGTTTGAGAATAAATAAACAAGGTGATTCTCCTCAAGATACTACCATTTCATATCCAAGGGCAAGGGATAAACATAAAGAAGTTAATAGAATAAAGAAGTCCCTATTTATTCCAAATTATCACTTGTTTCACAAGTTGTTGAACAAAGTGGTGGTCCACCTAGGAATAAAGAACCTTTGTTTTCTAGTATCCCTAAGGGTACTTATTATATAAGATGAAATCCACCCTTGAGAAAAGTGATTAGGAATTCTAGTTCATTACTTCTTGTTCCCCTTCTCACTTTAAATGATTATATTCTTGCTAAAGCTGTTATCACCCTTCCTCATAATACTACCTTTCCTTAGTACAACATATGTGATATGTCCAAAGTATTGAGTTAATTAAAAATAATTGTCCCACTTGTTGAGCTACTACGAATACTAGAACATAGAATGAGGATATTTATATATTTTGAGTTTAATGAGAATACAGCTACCAATTAGATTACTTCACCCCAAACATTCGTAGATGATGATGAAAATACATTTGAGGTTATTGAACCAGCCCCATAGGTTTATTTGGGGACTACATTGATAAAAGCTCAATTGGAAGCTGACCCCTTTTATACAACCCTATTTATTAATGCTTTAATTATTCATAACTATATGCTTTATTCTAGAGCCTCTTACAATGTGATTCCCATCAGTTCCCTTAATGAGCTTCAAGTAAAATATAAAAATTGATTTTGGCAAGTGTTATGCCATGGAATCACAAGAGGTACCATTTTCTAGATATGTTAAAAGATCGGTAGTGTGATTGGTAGTTCATCCAGGTAAAGTTTTGAACATTTATGTGGTATTTATGGATTGTGATCCCAAATGGGGGATTCTATTGTCATAAAAATGGATTATTAGCATGGGTGGCCATGTTCATATGAACCTATCTTACACCACCATTCCTTTGGAGGTAGGATGACAAAGCTTCATAGAGTTCTTATAATGTTACATGTACTTCAAGATCCAAAATGTGTTATACATGAGGTTCTATACACTAATTTGGACGTGGGTAACTTTGTTGGAAACATTGATTGTGTTGAAAAATATGTTTTTCTTGATGCTAGATATAACAATGAAAATAATGATGTTTGGAGAATGTCTTTTGATGAGGCTTTCTCTAATCTTAGAAATGGAGTTGGGGTTCCGTTTTATACCGTGAATAATGAATATTTTAAGTTTTCTTTCAAGTTGTCTTTTGAGTGAACAAAAAAAATTATGTAATATGAGGCACTCTTTCTTAATTTGACAATTGCCTAAGAACATGGAATTATAAGCATAGTTGAGTAGGTCCAAAATGCCTATGCCACCAAAAATAAAAGGTTAAAATAATATATAAATTTTTTATGGGATTTTTAAAAATTCTTTCTCGCTTTAAATATTTATTATCATGATAAAATTTTCAATGAATAATATGATAGACTTGCAAGGTTAGGATCTTAGTTTGAAAGTAAGAATATGAGTCCTCACTATCAATATCAATTGGAGGTGCTTGGTAGACTTTCAATCCCAGATAAAATTCATCATTGGCAAGTTTTTGATGATGATGATCAAATTAAAAGGTTTCTCAATTGTGAAGCTAAATTTCAAAATTAGATCATAGACATGCAATTCATTGTCCAAATCTATGATGTGAAATCAACCTTGTTTGGAAAAGATATCATTCAACTAAAGAAAAACACTATCCCAAGAGGATTGGTGAGTTTAGAGGCATATTTGTATCGACTAGATAGAATTAAAACTAGAGATCTCTTTATCTCAAAAGATGTAATTGAAATTAATTTGGGATCTAAAGAAAATACAAGAAAGGTCTAGCTTGTTACTCACTTTAGTGCAGAAGAGAAACAAGCCTAATTATAATTTCTAAAAAAGTATCATGATTTATGGGCTTGGTCTTAATCTTTATTGAAATCATATAGAGAGGATTTTTTCTAAAATTTCATCCCATTGTAACCTCATAGTAAACCTTTTAGGCAAATGAAGAGACCTATTAAACCCATCTTAGCCACTAAGATGAAAGATGAGTTGAATAAATTAAGGGATGATGTGATTATTCAACCCATCAGGTATTCATCATGGGTGATAAATTTGTACCTATAAGAAAGATAAAAAGTGAAATTTTCTTGCCCGTGGATTTTATAAATTTGAACAAATATTTTCTAAAGGATAATGAAACCTTACCTAATATGGATAACATATTTTAGGTTATTATTGGATCATAGATGTTATCCACATTATATGGTTTCTCAGGGTATAACCAAGTTGTTAAAAAATAATCTGAGAGACCCAAGATTGTATTTACAATGCCTTGGGGCACTTATGTTTATATGAGAATGCCTTTCAGGTTAATAAATTTCAATGCAATGTTTTGTAGAACTATGGTTGTTGGTGTTTCAAGGCTAATTAACAAGTTTATTGATGTGTATTATAATAATATTATAGTATACTCCAAAACTAGAAAAGAATATTTGGATCATTTGGAGAAAGTGTTCCTTAGATGTAGGGAATTTGGCATTTCGATTAATCTAAAGAAATGTCACTTTGGAGTATAAAAGGATAAATTGTTGGGACACATATTATCTAAGGATGGTGTCATGATAGATATTGAGAGAGTGGAATCCATTGACAAAGTGCCTATCCCACAATCTATAAAGGGAATTCAGTCCTTTGGACAAATTAACTTTATAAGAAGGTTTGTATCTAACTTTGAAAAAATTGCTCTACTAATTATTTCCATGTTAAAGAAATACCAAACCATCAAGTTAGAGGTAAAGGCAATATAATATTTCCATAAAATCAATAGAGACTTTAATTCTACCCCTATCTTGGATAATCCTGATTACACTAAGTAGTTTCAAATATTCTCTTTTGTATCACAAAGTACTATAGCTAGTAAAACACTACAAATGAATGATGATGGTCATGAACAACCCATAGCTTTCTTTAGTAAATCTATGCAAGGATCTAAACTACACTATACTATCATTAACAAACAAGCTTTTTACCTATTAAACATTGTTAAGATATTTAGACCTTATATTTTAAGTTCAAATATTATTGCATATGTCTCATACATAATGGTGAAGGACATTATGACTCAGCCTGAACTATCAAGCAAGAGGTGATGATGGGTCAACAAGTTTTAAGAGTATGACATCAAGATCTAGGCCACCAAGTTGGTGATAGGGATGGGCCTAGAAAAGCTCATTGATGAGACCAATTTATAATTTGTGGAGTTAAACAATGTTGTTTTTAATATCGATGATTCTTTGAGTCAAGATAACATGTCTCTATGGTATAAGGACATTGTTTATTGTTTATAAAATTTAAATTGTCCCATAACTTGTATACCAATAAAATAATAACTCTCAAACTTGTATCCCAAAAGTATATCTTCACTAAAACTAGATGGGCATGGAAGAATCCAAATGGGGTTCTCCCAAGATGTTTGGTAGAAGAAGAAACTAATGATTTAATTGAGTACTTCTATAGTGGAGTATGTGGTGGTCAGTTTTCACCTAAAGTCATAGCTTATAAGATTTTTAGAACTGGTTATTTATGGTTGTCACTATTCAGGGATGTTATATATAAGGTAAGAAAATGTGAGAAATGTCAGTGCTTTATTGGAAGATTGAAATCTTTTGGTTCTCTCCCCTTACAACCTATAACTAGTGAAGGCCCATTTATACAATGGGGAACGGATTTTGTTGGTGAGATCAATGATACATCAATCACTAGGTATATGTGTATACTAGTTTCAACTTAATACTTCACAAAATGGATTGAGGAAATCCCCATGAATAAGGCCACATATTAGGTGATCATATAATTTCTTTTGAATCACATTATTTGTAGATTTGGTGTGCATGTCAATAAAATTATTGATAATTGCATGAGTTTCAAAACTAAACCTTTCATATAATTATGTAAGTAATATTGGATCATGTTAACTTACACTTCTAATTTGAAAACCTTAGGCGAATGGGAAAGTAGAATCCAATAATAATAACTTGATCAAAATCATTACAAGGACTTTGGAAGCTAAAAAGAAGTGGGGTGGTTAGCTAAAATTTTCCTTGTGGTCTGATAGGATCACACCTAAGAGAGATATATGTAAGAGCCATTTTGAGGTTGTTTATGGATCTCAAACTCTTTTACCTATGAATCTATTATTTATAACCTGTTAATTCATGCAACAACTAAAATAAGATGATGAAGTTAACCACTATGGAAGCATAATGAACCAGATTGTTGAGCTTGAAGAAACTAGAGACAAGCTCATCAAAGACATATAAAATTCAAGGAAAGATACAAAAGGCTATCTGATGAAAAGGTCATTCAAATAACTTATCAGGTAGGAGTTATGGTTTTACTTTGAGACATCAGACATTAGGAGAAAGGCAAACATGGAAAATCTATTGCCTTATGGATGGCCCCTTATTCAATTGACTGTAGTACTGGGAAACATAAATTCTTATTAAGAGACATGGATGGTGAGATAATGGAACTACCAGTTAATTGTAGACATCTAAGGTATTTATTTAACTAAGTCCATATTTATGTAAAGTAATGTATATTATATAGTTTTATTGTTTTATTTCCCTTCTGCATTGGGCTTTGTTTGTATAGTTCTTTCATTATTTTTTATTATGTGTTCATTTTTAAATACTCTTGATCTATTTTTATTGGTATGACCTCATTTTGTTTAGCTTCCAAAGGTTTCTATTAATAAATTATCAAACTTTTTACTTTGTGTCCTAAGGAATTATCACCTAGTATTTTTTCTATGGTTCTTTGCACACCCACGAGGGGTGTACATCCCCATGCGAGAGCCAATGTTAGTGCCAAAATATACCCAATAAATTTGTTCCCTTATTGAGATATGAATGTCTAAGAGTATTATTATTATCTTCTAAAATAATTTTATAATAAGTTCCCACCTAGCATAAAAACTCTTCTCTTGCATCTATGTTGTGTAGATGCCTCAAGATTTTGTTTCAATTAATGATTAACATTTTCATGTTTTACAAACATTTTGGTTGTAAGGTTTGTGGTGAAACTAAATGAGATGAATTTAAATGTGACTAAGTATGAAAAATATTAGGTCTAAATATTTAGTTTGCAAAGGGATAAGGTCTTAGGAGTCTAGGGGGAAATACAATGTCAGTTTAGTAAGCAAATATTTTTGGTGGAGATGCAATGTCACATTAAAATTGTAAATTATAATTTTCAAGTTGTAATTTGAATGCCTAAGTCTGTGGTGGTTAATTTTCAAAGAGGCATCGATTTAAATGTTAGGATAATGGAATGTTTGAAGCACAAAACAACTTTGAAATGTAAATGTGCAATTTAAAAATGGCACTCCAAAGTCCACCACCCACCAAGATGAGTCACTAAATATTTAAAGGACCACACTTAATTTTTAAGGACAAACCAAACATGGAGATAAAAATGTCACATTACAAATTTTGCTTTAAATTTGCAATGTGCAAACAATTTTCCAATGTCTATTGTGCATGTTGACTAAGAAACCTCCATGAAAATGTATTAAAATAACATGTTAGGGTATTAGGTTTGCGTGCCTACCATGTGGTTTTCCATGGTCAAAGGTAAGCAAAAAAAATTTGAATGAAAAGTGTCAGGGGATCTGTAGCTCTACCTATTAGAGCACAATTGATTACTTTCTTATATGCAATTAAACACAAAATTATACCAGAATGATAAAGTAGCTAGAAACTTGAGACAACAAAGAATTTGAGAGACAATACACACTCTTGTATTAAATAATACTAGAAGAAAATACAATAAGGAAGATGCCACTTCTTCCTCCACCTCAAAGGCTTGCCACACCTCAAGACCTTCTTCCCTCTCTCTCTTGCTCAACACAACAACTCTAAAGCTTGAGTTGTTATCCCTCCTTGAATGCTTCAGCTGATCTCCTTGACCTTACACCTGTAGATCTCTTGACCTTGCTAGCTTCAATGCCTTTACTTGCCTTAGAATTGAATTTACAATACATGCCTTATGGGTCTATAAATAAGATCCCATGCTTACAAAAATAGAAGTCTAACTACTAAAATTAGACACACAGCCCGTGACTTAAATTAGCCCCTTAGCATGCAAACACTCAGTTTAACTAACTGACTGTTCGTCAACAACAGTTCCAAAAATACACAGGCGACCGACACCAGTCCCTGCTGGTCTGGTGCTGCCGACGTTGGCCGACTTCCTATCGTCGCCGGTCTCCTTCTCCACTGCACATGATTGATTTCGGTCATACTGCCGACACCGGTGGCTCTGGTTCTTCAGCATCCTTCCTTCTAGTGTCTGCAAATAGTTGAAGCTCTTAGCTCCACACCACAACAATCTCCCACTTGGAGATAAATAGCTGCAACTTGTACCTATACCTATACACCATCTATTTATTCCTTAGGCTCTGTATCCCTCTTCAATGTCACTCTTGAAGACCAACCACCACGTAAACCTGTGATGCAATACCTGTATCTTATGCCACAAGAATTTTGCTGCTCCCAAATTCTCCATGACATACTTCTGAACCAACTCTACCCTTAGCTCAAAAAACTCCCTGTATATGAAACCCTGCAACAAGTAACACAATACAGTAACAGGATAATGTAGCTAATATTATCCAACCTGGTAAAGATAAAATACAATGGTCAAACCTCCATTGTTTTATAGCATAATCGAGACCATATACCATAGCCTTCTATCTCATGTGTCCATCCACTCTCTTCTCTAAAACGGGAATCCATCCCTCTATCCAGTGCTTTCTTCCAGCTGACAACACTACCAACAAATACCTGTTTGGTTCTCCAAGGACTCACACTCCTCATCCATGCCAAGCTCCCATTGTTTCTGGATTCTACCTGCATTGCTTCTTCCATCTTCCTAGTTCATGACTATCAGTAAGCAATATAAAGAAGGTGAACAATGAATATGAGGTTCACATACCTTTCCTGACCTCCACATGGGTGTTTGAGACCTAGAAATTCACCCAACATCCGTTCCAGTGACCAATCTATGCCATCTCTCAGTCTGCTCCCAACCGATGTCGGTTCCCTGCACTGATCCTGACTACCGATGTCATTTCCCTGGCCGACGCCGGTGTCCGTCATGCTGACGTCGGTCCTTATGACCGATGTCGGACTTCTCCTGTCTGACCTACAGACCCTGCTGGTCTACACATGACTGATGTCAGTATCTGGATGACTGACGTCGGTGCCAAGCTATCGACTTCGGTGTCTATGTGTTCCTGTAAGTGATGAAATTTTCATCCACGAGCTCTTCTTGGATCAAACCTCTGTCCATGCTGCCCTGCTCAGACTTATTCAGCCCCTATGACTGATCTCTATCCTTCATCTCCTCCATAAACACCAAGGCTTCTTTGTTCCTGTCAAAGGCATCAAATTTCCTCTTTCTGCAATGAACTGTATCTGTGCACATACCTTTTGAATCAAGAACTTCCATTCCCTTCCTATTCTTATGACCAAGCCTATTAGGCCACATCTTCGAATCTACACCAGAAGTAGAATCAGTAATACAAGTAGACAGATAAAGGGTATCTACTTTCTTACCTCTTGCTAGAACAAGTGCTCCCTTGGTAACCTTCCAAGAATCCGCTATGAGGGTTATTGTGCATCCCTCATCTCCCAACCTTCCTACAGAAATCAGACTCTGCTTCAGAATCGAAACATGCATGACCTCTTTCAACACCCACGTGTTGTCAATTTGCAATCTCAGCTGCACTTTCCCTTTGCCAACTATCTGACAAGGCGTACCATCCCCTAAATAAAGAACTCCAAAGTTTCCTTGTTCATACTCATAGAACAAATCTCTATTTGGGGATGCATAAAAAGATGAACCAGAATCTAAAATCCATGATCCTACCTGACTATCTGAAGAAAGTATGAGAGCATCCTGCATCACAATATTTGCATCCTTTGCTTCTCCCATACCTTCATGTTGATTCTCTTTATCTCTCAACCAACACTCCTTTGTATGTCCTTTCTTTCCACAAAACCAGTAGGTAATACCTTTGGACTCGGATTTCCTTCCTGACCTTGATTTCCCTTGCTCAACCTTCTCCCTCTGCCTTTCCCTACTTTTTGCACTTAGAGCATTCCCTGATGATTCACCTGTGCTTCTCCTGTGTATTTCTTCATTCAAGATCACACTCACAACATCATCAACTTTTAAGATTTTAGAAGCAGATGCAGAATTACTTACTGCCATAACCATACTGTCCCAACTCTCAGGGAAAGAACATAAAATCAAGAGAGCCTTTACCTCATCATCAAAAACAATATTGACTGAAGCTAGTTGGTTTACCAAACCATGGAAATCACTGAGATGAGTATGTACCGATCCACCTTCCTGCATTTGCAAAGTAAATAGCTGCTTCATAAGGTATACCTTGTTAGAAGCCGAGGGCTTTTCGTATAGATTCGCCAAGGACTTTATCAACTCTTCCATTGTCTTACACTGTGATAAGCTAGAAATCACAGATGATGCAAGGCTCAAACTTATGGAACCGAGAGCCTTTCGATCAAGAACGTTCCATTCTTCATCCTTCATATCTATGGGCTTGCATGCAACCCCACCCAACGGTAAGTACAAATCCTTCTGATATAGATAGTCGTCAATCTGCATCCTCCAGTGTTGATAATTCTTGCCATTAAACTTCTCCATTCGTAGCTTACTTTCTCCTGCCATTGCTGAACTCCCACTCAATCAGAAAACCCTGTGAATGACCTATAATCAAAAATAATACCCTGCTTCCTACAAATCGTAGCTCTGATACCACTTGTCAGGGGATCTATAGCTCTACCAATTAGAGCACAATTGATTATTTTCTTATATGCAATTAAACACGGAATTATACCAGAATGATAAAGTAGCTAGAAACTTGAGACAACGAAGAATTTGAGAGACAATACACACTCTTGTATTAAATACTACTAGAAAAAAATACAATAAGGAAGATGCCACTTCTTCCTCCACCTCAAAGGCTTGCCACACCTCAAGACCTTCTTCCCTCTCTCTCTTGCTCAACACAACAACTCTAAAGCTTGAGTTGTTATCCCTCCTTGAATGCTTCAGCTGATCTCCTTGACCTTGCTAGCTTCAATGCCTTTACTTGCCTTAGAATTGAATTTACAATACATGCCTTATGGGTCTATAAATAAGATCCCATGCTTACAAAAATAGAAGTCTAACTACTAAAATTAGACACACAGCCTGCGACTTAAATTAGCCCCTTAGCATGCAAACACTCGGTTCAACTAACTGACTGTTCGTCAACAGCAGTTCCAAAAATACACAGGCGACCGACGTTGGTCGTTGCTAGTCTGGTGCTGCTGACGTCGGCCGACTTCTTGCTGTCATCGGTCTCCTTCTCCACTGCACATGACCGACGTCGATCATACTGCCGACGCCGGTGGCTCTAGTTCTTCAGCATCCTTCCTTCTAGTGTCTGCAAACAGTTGAAGCTTTTAGCTCCACACCACAACAAAAAGGCAACAGTGGAGATCTATGGGGGAAGTGCATCATTGATATGCAATATTTTTAATTGTAAATTGTAATCTATAGTTTGAGCCCTAAATCTTGATGCAACATGTCCTCAAAAAAGTGTAGCAAAAGGGGCTCAGTCCCATCTAGAATATCTAATGGGAAATATAATACTATAATGTATATTTAATTTTCAAACTTGAAAATTTTAAGTGAGTTTCCCAGTGCGATTGTATGTACCAAAGGCAAAGACTCAATTCAATGATGAACATTTCCAACATAAAAGAAACATCAAAATGCAATGTTTATGTTAAAAATCAAAACATGCGAATAGAGGTCTACTACCTGATAGGGTCCACGTGGAGGTATATATAAGATTTTAAGGAAAAAACAATTTTTAAATTGTAATTTTTAGTATGCACTCAAGACCCTAAAATCATCAGCTTGTACACCAAGCCCAAGGTAGGTGAAGGTTTCAAATAGATATATAATAGTAGAATACAAACTTACACTTGTCAATTACAATGTGAAAGTAAAGTTCCAATGTCCATGGGCAGCCTAGAATGAAGATTTCAAAGGCATTAACTTGGTCAAATGCTGACATCGAGGTCTACATCTAAGTGGCATAAAGTTTAAAATGAGAAGTAAGCAGAGATTTAACATTATGTTACATCTTTACATTTTTAATTTGTAAATTGTAGATGGAGTTCCAAAACCCACTGACATCACACCTACAGTTTGGAATCCTACTAAACGGAAAAGACATGCATCATTATTTTGTATGATGGTGACTTGAATGCAAAGAATAAGAGAACTATTGTTTTTTTTTCTTGCCTCATGAAAATGTCTAGTCTACATTTTGAGGTTCAAAGACAGGGCACTAATTGCATCAAAATGGGGTGAAAGTTCTACAAATAAATCTGGTGAACATCAACCTCAATATCATTGTCCTTTGCTACACCAATAAATTCCATATTTGGTCTAACTAATACAAGGTGTACATCTGAAAATTCTTCTTCTTCAAGTGCTAAGACTATTATTAGTATCAATGGATACATCACAATTATGTAGAGCAGGAATTGGTACAACAATTATTGTTTCTTTTGGGTTCTATTTTACTAACCATGATTATGTAGAAGGGCCTTTCCATTTTAATTTTATTGTCCCAAAGTAAGAGACCCACTGGCAAGGATTTGATCCCATTTACCTTGAGGGAGATGTGAAGCCTCTTAGATAAATTAATAAGTCTCATAGTGCCAAAAGAGTTTTTGAGATTATGAGATATTAGGAGGACACACAATAGGCTACATGGGAACTAGAGAAGGCATATTATCAATCATGACAATAATAAATTTATATTCAAAGACAACAAACATTATATGAATAACAAAGGAAACTTATCTAATAACAAGCAAAAGTAAACACATAGATGGCCCACTATGAGGATGAGTTGGTAAGGGAGTGAATGGTAGAATAAATAATAGTACTATGAGATCAGTTGTTTGAATATCTAGGTTGGAAAATAATGCATGAACAGGACCTTAATCTTGTGAAATAGAGGAAAAACATCCAAGCAAAATTTTATTGAAAATAAAAATACACAATAGAAGGTAAGATAAATATGTTTCAGAGATCCATCACCCAAATTACAAGTGAATTTTTTAAGAGAAAAATAATTTTAAATGTGCAAATTTATATTATTCAAATGGAGTTCCAAAATTTGAAAATATCCATGAGGATATTACAATTTGTTTTGTGCAATTTTCAAAAAAGAATATGTATGTCCGAAGCCCCATATTAAGGTCTATGATCAAAAGTGAAAAAAAATTAATATCTCAAGCAAAGTAAATGTTTTCAGTGGAACTACAACATCAAAATGCAATTTTAAAATTGCAATTTCCAAATTTACAATAGACTTCCACAATCTTTCCAACTTGTAAATATGAACTTGAGTTCTGAAATCCCATTGTATGCAAAGTTGTAAATGGGGTCTAAAATCTTGCCAAAGACAAACTAGTGTAAAGTTGTAGTTGAAACCCAAAAACCCATTAGAGGCCAAAAAGTGTAAAATTGTAGCTAGGTTATAAAAACCTACCAAGTAAAAATAAGGTGAAATAAGCACATACCATTACTAGGTTTAGCAGTAAAAGGAAAATGAAAATGTGAATGGGCAAAGGTAAGGACAAATTCAAGGGCAAAAGGGTAAATACAAATCTAAGTGTTATATACTAATATGTCACTAATGTTGAAAGAGTATAATGGATAAGGATTATTGATACAAGGGTTTTGAAGGAAAAATGGGCCATTAGAATCATGTTTTTAGTGGAATCCCTTTTGTTCTCTGGACGATTCAAATGATCATGGATTTGACATTATGTCCATCACAACTAGAGTAGTCACATAAGAATGCAAGTGTATCTAATTCTATCATGAAAAATTTAAAGACATTCTTTAGATTGCATGATGAGGAGGAAAGCCATCATCCACAAATATCCAGTTGGACAAATGATTAGTTTGGAGAATAAGGACAAATAATTACACAAGAAGATAAAAGATTGTTTTGCATTGAGAAAGAATATTCTTCCTCAAATTTAACTGTATCAAGATTTCTAGCCAGGAATATCGATGTTTGTTATCAAAATTCATCATTACATGGATAATCAGTTACCATAATCATTAGCTTGGAAAGCATGAGAGTCTTCAGGCATGTTCAAAGGCATCTTCAAGAGGGAGCATCTTATAGGAATATTTTGGGTGATAAATTTGTATAAGTAAATAAGGCATGTCCTATTTACATATATTGTAATTAGGTTGGCTTTCTTAGGGTTTTGGATTTTCAAATTTTATAAATTTATTGTGTATTTTTGTCTATATTGCTAAGGTGATTGCACCTGTATAGGCATTAGTAAACTCTAGGATCATTTTACATGTCTCCCCTCTTTCAGAGAAAATCCATTATGCATTTTTTCATGTTAATACTCTAAACATATATGTATGTAGACTTAGTTTCAATATTAATAAAAACATGTGATTTATGATGTATCTTGTCAATGAAGTACAGTGGCACATTATTCACACACTATTGATTGAGCATCTAGTTTTATGTCACTTAATGATAGTCATTGTAGGCATAGACTTAGATTGTAAATTCCTTTCTTCACTATTATTTGGGAATGTTTTGTTGAAGTGGACATGACTGTGATACTAGATTATATACTTCCTAATATGTAGTGGTTGTGGCCCTTAGAGTGGCCCATCAAAAAACACATGAATCATAGTGCATGGGGCACTCTACCAATAATTTATTAGCTCTTACTGATAGAAACCATCCATAACAATTAAATTTATAAATTATAAAATCATTTATATATGTAATATTTTTTGACTTTTATTTATATCAATTCATTAAAAGTCTATAAATATATGTTATTTTATTGGATTGCTAATAACTTAATCCTTTATACTTAATTTCATATACAACCATATTAGATGGGGTTTTTTATACATAGATAAAATACAACAATTAGATATAATACAATGCATATCATATAGTAATTATAATTGTGATAAGTGGTTATATTATCTCAAAAAAAATTGGAAGGGTGGATGGCATCACACTTGACAAGGAAGAATTCTATTATTGTCATATGTGGTTGGTCACTAAGGAAGAGAAACTATGGGGAAATGCTTGCTACTCCCTTTGTCCTTCCACTAGAAGAGATGACATTAAACATTACATTTCTTTTTTGGTTAAATGCTTAATGTTTCCCCTTATCAATCTCTCCATGAATTCCAAAGAAGATTATCAATACAAATTCAACCCTAATATATCCTTTCATGATAATGAGTGAGATGATGTTTGTGATCATACAGTCTATCTTGTAGGTAAAAAATATTATAGGTAGGCCCAAGTGGGCAATGAACAAAAATAGACTATAAAATTGAAGCTTATGATTAATCCCAAAGCTATACTAGAGTACTATAAATGCATAAAATCACATTATAAAACACTCTAAGATAGGGGAGAGAAAAGATAAAGCACAAAGACACACACACACACACACACACACACACACACACACACACACACACACACACACACACACACACACACACACACACACACACACACACACACACACACACACACACACATTAGATGATTATAAATATTATATATTGATAAATTATAGCTAAACACCCACAACTATTGATGTTCATAAAATTATTACAAATAATTTTATAATGACCTTCCTTGCTAGGTAATTGTTGATGATACGACTATTGTAAATAATTAACATCCATCTACCATATCTTATTATATTTTTAATTTTATTTGTATATTTCATTATATTTTTTTTGTGTTCTTATCTACCTATTGTGTCTCTTTCTCTTTAGGCTACTTCTACTACCCTAAAAATCACTGCTTTCTACCTTGTCTTCTTTTGTATGTTGTTGCGCTAATTTTTCTCCTATTACACATTATGTTTGTCTCTTATTTTATTTTGTCTACATTTTATCTAAATCCTATAACTAACACTATATCTTCCCTCTAAACTATAAAATATTCACAAAATTACAAATTCAAACTACTAAATTTAATTTTATTGGTAATTAATGCACAACTCCAAATCTTGGATAAGTAGGTGAGATGATAAAAATATATTATTTTAACACTCCCACTTATTATTAGACTTATTTTAGTACTCATTAGAATTATCCTCAACCCCTAAAACATATCTATAACTACTTCTCATCTACCTATATCCTTTTATGACACTTTTAGTTCATCTCTAGAGTTAGACCATTGAACTTTGGAGCTAGTCTATTATACTAAAGAGCCAACCTATTAGACTATGGAGATAGTATATTAGATTATGGTGATATATATATGGAATATATATATTCACTAATGAAATCTAGACTTAGATGCTATACTCTAGAGATTTATTGTTGAACGTTGGATCTTAGCTGATAAACTCTAGAGATTCAATGATGCACTCCATAGCTTGGGTGATGTACTAGCATAAAACCAAATAACATCAATGATGTTGCATACAAGATCCCTAATATTCATCTTAAATACATAAATTTATCTTTTAACAAAGGATTTGTGAATATGTAGGTGAGTTGATGCTTGGATGTGTAAAACATAAGATCTATTAATTATTTTTCAACTATTTCTCTAATGAAATGATATTTAATTGAAATATGCTTGATCATACAATGAAAATAGTATTATTTGACAATGAAAAGGAGGATATGTTGTCACAAAATATTTTTGATGCTCTTTGCTATGATTTATACAAATCTAAGAGTATTCTTTTAATCAATAAGATATGACATGCTACTGCATTTACTACAATATATTCTATTTGGACTATTGAAAGTGAAAATATAGGTTTTTTTATTTGAAATCCAGTAAATGTATCCTAAGACATGTTGAAACACATATCTCAATGTTATTTTTCATTCATCAAGGCTACCAACCTAGTCACTATCCTTGTATCCTATTAATTGAAACTCATTTACTGGTGTATATAAAACTCTATGGCTTCTCATAATATTCATATACCTCAAGATGCTCTTGTCTACTTGTTAATGTGTTTATTTTAGTCTCTCCATGAATCTAGAGATGATGATGAATACATACATGATGTAAAATATAGTTGCAATAAAATACATAATAATTCCCACTAAAATCTTATACCATGTGGTGTCTATGTTGTTATTATAATCATTATTGTGCAATTTCAAGCTTGTTTTAGTTGGGGTAGATATTGGCTTGTTGTCCCAAATCCTAAACCTCTCCAAATTTTATTTTTCACACTTGGCATGGTATATAAATATGCCTTCATTCATTTACTTGACTTCTATCTCAATAAATTACTTTAACAGACCTAAACCAGTCATCTCAAACTTCATAGTTATTTTGAACTCTTTTATGGATTGATTTACACTTATAATGAAGATTAGATCATCCACATAGAAAACAACTATCAAAATACAATATTTTTTTTCCCTGATGTAGAGTGTGGCTAGACTACTTATTTTTCAAAATTCATTACTCAATATGTACAAATCAATATAATTGTACCATTGCCCCAGGTGTTTGATTAAGCCCATATAATGTCTTTCCAACCTATATAACTTGTTCTCATTCCATATAATATAATATACATGTGGTTGTCCCACATAAACCTCTTTCATACTCCATTAAATAATGATGACTTAACATCCATTTGATGCACCTTCCACTTATGTTGAGAAGCTATTACAATGATTTTTCTCAACATTTCTAGCATTACAATGGGTTCAAATGTCTTATTGTAGTCATGTTTGTTAGTGCCCAAATTTATCCAATTAATTTGTGCCTTTTTAAAGAGAACTAATTATATAAAAACCTAACTATTTCATCTAAATAAAATCTATAAGTGTTCATCTAGAACAAAAACTAGGGTCTTATAGTCAGGGTGTCAAAACCCTATAAAATTTGGTTTCAATTAATATTTAACATTTTGATGTTTTAAGTGTGTTTTTATTGTAGAGACTATTGTAACCAAATATATTACCATAGAAGAGGGAATTAAATCATTTTATAAAGTCGGGAAACATGGGAACATTTCTAGGTATGTGGGTGTACCTGTAATGGAAATGAACCTCTATATTTAAGGGCTAGCTCCTTCAATGTGTCTTAAAATGTTATTATCTATGATAGATAATTACTTATGGGAAATGTGTTAGATATTGAAATAATTGAACATAATCTAAATTAAGGTGATGCATTGAGATGTTTTGCACAAGACTATCATACTCCATCACAAAGAGGCAATGAATACAACACTAGTCTTAAGAGTCTTACAATACACTAGCATTAGTGTTTCAATATGAAGGTGACATACATGAAGAGTATCCAAGGTAAGTGAAACAAAAGATTAATTATAGATACTAAGGCTTAGTTTTCACTTAAGGACATATCCACACACTTGAAAACACTTCATATTACCTATTGGGATGGAATCACTTGAATTAAACATGAAAGGATTGAGAAAAAGTAAGGATAAATGAATATATCTTGAAAATTCACTATATATCTCTTCACATAATTTGAAAAGATGATATAAATATATTTGATTTTATTGTTATAATGTAAAGTCAAATGATAAACTAGAAGGGCTTCACCATACATAAGGGGTATTTCCTATAAGGGCCAAAATGGTAGCTACATATAGAACTTCATAGTGAGGAGAAAAGAAATAAGTCCAAGAGTCACTAGAACACATATCCACACATGATAAGTAGTTAAATTTCAAGTACAATTGAGTATGAAATGGACCATGAAGGCTTCTTAGGATAATTATCCATATAAATCCTGACAGAATCTCTAAAATGGTGAAGAGATTCTTCAGCTAGATTTCATGAAATTATTTTCATCATGGATCATTTCTCATGTACTTGAAACTACGATAGGGGTGTTGACACATATGTTATGAGAGTTGTAGATTTTTCCCAAGCTACTAAATATATTCTAAACACATGTATTCATCATCTATAATTATTCATTACCTTTTTGGGACTCATATTTTACATGTGGCAGTCACTATTCATCTTAGACCTTGATTGGGCTTTCATGGTGGCATATGAGTTAAAATATCTTTCTCTACTATATAATCCTTGATACTACATAGTTTTATAGGTGGCACTCTCTTTCCACATTTCTCATTCCATTCTAAACTATGTCTATAATGCTTGCTTGGTCTGGTTGAAAGGGCTTGTTGGTTTGACATTTATCTTGTGTTCAATCTCCAAGAATTTCCTTATCTTCTCAACCTTTAATTTCATTGGTCATTGATATTTGACTCAAACTATCAACATATTTACCCATCTTGCACCATTGATCCTGCATGGTATGAGTGATCATGAGTAATTGATATTTCTCCTTGACTTATCAACTCTATTTAAGATTACACCATGTGACATCCTTATATTTGATTTTAGGATCCGTTAATATCACATGTCAATATCTCAATCTCCTTGAATTATTTAAAACTATTGGATCAAGATGTATGATGCAACATGGATTATTAGATCTATTAGGATCCACTATTTGAAAACCAATGGCTATTTCATGAACTCTAATTTGACGCCCACACTGCTATGAAATGACATTCATGTGACCATCATTGAAATTCATGTGACCATAAAATTTAAGTCAAAAATTATTTATTTTGATCAAGATTAAAAATCATGTTAGTGCAAACATCTTATATTATAGTTCCATCTTTAGAAGCTTATAACTTGAGCCAGAAAGCTCATGTAGACTTGAAACTTTTAGAGCATGTTCCTAGAATGAAGAACTACCTAGCTCTAAAATAATTTAGCTCATGATGGATTCTTGAGTGAAGATATAAATTTCACTAATGAACTTTTTAATTCATATCTTGATGACATCCAGGATAGCCTAACTCTTTATAATAAGTAATCTAAACTTTAAAGGCTTAGATATCTAGATAGAAGGCTCATCGAGATATGAAACTTATAGAGCATGATCTTGGCACTAAGGAAATTAATCACACAAGTTATAATGTTATTGTGAGGTATTTGAGAATATTTATAAATTACATAAGGAATTTGTTATGTTTTGGTTTTTATGTGATGTCTTCATAACGATCTAGCTTCACAAATCTTGTTTTTAAACTTTTGTAACTCTGAATGATTTATGAGGCATATGTGGACTTCACCCTGATCATGAATTGTATTAATAACCATGAAGACCTATTTGGATCCTTGAAAACCTTTCACTTTCATATATGGCTCTAAAATTACCACTAAGACACCAAATGACAGGACTAAGCTAGACTATGATCAAAGTTAGAATGGCATATGAAATGTCATAAAATGAACTAACATCATACCCTATGACATTATAAAAAGCTCCTATATGAGATCTTACCTATAGGGGGTTGACTTATTTTGACATGTTGTAAAAAATGTTAACATTCATGGTGATTTCTAAAGGATGGTATGCTTGTTATGCCTTGACCAGTTGCATAATATTGTCTATTGGGCTACGGATTCACTTTTACATAATTTTGACATATGAGTTTCCTTTGACAACAAGAAACAATAGGAAAAATCAAGGAAAAAATAAAAATCAAAACAAAAAATATATTCAACTAGAAAATTTAGGGAACACAACACATACAATAGAAATAAAACACACACCTAATCTTCTATTTAGAAAACATAAATTTACCACTCAATACAAAGGCTTCAAATGGATCCCATTCATAGGAATAGGTATATCTTCTCAATTTATACTTACTAATTGGAAAGAGTTTCTTTTTTTCACTTTATGATGGTAACTGTTCCACTCTATAGGGTATCAAATTTTGTGTGTCTCCTTGGTTTTGCTCTATCTTCATCCCATTTCAATATTGTTTCACCTTATTAAAATGGTCTTAGAGTTTCCTTATTATCAAAAGACCTCTTCATCATCACTTGGTTATGCTCCATATCTTGATGATATTTATCTCTGGTCTCTTGTAAATATATAAAAATTTTCAATCTCACCTCCATTGGAGTGTTCTCAAACAACTCTAGGTGGTGCATTAATTATAAAATAGGCAGCTCTTAAGAGATAGATAGCCTAGCTTCCCTTCCATAGACAAGCACAAATGGAGAATTCGCTGTTGACCTCTTGGGAGTTATCATGTCAGCCCATAAGGTTTTATTAAATTTGGTGTGCTAAGCCTTTTGATTATGTTTCAAGGTTCTCTTAATGATACTTATCAGATTCTTGTTTGTAGATTCATCGAACCCATTACCTTGAGGGTAATAGTTAGGTGAAGTACTCAAGAATATGCCATTACTATTTACCCAACTAGGGATCTTAGAACCCATAAAAGAAAGAGCATTATTTGAAATAATAGTAGGAGTGTGAAACCTTGTTATGATACTCTCATAGAACTCCAAGATAGAATTTTCATTATCTTCCTTCAATGCTACTGCCTCAACCCATCTTTTAAAATAGTTAATTACTATGACTATCCATGTATGAACATTAAATATTTATGGGGGGGTTTCATACCAATAAAATCAAGACCGCACTACATGAGAGGTTAGTCTACTTGGATAGGATTTAAAGGAAGAGCTGAAAGCTTTTATTTTCCCAGAAATAAAGCACATTATCCATAGCTTCTCACCCAAGCATGATAATATTTGAAGAGGATAGGTCAATAGTATCCTACCCTCATGATCTTTCTAGCTATGGTTCATGGAGAGAAATGACCTCCTACTATCCCATCATGAAACTTCTTAAGAAACACTCCAAATTGATCATTATCAATCCATCTCAATAGTACACTATTATGTATCTTATAAAGAGCACACCATTCACATGAAAAAATTGAATAGATTCCAAACTAAAATATATTCTTTGTGACCACATCATACCTATAGGATACTCACCATTTTGAAGGAATTTGATCACATCCTATGTCAAACTTTGTGAAAGTAAGGAACCAACTGATTGGGAATAATCATGATTGACTAGAGCCTCTTATTTTCACTCATGAAGATCTAAATTAAAATTCTCACAAAGACCTCTACCCCTTATCATCTTTGTCACCTTGATATTAACATCATATTCAATTACTTTTTTGATCCACCCTTCCCTATTTTCACTAAGATCTTTGCTTAAGAGAGATTATTTGGTACTAGAATGAGAAACCATAACATGAATCCTATTATTTGAAACCATATGTCTAAAATTCATTAGTTCCATTAAAACATCAAGGAATTGTTTCTCTACAAAGTTTTACTTAACTTCATAATCTTCTAAACCTTGACTATATAATGCAATTGGCTGCTCCACACCCTCATCATTATTTTGCATTAGCATGGCTAATATAGTATCAAGGTTAGAAAATGAATACAACATGCATTATTTAGTAAAATTATGATTCAAAAGAGTAGGATATTCTTAAATTTCCTTCTTTATGGCTTTAAAACTTCTCTTACCCTCTTTGGTCCAAGAAAATACCTAATTATTTTTTAGCATGGTTGTGATATGTTTTACTAAAGATGCGAACCTAGGTATGAACCTCCTTAAAAAATTATCTTGCCTAAGAAAATTTGTATACATTTCTTATGCAAGGAAAATGATACTCCAAGAATAGCCTCTATCCTTTCAGGATCAATAGCCAAACCATCTTTGGAAATAATGTGTCCCAAGATCTTACCATCATAGACAACAAAGATGTATTTATTTGGATTAAGATATAATTCATAATATATGAATATTTCAAACACTTGTTTCAAGTATTGAATATGTTCATTATAATCTTTATAAAAAACTATTATATCATCTAGATAAACCAATAGCATCTCATTAATGAAACCTTTAAATGTCATGTCCATTACTCTTTAAAATGTAGCACCAACTTTTAACAAACCAAATGGGATATTTATATAGGAAAAAGTCCTCCATTTAGTGGTAATTTTTGTATTAAATTAATCATATTCATTCAATATAACTTGATTATAACCTGAGTGTCCATCTAGAAGAGAGAAACAATGAGAACTTGAAACAATCTACAAAATTTGCTCCATTGAGCATAAAGGATAGTGATATTTGAGTGATACCCTATAAGTATCCTTGAAGTCCACATAAAGTGTTATATCCTCATTATTATTTATAACAAGTAAAATATTAGCTACCCATGTTGAATGCTTGATGGGAAATATTATTTCAGATTCAAGGAGTTTAGTGAGTTTTAACCTTATGAGTTGGTCAACTTTGGGATTAATGGGTCTTTGTTTCTATCTAACCGTGTTTAAGTCCAGGTTCTAACTCAATAGTATTGTGTGCTAGTCTAGGATCAAATAATTTTAGGTCCCTATAATTCCAAGAAAATATGTCATGAAACTCTCTACACATATCAATGAATGCTTACTTCTCTAAAGTAGAACGTACCTTGCCTAGTTTGAGGAGTTTGTCCTTGAAGATCAAGACCCTTTCATAATTATCCTATTTTGTGGACATACTCAATTTATCCTTATTATTTTGATCATTATAATTTAAGATAATTATTAAGCTCACCAATCCTTTATATATTTCATTTTTTCTTAGTTGCACAACCTGATCACCTAATTATTCTGGGACTCTCCTTTGTTTCCTTGAGGAGAACTCAACTTCACTTTGAAGGAAGCACAAAATGTGCTGTCACTATCAAAAAAATTCCAAGATACATTATTATCAGTTAAAAAAGGTCTCATAATGATCTTAATTTGATATTTCTTCCTCTCTTATTTTAAGGTAGTTGTAATATCAAATTAATCTCTAATGATATCTAATCTATCACCATGATTATTCTGTTCCCTTGGGACCGATTATATGTTGAATACAATTAAGTATTCAATAAAACACCATACCCTATTCTTATATGAATTGAACAAATGGATATTATCATCAACCACATTCCTCACCTAATGCACAGCCAATTCATTGTCTTTATATACTTGCAAGTTCTTGATTCCTTTTCTCCTTGCCCATCGATGGCCATGAATCAAAACGTCATACTCTACCACATTACAAGTACAACTAAAATGGAGTCTATCTAAATCATAATATTATTTTTTGGATGGGGATACCAACATAACACCAAGCCCTACATTGATTTTACTTCTTGAACCATCAAAAAACATTTTCCACATCTCATCTTCTTCATCCTCTTTTTTGGTAAGTAGACTCGTCGGTATTATTTCTTCATATATACAATATATTCCTAGATCAATTTTATCCATGAGAGAATAAGGATAATTATCATAAGTATTAGAAACATATTCATTAATGAATAAATCTACAAGGCCTTCAATCTTGGAAGAAGTGCCATCATATACAATAGAATCCTTTTCTTCATGAACAAGACAATTCAAATTAAAAATTTACTCAATGTAAGGTTGAATATGGAACATTGCAAGGGGTTGTGTCCTAATTATCACATTTTCCCCATAATTTATTTTTAAGGCCAAGAATGACCAATCAACTTATAGGTAGCTACCTATCTTGGCTGTGAAGTCCCTTGATAGGTAGATTGTAAATTGGGTTGGGAGATCAACAACAATTATGTCTTGTAAGATGCAAAAATTAGAACAATCATGTAATAAAATATTCAAGTTATTTAGCATACCCAATATATTTTTAGGTGTACCATCTAATTTAAGGACCACTTTGTTATGTGGCTTATTTTTCAAGTGCATCTTGTTAGCCACAACTTTGAGCATGATAAAAGTTGAAGCTCCACTATCAACTATGCTGTTATGGACCAACTTGTCACCCACTATGAGAGTAATATAGAATGGATGAGGTTTCTCAAATCTAGTGGATGGTTAAATAGTTTTATTAAGGACACTTTAAAGGACAACATGACTTTGAATTTGATTTGAAGGATACATATTAGTAGGGATAACAAATAACTATTTTTATAGGAACTCTTTTTGACTAGGCATATGCATAACATCCTTAAGGGAAATGGATGTTTTAGTAATATTCAGTGAATCTAAAATGTTTAAATAATCCATACCTAATTTATATTATATTATTAGAGGAAATGAATTAATCAAAACCTGAGTATTTGTGGTGTCTTGAATAGTCCTTTCAATGTTCTGGTTTCAAAGATATATAGATTTATTTGAGGCTAGTGCACCTATAACCATACCTTGTTTCTTTATATGAGGATTTATTGATCCTAGAGGAATAGTAATGCCACCACCTAAAACCTTTCTCATGAATCTAGTTTTTTCTATAACCAAGGTTCTTTGGTTAAGCATAAAAGTGTCTACAACTAGGAAGTTGGTGAAGATCTCTTCTTGAGGCTACTGACCTTTACTTGTCTACATCATCACTTCATATTTATATGATAAGAGGGGAGTAACCTCTCCTTGAGAAAAAAAATCTTGATCTCTAGCTTCATTAGCATCCATAAATTGGATTTGCTACCAATTCTCACATTGCACCAAGTTATTATGCACGGGTTATATTTCCTTTGCATTGGTGGTAGAGTTAGGACTGTGTACATTGGTATGCTTATTGGGGTTAGGCTATCATTAGAATCTTCCTCTTCCATATTTTTGTTGACCAATGTTTTGTTGATAATGGTATGGATTCTAATGGACACCTTCTTTTATATTTCCTCTCCCATGCTTGGCTTCTAACCATTGAATTTATGCATATTTGTTTATGGTATTATCTTCTTTCTTAGGAGTAGATTTAGTCTTGGTATTATCATTAGGTGTTTGAGACACATCTAGATAATTAATAAAATCATGAGAAAATGGATGCATAGATACTTTAGGTGGAAATATTCCAACTTGGATGAGATTATTTTCATATTTGATAACAAGTTCATATGCTTTAGGGGGGTGGAACCACCCATGGATTTAAGTGTGACCATAATATCAATACCAATAGCTCTCAAATAGGTCAGAAATATAAATCTATGAGGTGGATTCATAGGAGGAGGTAGTCTATTCCAAGTCTTTTGGAACATCTCTTTAAAATCATTCATTGTCTCTTTAGGTCCTCTTTTGATCACTTTAAGATGATGTATGATAGAGGCATGGTCACTCTCATATCTAAATCTTGAAGTCAACAACACTCCAAATTCATCCCATAATGTAATAAATCTACCTTGTAGATTCCTATACCAATCCAAAGCCTTCCCTCTAAGGGACATGTTAAGGAGTCTAATGGAAATGTTTTATTAAGTAATATTATGAAAACTACAAAATTTAGATACCTCTCTAATGTGTTGACTAGGTGTAACATGACTCTCACCATTGAATAGGGGTCCACCTTTTTTGGAATTAGGAGGAATGACATCATATGCCTGAAGGTAAATCATATTTTTTGTATTGAATGCAAGGAAAGTATGAGCTCTAAACATTTCTTCTTCAATATATTCAACTTGTTCATTCTCTTGACTTCCCTCACTAGTAAAATCCTCTTAATCTTCAAAGTGTAAATTAGGAGGAGGATATTAAACTCCAAAGGGAAGTTTAGGTTGATGGATTGGGTCAATAGGATTGATAACTCCTCTAGATAGTGACCTAGTGAGAACCATGATCTATGAGAGCAATTTTATAACTAAAAAATGGCCTTGAACTAGATTTACCTTGATGGAGTCACAAAATACTGAGTATCACACCAATTTGTAGTCGATGTTTTGAAGGCCATCATTAACCTTAACAAGTTATCTTTAAGATAGGCCCCACTAGATGTGCCAAAACTACTGTCACCAAATCTCATACCCTAAAAGAGGGTGTTCAAACATCTTATAGATTTTGGAAACAAGGGAACATTTATAGCTGTGTGGTTGTACCTATAATGTAAATGAGCCTCTAGATTAAAGAATGAGCTCCCTCAATGTATCTTGAAATGTTCTTATCTATGCTAACTGATTACTTATGGGAAAAGGGTTAGATATTGCAAGAATTAAACCTAATCTAAAGGAAGATGATGCACCAAGATGGTTTTTGAAAGAGTATCATATTATATCACAAAAGGACAAGGAAAACAATACTATTACTAAGAGTCCTATAATACACTAGCATTAGTGTTTCAATATGAAGGTGACATACATGAATAATATCCAAAGTAAGTAAAAATGTATATTAGTTGAAGATACTAAGTATCATTATACATTTAATGACAAATACACACCTAAAAACACTTCATATGAACTACTAGGATGTAATCACTTGCATCAAACATGAAAGGATTGAGACAAAGTAAGGATAGATGAATATCTCTTAACCATTGACTATATATCTGTTCAAATACTTTGACAAGATCATATATGAACTCAAAAAACATTGAATTTTATTATTCTAACAAAAAGTATCATGTCAAAACTAGTAGGACTTTTCCATACATGGGGTGGTATCTCTTACAAGGGCCAAAATGGTAGCTACTTATAGAACTTCAGAGAGAAGAGAAAAGAAAGAAGTTTAATAGGCATTAGAACACATGTTTAGGCATGATAAATAGTTATGTTGTAGGTAAAACTAAGTGTAAAATAGAAAATGAATGCATCTTATTATAATTGTCCAAATAAATCATGACAAATTCCTCAAAATAGTACAAAGATTATTCAACTAGATTTTGTGAAACTATTTCCGTTATGGATCAATTCATGAGCACTTAAAATTGGGATAGAGGAGATGAAACATATGTTATGATAGTTTTGTATGTTTTCTAAGCTCATAACTATCTTCTAGACACATGTATTCGCTATGTACAGTCATTCACTGCCTTCTTCGACCTTATTTTTTTACATCTAGTAGTCATTATTCATGTTGGACCTCGACTAGGATTTCAAGGTGGGATATGAGTTAAAAGATCTTACTCTACTATATAATCCTTGATCCTACATAGTTCTCTAGGTGGTACTCTCTTTCCATGTTTCTTGTTCCATTCTAAACTGTCTATAATACTTACTTGCTCTAGTCAAAAATGGCTCATTGGTTTGACATTTGTCATGTGTTTGATTTTCAAGAAGTCCCTTAGCTTTTTAACCTTTAATTTAATTATTTGTATATATCTAACTCAACTTATTACCATATCAAACCATATCTCACCATTGATCCTTCTCACTATGAATGACCATGAGTCAATGATCTCGCCCTTGACTTATAAACTCTTTCCAAGCTTACACTATGTGGTAGACCTACATTTGATTTCAGGATCCACTATCAATCCATCAAATTTAGCACTTATACCACATGTTAATCTCTCAAGGTCCTTAAATACTTGGCTCATCTCATACTGCTCAATCAATATGTATAATACAACATGGATTATTAGATCTGTTGGGACCCATAATTTGAAAACCAATGGCTATTTCACAAGCTTAAATTTGATGTCTACACTCCTATCAAATGACATTTCCATGACCATCATCAATGTTTATGTGAGCATAAAATTTATTCTCAAAAGGATTTGTTTTGATTCAGTTTAAACTTGACATTAGCACAAATGTCTTATGTTGCATGTCTATCATTAGAAGCTTATAACTTGAGCCAAAAATCTCATTCAGACTTAAAACTTTTAAAGAAAATTATCAACATGAAGAACTACCTAGTGACATAATCCTTTAGCTCATGGGGGCTTCCCGAGTGAAGATAAAAAAAATTGTACAAATGAGTTGGTTATTTTATTTTTGGATGACATCTTGGGTGGCCTTACTCCTTAGACTCAAGAATCTAAACTTTGAAGGCTTAAATATAGAAATAGAAGGCTCATCAAGATACAAAACTTTTATAGTATGATCCTGGCACTAAGGACATTGATTTAAGATGGTCTGATGGTCATGTGAGGAATTTTGAGCATATTTATAAATTGCACAAACAATTTGTTCCATTCTAGTTTCCATGTGATATCTGAATGATGGTCTAGGTTCACAAATCTTGTTCATGAACTTTCATATCTTTGAATGATTTTTTGAGGCATATGTGGAGTTTTCCCTGATACTAAATTTCATTGATTACCATGGAGACTTATTGGTATCCCCAAAAACCTACCACTTGCATATATGGCTCTAAATGAGTACTAAGATAATAAATGACAAAAGGACTAAGCTAAGACTATGACCAAAGCTAGAATGGCATATGAAATGACATCAAATAAAGTACAATCATAACCTGTGACATTACAAAAATCCCCTATATGAGATCCTGATAATAGGGGATTAACTCATTTTGAATTATTGTAAAAATGGTCAATAGGGTCCATAGTGGAATTGAGCTGCAAAGAATGGAAAATATGTGATTAAGTATTTGAAAAAAGCTAAGTCTAACATTCACCTTACAAGAGAATGGTTCATAGATTCAAGAGGGTAATATGACATTGTATTGAAACTTTAATTTGCACTTTTCAAATTGAATATGAAACCATTCAACCTACATCACATGATAATAAAAATAATCCTTGAAAGTTTTAAAGTCATTTCAAAGAGTGGAGATTAATGGTCTAAGCTCAAAAATTGGAGATGTCGGCAAAGATTGGAACAACACATTGCATCATTTGTTTTGTAATTTTTAATGTGTAAATCAAATCCTAAATTTCATAGCCTAGGACATGTTAAAAGGAAAATCCCATATGGATGTTTCTATGCCCATGCTAAAGTTTAAACTTTCATGCTAAGTCTTATTGCCAATATGAATGTGGAGGTTTATAGTCAAATGCAGTGGAGATTTTAATTGAAAAAGCAAGTGCAGATATGTAGAGATGTTATACAATTTTACAAATCTATGAATGTGCACCTAAGTCATAAATTCTCACCAAGTGAAAATTTGTAGCATAGTTCCATAATCCCACTAGGTGTAAAGTTGAAAATGGGGTCTAAAATCCTACTAGATCCAAAAAGTATAAATTTTCATGTGAAGTCAAAAAACCCATTATGATAAATGGTGTAAAATTATAGTTTGGTTCTAAAACCCTGACAAGGGAAAATAATGTGAAATATGCACGTATGATTATTAGGTTTTATAGAAAAAGGGGAAATAGAATGTGAACAAATGAAGTCAAAGGCAAAAAGAAAGACCTTCCCATTAACTAAGGGGGCGTCTTGATGTCCAAAATACAAACAACATTTTAACAATATCCTTCTCTTGGACTATCATAAAAAGCAAGATTCTCCTTCAAATGGTTTTAGACCTTATGAATGGCCATTATCTACTAGGATGGGCCAGGATTTATCCTAAAAAGATGTTACAATAGGTGAATATTTCTATCATAAGATAGAGGAGTATAAAGAGTCTAAAGGAGAGTACCAGTTAGAGATCTTGTGCCTTGATGAGAAATTTTTATATTTTCTATTTTTTCCACCACCATTTCATTCATTTTTTTCAGAAAAGTTGAAAATGGTAATTAGATATTTAGCTGGCAGGTCATCCTCAGCCTGAGTGGGCAAATGATTAGTTGGAGAATAGGCCAAAATGGTTGCACAAGAAGGCAAATTTATTTTTGCACTCAAAAAGAATATTCTCCCTCAAGCTCAACCACATCAATATTCCAGCTAGGTAGATCTACCTTTTTTGGCAATATAATCATTATACAGACAATTGAGTTGCCATAATGATCACCTTGTAAAGTATGCGAGTCTCCAAGCATGTTTAAAGGCATCATCAAGATGGAGCATCTTATAGGAATATTTTGGGTGATAAATTTTTATAAATAAAGATGGACTTTCCTCTTTAGAAAGGTTTAGGATCTTCAACCTTCAAAAATGTGTTTTGTCTTCTTATCTCTATTGTTAAGGTGATTGCACATGTATAGTCATTATCAAACAATGAGATCATTTTGCATATGTCTCCCCTATTTTAGAAAAAATCCATTATGCATTTCTACATGTTAATATTATAAACATTGATGTATGTAGATTTAATTTCAATATTAATGAATATTACATGTTATTTCTATTATTTGTTATCAATAATGTGCAATGGTACATTATTCATTCACTATTGATTGGGTATCTGGTTTTATTTCACTTAATGGTTTTCATTCTCGGTACAAACTTAGATTGTAAATTCCTATATACATTGTGATTTGGGAATGTTTTTTTGTTAGTATTCTAAGGATACCCTAGACTTATGGAATTTACAAGAGAAGGTACTAGAGTATGTATTTGTAGTGTATGCTTTCTTGGAAATATTGTCATTGATGTCAAAGGTCTAGCATTATTGGTGATAAAGGCCCCATTGCATTTAATGTTGTTTATCTTGGCTAATGTGAGTTAATATTTATGTAATATTAATGAATATATTTTTTTTGTTGCATATGAGACAAAATAAGGGCCTGTGGAGAAGTCAAAGAGCCATGGGGTAAAGACAAAAGAAGGATGGGATGCATTTTCCCATGAAGAGTCATCTTTGGGAATTCCAAGAGTCACCAAATGAAGACAAAAGAGTAAGGGTGCAATTTCTCATGAAGGGACACTTTGAGGAATACGAAAAGTCACCAAGACAAGGACAAAAGTGGGAAGGACATTTTTTGTCATGAAGGGTCACCACATGACTTTTCAAAGGCTGGAATATGAAGGGTCATACAAGTTTGGCACCATTTTCCATGAGGATTGAAGGGTCAAAAAGGGAGAAGGGCAAAGGTCATTTGGAAAGCTATAAATAAAGGCTTGATAAGCCATTTGTAATATGGAAGATAGAGGTTGATTTGATTTTGTATTATCTAGCTTAGAAGAGCATTTGTGAGAGATAAATATGATTTGTATTTGTTATATCTAGCTTAGAAGAGCAAAGGTGAGAGAGAGGAAAGATATTTTGTAATGAACTATCATTTGTTGAGATAGTAACATTAAGAGATAGTTGTGTGGTTTACATAAAGGGGTTGGTGCTCCTGTGGGTTGGTGCTTCCGTGGGTTGGTACTCACAAATTATTACTGAGTTGGTGCTCATCAAAGGGGTCGGTGCTCACAAATTATTGCTAAGTTAGGTGCTCAACAAAGGGGTTGGTGCACCTTCAAGTTGGTGCTTGTGAATATTGTTGGGTTGGTGCTCATTTATATACTTGAGGTTGTTCTCTGTGGTTTTTCCCACATTGGGTTTCCATGTTACATCTGGTGTCTCTCTCTTGTGTGGTGTTTATTGTTTTAGTTTTATTGCATATCTTAAATATTTGATTAAGTGGAATTTGATTAAGGGATAGTTTTATAAGACATATGATATACTAATTCACCCCCCCTCTCAGTATATTCCCTGCTTAGCAATTGGTATCAGAGCAGGTTCCTTTTTGAAAAAGTTTTACAGCTTGAATGTAGATCAGGAAAGCACAAGATGGCCATACATAAAGGGGCCTCTGCAAGCAAAAGAATATTTGATCAAGAAGAAGAAGAGGATGAAGTTGAAGTAAATATGGAAGGAGAACTCATGTGTGCCTTAGAAGAGTTGAAAGTTGTTGAAAATAAAAATAAAAAATTGAAGCGCCAGATCGAGAAAAATGAAAAGGAGTCAAAGGAAATAATTGAAGATCTATAAGCACACTTTAAAGAAGCCAAGAAGAATGAAGAAGATCTAATGACATAGAAAAATCAAGAAAAGAATGTGAAAGGTATGTTACTGAAATTGCCTTTTTAAAAGAAGAGATTGAGAAAGCAGTCAATAATAAGATAGTCAATGATTCAAAATTTGAGAATAGCACTAATATGCTAAATAACATATTAGAAAGCCAAAAGTCAATATCAGATAAGATAGGTATTAGTTTTTAAAAGAAGAAGAGCTATGTTGAAGCTCCTACAAATGAGGAAACAAGAAGGGAAGAAGTGAAGAATACAGAGGACAAAGAAAGCTAGAAGGAATAAAGCTATAAAAGGCAATCAGGTCAGAGATTCACAATAGGTCCTATTTTTATGGTTACTATCTTTATTTTAATGGATATGGTCATAAGAAATTATAATGTAGAAAAAGAGCTAACAATCTCAAAAATAAGGAAAAGGAAGGTCATGTAGAGTCAAGCAGAAGGTCATGTAGAGTCAAGCAGAAGCTATAACTCTGTTGCTCCTCTATCAACCTTTGATGAAGAGACCATAATTTGTTACAGGTGTAACAACTTTAGACACATAGCTTGGTCTTTTAGAAGAATTTTTGAGTCAATCAAGAAGGATCAAAGTTTCAAGGCTCCATTCATCAAGAAAAAGGTTCAGACATGGCAGAAGAAACAACTTGAAGGTTCTATGTTGGTCTAGACAGCTTTGCATGGAAGAAATGAAGAAAAGCCATGGTTTATTGATAGCATATGTTCAAGGCACATGACGGGAGACAAGATCAAATTCATAATATTAAATAAGATCAATGGTGGCACAGTGAAATTTGGGGATAATACTACTGCCAAAATTGCTAGAAAAGGTACACTAAGTTTAGATAATGGTAGAACTAAAACTGAAAATATTTTATATGCAGAAGGTCTTAAGCATAATATTTTGAGTGTTAGTCAAATGTGTGATTAAGGGCACACACTAAAGTTTTATGTAGAAGGTTGTGAAATCAGAAGAAAACATTCAGATATATTGGTTGCAGATGCTCAGAGAATAGGTAATAACTTATATATGCTATTAGACATCAAACGTTAAAAATGTTGTTTGAGTCAGATTGAAGAAAGTTGGATATGGCACAAGAGAATGGGGCACATAAATTTTGACAATCTTGTCAAAATATACAAAAAGCAAGAAGTTAGGAATCTTCTAGAGATCACAAAGCCATCTAACATGCTTTGTGGACCTTATTAGCATGCGAAGCAGGCTAGAAGGAGGTTTAAAACAAAATATTACTTGACCACTCAGATGCTAGAGCTTGTTCACACTAATCTATGTGGACCTACGAGGACTCAAAGTACTCAAGGTGATAAATATTTCATGTTGCTTATTGATGATTTTTCACGTATGACTCGGATAATGTTTTTAAATAAAAAATTAGAAGCTTTTAGACAGTTCAAAGCATTCAAAGCATTAGTTGAGAATGAAACTAATATGAAGATTAATTGTCTAAGATTAGATTGAGGAGGAGAATTCATGTCAGATGAATTTATTGAGTTTTATGAAGATCATGGAATAAAGAGACAGTATTCAGCAGCGAGAACTCCACAACAAAATGGAGTAGTTGAACGGAAAAATAGAATAATCCAGGAGATGGAGAGGACAATGCTAAATGAATCCAAGATAGCAAATAAATATTAGAGAGAGGTAGTTGGTACATTAGTGCATATTCAGAATAGATCTTTATTAAGAGTCCATAGTGACAAGACTCCTTATGAGCTATGGAAAGACAAACCAGCAATAGTTGATGATTTTAGAGTTTTCGGTAGCAAATGCTTCATAAAGAGAACCGATGAAAAACTTGGTAAGTTTGAATCCAAAGTAGATGAAGGTATATTTCTTGGTTATTATTGCAAAAGTAAAGCTTATAAATGTTATAACAAAAGAACCAAGAAAATTGTTGAAAGTGCAAGTGTCAGGATAGAATAAGATGGAACACAAAGAATCAGTGATCTAGTAGACATTCCTAAAATCATTGAAGAGGAAAGATTTGAATAATCATATGAAGATGAGGAAAAGGAGAAGGAGAAAAAGGGCACCAAGGCTCCATCCAAAAATGTTCAAAAAAATCATAATGAAAGTGACATCATCAGGGATATAAAAGAAGGAATTCACACTAGAAGAATGATGGTAAGTGAATCTGAAAAAGTTAATTTCTCTTTATTATCTAAAATTCAGCGTAGAAATTTTTTAGAAGCTAGACATGATGAGCATTGGGTTAAGGCTATGGATGAAGAATTAGGTCAAATAGAAAAGAATGATACTTGGGAATTAGTGCCTAGACCAAAAGATTAAAATGTGATAGGAACAAAATGGATTTATAGAAATAAGTTGAATGAAAATGGAGAAATGACCAGAAATAAAGCAAGATTAGTATGTAAAGGATATCCTCAAATTGAGGGGATAGATTTTGAAGAAACTTTTGCACCAGTGGCAAGGTTAGAGGCTATTAGAATGTTTCTTGTATATGTAGTATTTAAAAATTTCAAAGTGTTTTAGATGGATGTCAAATCTACCTTCCTAAATGGGAATCTTGAAGAAGAGGTCTACATTGAGCAGCCTGAGGGGTTTATTCTCTCAAATATTAGTAACCATGTATGTAGATTGAAGAAAGCATTGTATGGATTAAAACAAGCTCCCAGAGCTTGGTATGCAAGACTTGATAAATACTTGAAAGATCAAGGATTTAAGAGAGGATTTGCTGATAGTAATCTTTACATCAAAACAGAAGGTGATCATCAATTGATTGTTGTGGTATATGTTGATGATATCATTTTTGGAGGAAATATATAAAAGATGACAAAAGAATTTTTTGATAGAATGCAAAAAGAATTTGAGATGTCTATGATTGGAGAATTATCATTTTTCTTAGGGTTGTAAATATTTCAATAAAATAAAGGAATTTTCATATCTCAAAGTAAATATGCCAAGGAAATGTTGAAGATGTTTAGTTTTGAGGATTGTGCACCAGTTGGCACACCTATGTGTACAAAAAATAAGGTGAGCAAGGATGAAGATTCACCTACTATATATCAATCTTTGTATAGATATATGACTTGTAGTATTTTATATTTGACAGCATCGAGACTAGACATCATGCATGAAGTAGGTATGGTTGCAAGATATCAGTCATCTCCAAGAGATAGTCATGTTTAGTTGGCAAAAAGAATATTCAGATATATCAAGGGGACATTGGATTATGGATTATGGTATCCCATAGGTAAAGATTTCACTTTAGTTGCTTCTACAGATTTAGATTGGTCAGGGTGCTTAGATGACAGAAAGAGTACAAGTGGAGGAGCTTTCTTCCTTGGTGATAGCTTAGTATCATGGCTAAGCAAGAAGTAGAACTTAATATCACTTTCTATAATTGAAGCAAAATATATTGCAACAGTATTTTGTTTTACTCAAGTGATTTGGATGAAGCAAACTTTGGAAGATATCAAGGTAAAGTATGATGAACCTATTTCCATTTTTTGTGATAACACAAGTGCTATAAATATTTCAAAAAATCTAGTAATGCATTCAAGAACAAAACATATTCCCATTAGATATCACTTCATAAGAGAGCAAGTTGCAGATCAATAGCTTAAAATGGAATATATTAGTACTACAAAGTAGATTGTAGATATTTTCACAAAGGCAATAACAAAAGACACAACTGAGTAATTGCAAGAGAAGTTGGGAGTAATTTCCCTTACTTCCCACCATTGAGGTTCAACATCAGTTGAGGGGGAGCTAAGTGTTAGCTCTAGGTAGGCCCTTTTCCATTGATGTCAAAGGGAGAGAATAACAGGTATAGGTACAAGTATAGAAAATAGGTATAGGGAATAGGTACAGGTTGCTACAATAAGGGGGAGTTACTGTATGTTTTCAGATGATAGTATGTGCAGGTGACAGGATGTGGCAATTTTAGGATTGAGGATGCCATCGATGACAAAGGGGGAGATTATTTGAAATATTGTCATTGATGTCAAAGGTCTAGCATTATTGGTGATAAACGCCCCATTGCATTTAATGTTGTTTATCTTAGCTAATGTGAGTTAATATTTATTTAATATTAATGAATATATTTTTGGTTGCATATGAGACAAAAGAAGGGCCCATGGAGAAGTCAAAGAGCCACGGGGTAAAGACAAAAGAAGGATGGGACGCATTTTCCCATGAAGAGTCATATTTGGGAATTCTAAGAGTCACCAAGTGAAGACAAAAGAGTAAGGGCACAATTTCTCATGAAGGGACACTTTGAGGAATACAAAAAGTCACCAAGATAAGGACAAAAGTGGGAAGGACGTTTTTGGTCATGAAGAGTCACCACATGACTTTTTAAATTCAAGAATATGAAGGGTCATAGAAGTTTGGCACCATTTTCCATGAGCATTGAAGGGTCACAAAGGGGGAAGGCCAGAGGTCATTTGGAAAGCTATAAATAAAGGCTTGAGAAGCCATTTGTAATATGGAAGATAGAGGTTGATTGGATTTTGTATTATCTATCTTAGAAGAGCATTTCTGAGAGATGAATATGAATTGTATTTGTTATATCTAGCTTAGAAGAGCAAAGGTGAGAGAGAGGAAATGGATGTTGTAATGAAATATCATTTGTTGAGAGAGAAACATTGAGAGATAGTTGTGTGGTTTACACAAAGGGGTTGGTGCTCCTGTGGGTTGGTTCTCACAAAATTTTTCTAGGTTGGTGCTCTGCAAAGGGGTTGGTGCTCACGAATTGTTGCTAGGTTGGTGCTCGGCAAAGGGGTTGGCTGTGGGTTGGTGCTCATAAAAAGTTGTTGGGTTGGTGCTAAGCAAAGGGTTTGGTGCTCCTACAAGTTGGTTCTTACAAATATTGTTTGGGTTGGTGCTCATTCATATACTTGAGATTGTTCTCTATGGTTTTTCCCACATTGGGTTTCCACGTTATATCTGGTGTCTCTCTCTTGTGTGGTGTTTATTGTTTTAGTTTTATTGCATATCTTGAATATTTGATTAAGTGGGATTTGATTAATGGAAAGTTTTATAAGATATATGATATACTGATTCACCCCCCCTCTCAGTATATTCCGTGCTTGACATGCTTTAGAGATTTTAGGGGTAATTTAAATGTTTACATTAGATTGACATCAATGAATGTAAACTATTCCTCATAGTTTTCTCACATTATATTTCAATATTTTAGATCTTTAAATGAATGATATCATGGTTTTTAAATGAATTCCCACTATTAAAATCCACCAAAACTCATTTAAATATACCTAACTCATCCTACCTATCCTATCTGTATAATTAATACATTCTCTTGAATACCTTAAGTGTTATTTTATCACATATGCATAAGTGTTTCATAATTTAAATGTGTTTGTGTTTTATCCTTGAATTATAGTATAAAAACTTCCACATGGCCTTTAGGTATCAATATTTTCTATAAAAATGAAGGTTTCAATCATATGTTATTTGTATTTAATAGATTGTGTCAAATTTAGATGCATTTACCCAGTCTGTGTGACAAATCTTCCTAAGTGGACTATGTAATTTTGGTTATCTTTTAGTCAAATTTATTTTTATGATAATAATTATAGGGATATTAATCTTTAGTATCCCTCCATATGATCAATTTACCCCATAAGTCCTCTCACCTTGGTTTTGGTAGAGCCAGAAGCAACAAGAAACTAACCATACCCTTTGTCGATGTCTTCCCATCATTTTCTACATTTAGTCCATCTAGATTATAAATTTTTTCCTAGATAATGACATAATTGGGGTTTATCATATTTGTTTTCCATCTTCTCATGTATGCAAAGCTAAATTCTAGAGTTGTACAACTAGGAACCAATATCTAGTACCATCGATTATGTAGTTAAATTTGGGGCATGGTTATAGGATTATATATGATGTAGGTATATTAAACCATGTGGAAAACATTTAGGATGTATGATTAGTCATCTATGTGTCACAAGTACAATGGACTGTGTGGCATACAACTAGGATGTGGGTATATTATATTATGTGTTTTCCTAAAAAATAGTAATAATTCATTTTAAACTTTGTAAAACTAATACAAATTAAAACAATATTTAATCTTCAAGAAAAAAATAATATGGAGATGTGAAAAATCTAAAAAATACCTTCAAACCCTCAAATATGAAAAAAATAGCTTGTCACAAAACTAGGTCATGTTTAGAATCAATCCTAGGGCTTTAACAACTAAAATTCCAATAATAATATTTGATTTTTATTTGGAAAATCTGAATGTAAATGTTTTAATGGATTTTTTATAAACCCTACCAAATCCTTAAAAATTTGAAATCATGAAAAACACCAATAAGTATCTAGAATTTAAGTGAGATCATAATAGAATCAATGGAATTCATCTACGATCAACACTTTGATACTATATAAGAGTGGGTCAAAATCAAGGGTCAAATTTATAAGGATAAATTCATGAGGTTGAATCAATATGGAGTAGTGAAATATGAATAAAAACTCACAAGAGAAAGAAGATTGTCTTTACAACAAAATTTTCAATTAATTAACATTCTTGGTGACTTAGCCAAAAGTACATAGGAAGGTTCATTATATATGTTGAAGATAGACATGCCCTCACATCATCTTGAATTTGGGATTATCTTCCCAAGTGACATTTATTACATACATGTATGACATCTGTAAATCTAACTAGAATGTGTAGGTAAAACCATATGGTGGGAAAAATCTTACACAAACAACAAAAACCATTCACATAAAACCATTTACAAGGAAAAAGTAATTACATGACGATAAATAACATAGTAGTATAAAAAAATCAAAACAATGTAACATGATCTTACTTATTAATGAAAACATAGGGCTTCTGCAAGAATGAAATCATGACCCTTTGAACATGTATAAAAGTTTATGACATGATGAAATGTGTTGATAAAAAAATATACTACTATAAAAAAGTATAAAATGGGTAAATCCAATATTATTAATGAAAAAAAATGGATTTGAAAAGAATGAAATCATGACCCTAAAAATTTCTACATATATTTATGATATAAATAAATGTATTAATTAATATATGTTGGCATCATTTGAGTAAAAAATAATAAGATAGAGAGAACATACCCACTATTGAAAAAATAATATGTCACTTGGGTTTTCCTTGATTTTATGGTTTGCCCAATGGAAAAAGATATATATTTTTGAACAAATGGATAAATCACCACTAATATGGGTATTTTTCTATATGTTTTAAATGGGAAATTTCCTCATATGAGATTTTTGGGGGTTTTTGTATAATTTTGACCCAAAATATAAAAAAGGAAACAAAAAATATAAAATCATGAAAGGTTAAAATGGGAGAAGAAAGGAGGATAAAGGTGAAGGTGAGAAATTCATGGCAGAATAAAGATAGACAACCACTAGAATATCTTGTATTTAAACAAAGTTACACAATATTCTTCCTCTCACATGAAAACATAATTAGAGCCAACAAATGTATGTGAAAAAAATGGATTTCCTAGAATTTGAAAATCTCCTAAAAACTAGGATTGGTTATACTTGGTACAAATACCAAAGATGTAATTTTCAACATAAAATTTACAAACATTGCAAGTTTCATAGAACTAGGTAAAACGTATAGTTTTAATGGATTCTCTATCTATAAGAAGTAATGAAAGTTTCATAAATAGATAGAATCAAAACCTACAAATCTATAGAATGATTTATTCAATTACCTTCTACTCCATTAGAAGATCAAGAAAATTACATGTAACACAAAAATTTAATGTGATCCCTTCACCAAGAGATAAAAAAAATTAAAACTCATTTTCGAATAGCCATATTGTTAGGAATAAATCAAAAATTAATACAAAACAATTTTATATAATCACAATAATAGATATGATTAGAGATGCATAAATAATAGAAATAAAATACACAAGAAGAAGACTAGATTTAATGTGGTTCAGCAAATGTGGGATACATCCACCAAGAAACACTTGATCAAAATTTATTTTAATCTAAGAGAGTACAATCCACTCCCAAATTAGTCTTCTCATAATCACAATGCAAAAATATTATTTAGAGTTGTGATCTACAAACCCTCCTGAATTCACATCTAAATTCACACACTCTATTCTTCCCTCTCAAACCCTTTTTCTTATAATGTATTTCCTAAAAAATATCTATTTATACATAATACATCAACAAAGTAGTATTACAAAATAATGGGTACCAAAACCATGTGTAAATCAACCCAAAATAGTTTCCCATTAAAGTGGTCCAAAAAAATGTTTTTGGGGGCTACCACCCTCAAACCCAAATGAGAATACATAAAGAGTGTACAATAAATTTTAAATGTTTAATATTTGAAATACATTATAATTTTTAAATATTCTCCACAACACAACAATCCACCACTTGGAGACTAATTTCCTCTAAGCAGGCTTCTTAACCCTTCGCTATCAATTATGAAGGTCAACTGAAACTAAACATAGCTATAGTTTCTCCCTTGTGACCACCTTGGTCATCATGTTTTAAAGATTATAAATCCTATTAATCTTCTCTAGCTTCAAATTTTGTTCATATAAATTTATCCATATGAAATTGTACCTCAATTATATATGATTTATCCTAGAGTGGAAAGCAAAGTTTTTTGCTAGATGTATAACACTCTAACTATCAATATATAGCTTCCCTTCCTTCTACTTATGCCCCAACTCTTCACGCAACTATTTTAAGCAAATGATTTCTGTTTTTTCCTCTGTGGCAAAACATACTCAGCCTCTATGATTGAGAAAAACACAATTTTCTATCATTGTGAAATCTAGCTCACTATTGTGTCACCTATAATAAATACATATCCTATTATACTCTTCCTACTGTCTAAATTTCCATCCATGTCTAAATCTAAATTACCACACAAAGTGGTGTCTAATCCACCATAGCTTAAAATTATCTCCTTGGTCCCTCTTAAATATCAAAGGATCCACTTAACTACCTTCCATTGTTCTCTACATGGATCACTCATGTACCTATTTACTACTCCCATTCCATGGGAAATAACTGCCTTAGTGCACACCATGGAATACATCAACCTACAAATAACTAATGAGTAAGGTACGTGTGACATCTATATTCTCTCCTCCTCTACCTTGGGACATTACTCCTTTGATAAATTTGAATTACCCACCAAAGGAGTCCCAATCAGTTTAGCATCCTACAAACTAAACCTATCCAATACCTTTTTAATGTACTCTTCTTGAGATAAATGTATCTTACATTCCTTCATATCCTAATTTATTCTCATACCAAGGATTTTCTTTTCTAATCCCAAATCCTTCATAGCAAAGGAATTACTAAATTTTTCCTTGAGTACCTTTATTTCCTACATGTTCTTACCTACAACCAACATGTCAACCACAAACATATAAAAGATAATGTAATGACCCTCATCAAACATCTTGATATATATGCAATGGTCTAAATGACACCTAGTGTATCCCTACTCCATCATAAACTATTAAATTTCTTGTACCACTATTGTAAAGCACGTTTTAGGCCATACAAGCTCTTCTTTAGTTTGCACACCATGTTATTCTTTCCTTTGACCTCATATCCATGTGGTTTCTCCATATACAAGTCCTTCTTCAAATCACCATGAAGGAATGTGGTCTTCACATCTAGTTTCTCTATGTTCAAGTCTTCTTCTACCTCTATCCCATAATAGTCCTAATAGAAGTCATCTTTACCATTGGGGAAAAGATCTCATCAAAATCAATTCCCTTGTTTTGTTCAAAACCCTCTACCACCAATTGAGCCTTGTACCTTTTCTTGCCTCCATCATCTTATTTAATAATGTACACCCACTTTTTCTACAATACTCTCTTACCTTCATGTGGGTTTACCAAATCCCAAGTTTGATTCTCCATGAGACTGATGCTCCTCATCCATTGCTTGATCCCACTTCTTCATGATATCTACCTACATTATTTATTCAAAGCACCATGTATCTCCATTTTTAGTGATTAATAAATCATTACTAGATGGATAAAAAATTTCAGGTTCCCTTTTTACCCTAGAAGACCTTCTCTATATAGGAATTTGGGGTTCTTATGGAGTAGGTGCCTAAACTGGTTGCTTGGACACTTTATCATCTGCAATGTCGTCTACTACTATGTAATATTTTTTAGAATCCTCTTTTTGATCCTAAAAATATTATTTATACATGACTTTTTCATTAAATACAACATCCGTAGACCATAATATTTTCTTGTCCTTAAGACTCAAAGTTCGAAAACCAAAGCCATCCTCACCATAACCAATAAAGGTGGATTTTTTAGACAACCTATAAATTGGTCCTATCATACTTATAAATATGAATGAAATATTCACAACTAAATATTATTAAAAATGAATAGTCCACCTTCTTACCAGACCAAGCTTCCTCAGGTATACCTCCATCCAAAGTAGATGAAGGACCTCTATTTATTAGATATACAATAGTGCTTACTTCTTTTACCCAAAATTGAATAGTAAGTCTTATATGCAACCTCATGCTCCAAGCATGCTCAATGATAGTCCTGCCCATCCTTTCTAACACTCTATTTTGCTATAGATTTCATAAAATTATCATCTATCTACAAATTCCATTCCTTGAATAGTAATAAAAAATTCATAGCTACAATATTCCCCACCATTATATGACCTAAGACATTTTAACTTGAGACATATTTCATTCTCAACCAAGGCTTTCCATCTTTTAAATGTATTAAACACATCAAAAAATTTCTTAATGTTATACACCCAAACAATTTCATAGAATTGCAATAATATATATGATTAGAGATGCATAAAGAACAAAAGTAAAATGCTCAATAAGAAGACCAAATTTAACATGGTTCACCTAATGTGGGCTACATCTACCAAGAAACACTTAATCATATTTTATTACAAACCATGAGAGTAAAATCCATTCTTAGATCAATCCTCTCACAATTACAATGCATAGATATTGATTGGAGTTACACTCTACAAACCCTCTTAAATTCACACCTGAATTCACACACTTCATTATTCCTTCTCAAACCCTTGTTCTTATAATGTATTACCTATGAAATACCCATCTATACATAATACATCAAAAATGTGGTATTAAATAACAATGGGTACTAAAACCATGGGAAAAGTCAACCCAAAATGTTTTCCTATTAAAGGGGTCTAAAATATTTTTTGAGGGGCTACTGCTCTCAAACCAACATTTGTTGGTGGATGCTACCCCTAAACCCTGCTTGGGGGATGCCACCCTCGAACCCTGATGATAATAAATAAAGAGTACACATTAAATGTTAAATGTACAATACTTGAAATACATTGTAATTTATAAATAGGCTCCATAAAAAATAATATCACACTTGGAGACTAATTTCATCTTAATAGGCTTCTCAACCCTTCGCTATCAATTTTGAAGGCCAATCAAAATTGAACATAGCTTCAATATCTTACTTGTGACCACCTTCATCATCACATCTGTAGGATTCTAATTGGTATGAATCTTCTCCATCTTCAAATTTCCATCCTCCGAAGTTTTCCTAATGAAAATTTACCTCAATTATATATGCTTTATCCTAGAGTGGAAAGCAAAGTTCTTTGCTATATGTATAACACTTTGACTATCACTATATAGCTTCCCTTCCTTCTGATTATGCCCTAAATCTTCAAGCAACTACTATAACCAAATCATTTCTTGATTTTACTTTATGGTTGACAAAGCCACAAGTTTCTATAGTCATGAAATCTAGGTCACCACTATGTCACAAAACAATGGGTACCAAAACCATGGGCAAAGTCAACCCAAAATGGTTTCCCATTAAAGGGGTCTAGCAAAATTATTTTATGGGATACCACTCCTAAACCTTAGTGGGAATGCATAAAGTGTGTTTAGTACATTTTAATTGTACAATATTTTAAGTATATTGTAATTTACAAATAGTCTCCATAACACACCACAAATCTCTTATTTATAGCACATAGGAGGATTGCAATGGTCTTTCCTTCTCTGGTAACTACTCTTTCCAAGTTTCTTAATTTATTTTTATATTTACTTTAACTATCTAATAAATTAACTTAAATATTATAAAATATAATATATCAAATGAAATAATTAAGAACATTGGCTTACCAATCTTTATCCATGTGGTGGTAGATTCTATAAAAATCATGAACACGTATTCATAGTCACACCATGTGTGTGCCACACACTAACATTTGAAATAGGGTCATATAAAAGGAAATTTGAATATAACATGAGAATTTAATACATAAATAAAATTCTTTTAGAGTAGAATATTTCACGTCATTGAATTTCCTATTTAAATAGCTTTCCATCACTTCAAACAAGAGAAAAAATGGAAGTCAAATGTGAAAGATATGACAAAATAGAGAATTCACTTCTGACACACCTATGAGATACTTCCAAAACAAAATTTCTTCCTTTCTTTTATAAAAAAATATTATTATAAGGATTAAATATTTCACATTATTGCATTTATCATTACAATATCTTTCTAACTCTTTGAATGAGAGTAAAAATGGAGTCTATATGTGAAAGATATTATAAAAAATAGAATCTATATTTTCACCTTTTTATTTCGTCCCATTTTATGCTTGGTTCACCCAATTAACTTTGGTCAACCAAATTATGATGAGGTCAATACAACCTATCTCCAAAGTTACATATCATTGATTTGATTTAATGAAAAATATATCATGTTTTAGAACTTGACACTTTGGTTAAATATTATCCTTGAAATGAGCACAACACATTGGAACTTAAAAAAAATATTTTGACAAAGTTAAACTTGATCTGAGGAAAGGAAGAAAGTGTGGCATGCCCCTAAGGCACAACCACCCAACACCAAAGTTTTAGATACATGTTTGTATTTTTCACAAAATATATGATGTTTAGGACTTTTATCATTTGGAAAATTATGATCATTGGAAAGATTAATTTAAAATGCATGCAACTATAACCTAAATTGAGTTGGATGTGAAATATATTAAATAAAAACAAAAAATAACAACATAAGCCCTTAACCAACCATGTACTTGAGATGCAAAAAATAGAAGATTATTATATTTAGAGTATACATAAAATATACAAGTATTATGAATTTAAATCTCGGGACAAATAAGATTCTTGGGAAAAAATATGTTCACCACATCAAATGAGAAGTAAAATAGAATCTATATGTAAAATGTATAATAAAATCAAATAATTTCAACTACCACAAATGTAAGGTGTGAATGATCCACAATGCAAATGGATATATTTTTACAAAATATATGAAATTTTAGACCTTTAACCTATGTAAAAATATGATATTTTGAAAAATATATTTATAACATATAAAAAGGGAACTAAAATAGAGACCATATGTGAAAAATTTGATAAAAAACATTCACTACACTTTCAATGCACTTTAGGTGAGAATGGTACTTGATTTTATAGTTTCATTTTACATAAAATATATGATGTATGGAACTTTCATCATTGGTAACAACACAAACATTGGGACAATTTGCTTTCAGCACAGTGAATAAGAACAAAAATAGATCTTGGATGTTAAATATATGAATAAATCAAAGAATTTCACCTACCAAACAATTGAGATGTGAATGCTATGTAATTTATATAGCTAGATTATACATTAAAATATATGAATTTTATGAAATTTATTCTTTATAAAAACATGATCCTTAGGATAATATCCTTCCAACACATAAAACAAGTTCTATATCTTTAGGACTTTGATTCATTGGTTACTATCTCCCTTTCCACCTTTTAGATAGTATGCATCACACATAGATATCTCAATCTAGCCAATTGGAAGTCAATTCACCTCTCCCACTCACATGCGAATACACATGCATTGTCATGATAGATAATTCTATTTTAATATTCATGTTCTTTCTAAGATATCTTATTATATAGATGTAAAAACACACACTCATGTCCTTATCTAGCCAAATGGAATCTAGTTCACATATCTAAATTGCATGGCAACTAAACATGTGGTGTATGGCCAAATCATTTTATTAAAAAATCCACCTAATTTACATAGTTAAATTTATGGAAGTTTTGATATTCTTGGAAAAATATATCATGGTCAAATTTACCTTTATAATTAAAAGCACAATTTATTTTATTTGGAAAATCTAGAAACAATTTTAGCAGAAATAGATTTTGGAAAAACTTATGATGTATTTCATAATCCAACAATAGGCATTCTCAAGTTAGAAGGATATAACATTGAATTGTATTACAAAGGCATTTATGTCTATTGATCATCTCCAACAACAAAATTAGAAAAAAGTAAATGATTGTATTTATATACACCTTTCCACTTTCATCAATTGAAAATTCCTCTAAGTGTGTATAATGTAAAAGTCCAGAAGAGATTATGGATTAACATTGAAATTATCATGTTTACAAATACAATTCAAAATTATCATATCCAACTCAAACCCATTGTTTTATTGCACATTCCTATTTTACCATGTTAACAATTAAAAAATATTTTCTCAACACTTTCTAATTCTTCAATTAAATTTCACCATAGCCTTTTCCAAACTCCAAATATGACATTTTTAAAGTGTAAATAGTTTATAAAAAAAATCCAAGGATAAATCTCTTGTAGACACAAGAAAAACAATAACAATCTCCCTCTTATCCATTTCCTCTTTCTTCACTTCCTTATGGTCATATTTTTCTATCACTCTTTAATCTTCACTTTCTATCTCTCTCTAGGTATTATTGACCTATCTCTCTTATTCTTGACAAGCCTTCCCACTTTTTCTCTTTAACCTTCACTTGGTCTCTCTCTTCTTCCTTCAAGCTCTCATCTTAAACTTTCTTCTCTCTTGTCCTCACCTGGGACTTTTTTATCTAATCCTTCATGGCTTAAGGGATTTTACACATCACTTATCTTTCTCAATTATATTTGTGCCTCTCTATCCTTCCTAAAATCTTATTATCAACCTCATAACATCTTTCAACATTTTTTCAAGGAACTTATTAAACTCATAACATGAAAAAAATGTACCTTTTATTTATACATACCTTCTTCACCTACTTCTTAGTGACCTTCTCACTTTGATACCAAATGATGAAGAGGTTTTTTTAAAAATTTGTCTATCATAAAGGGAAAAAAATCATGTATATTTCATCAACTATTCATCCATGTGAATCACCTAATTTTGTCTATCATAAAGGGAAAAAAATCATGTATATTTCATCAACTATTCATCCATGTGAATCACCTAACTCTAAACTAACTTTTCACTATAATAGCCTTTTTTGGTCTTTGTTTCATCGCCTAATATACTTAGATATCACTAGAACTTCAAAATAATTAGTATATTTTCAAACCTATTTTATTATCTTGAACACCCCTTCTCTCTCTTATTCCCTCATCCCATTTCCATCTCTCTTAGTCTCAACACTCTGTTATCCCTTCTTTCTCATTGTTAGCCATTCTTGTTTCATAGGTTCATTTACTCTTTGAACACTTCAAAGAATCATTAACTAAATTAATATATTTGAGATATTTATTAGTGTAACCCTAGTCCTTCTTGGAATATTTAACCAACCCTAAATACCTATCAATACATTTCTTTCCCCTTTCACCACTTCTCCCATTTATATAGTCTCATCTATAGCCTTTTTTGGCATTTCCTCTCAAAACAGAAAGGTAAGGACTAAAATCATGAATATAATATTATTTTTGGATACCTTCTATCCTAATATTTCCTTTCAAAAAGTTTTATTATATAACTATATTCTTAAGACACTTTTCTAGACACTTATTGACCTTGGTTTAGGTCTATTAGGCCTCTTAGGACCTTGTCTCAAACATAGACCTTCCAAACCATACGTAGAAGTATAGACAACATCCCAAACCTAAAAAATACTTTCATGCAAATTTAAAACTAGATATTCACAAAGTTACAAGCATTTATTGATGGTGGCATTTTTAATTATTCACATTTTTGTTAGCAAACCCTAACACAGGGTTTGATAGTCTGTCAATATCCCAAGAAGGGCTTTTTGTATATTGCACTCATCTAAATGAGTTTAAAAATATTATAATTTTTTATTTACATCTTTAAAATCTATACAAACCACATGAAATTAATTTATACTATCTTTAACCCCTTTGTTTAACTTTTCTTTGACATTCTTGTATTCACTATGTGTGTAAACATAACTAGGTTCTGGGTTTAAGTATAAAGAGTACTAAAATAATATTTCCCAACTAATGAAATATATATAATCACTTACATAAAATTAAAACAATTATATTCCAACCATAATGGTGTTATTATAACATTACATTTCATCTTATCTTTATGCATATAATACCCTGAACCCAAGAAATAAGGTCTGATTACAAGGCTTATTAAGATATATTTCAAAATGGATTTAAGTCAAACAAAGAAATCTAAAAATATGTAAATAAATACTTCTCAATCACAAGTAAAATCCAATCAATATTTAAAAAGGTCTTTTCTTACATATATAATGTTTACATAGTCTAAATAAGTATAAAATATAAAATATAGGGTTCGCATGTTTTAATTACCTATCAAAGAGATATTTATGCATCTTATTAGTAGTAATACACATTCCATTTAAATTTAATATCATTATCTAGTGTGTTTATAGTAAATACACATACCATGCTATTACATTTATAGTCTTTCAAATCCTAATATAAATCAATCTTTAAGAACACAAAATAATAAGGTGAAATAGGGTTTGTGTATTAGTTACCAAATATAGTAAACTTGGTATTTATTTAATTTTGGGGTTGCATCTTCATTATCCTTTTAATCCACCACCCCCCCCCCCCCCCCCCCCCCGGCCACTGCACTTCAAAATAAGCATAACAAAACATATATATACATTTAAAAGTAATTTAAAAACTATAACTACCTCAACAGTTCACTCTCAAGAACAATGACAAGAATCAAAACACCTAATACCTAGCATACCTTTATTTATGAATTATTAAGTGATTCATATACTTATTGAAGTAACCTT
>JARHVA010004542.1:1277500-1317500 GCA_037957365.1 Torreya grandis | reverse complement strand
TACTTTGATGATATGAATGCACCTAGAATCAGATTAAATACTTGATCATGTGGGATAAGGGATACATAAAAATGCAATTAGACTTGGCTTAGGATTGCTTGAAGTGTTTGGAACCTTATTTTGGAAGAATAGGGAACTTTTTCTCAATGTGCACTTGTGGGAATAAATCTTGTTTATTGAAATTTAAAGTTGTGTAGTAAGTTATTTTAATGAGTATTTCTAGAAATACAATAAAGGTGAAAACATGCTATGAAGATTAAAAACATAAAGGCTTACATTGGGGAGGGTTTCATTTGAAAATATGATCATTAAAAGGAACTAGATATAATTTTTTTATAAGGATATGATCGATAGCCATTTTTTTACCTCTTGGTCAATTAAGATTTATAAATAAATATGTTAGGATTTGGGTCTAGATAGAAGCATAGATATGAATAGAGGTTTTTTTTCAATGAAAATAGTTTTGTTTGTGATAGATTATAGTTTTAAGATAGAATAGGTCATGTTATCAAATATGTTATGTCTAGTATGTGTTAAAACGGTGAAATAGGTGTCAATTAAATGCATAAGATAATTAAGGATAAAAATGGGTAAAATAAGAATGATCAAGAATTCATGACTAAATTTAGGTTAATACAATAATGCACCCCCCATTTATTTTAGTCATGAAATTAATTTATTAAATGAAATTCATACCTTAGTGTGTTGGACATACTTTTGTATTTGAGATCATACTTTAATCTTGAAAGGAGTTTTAAATTTTTTAAATCCATGTAAAAGACTTGAATTAGTTATTTCATTACTTCTAAAATTAAAACTTGAAAACTTGAAATTAAAATTTTGAAACTTTTATTGAACTTTGACAAATTTAAATTTGAAAAGAACATTGATAAATCTAAAATGGATTGTATTTGAATAATTTGAAAATTAAAATTAAAGTATGGAGTAAACACAATGCATGTGTGAAATAAATGCTACTTTTTTGTGACAGTGTTTAGTGATGATGCTTCCTTGATGCATTGTATAATTGGTTCCTCCCATGAATGACTTGGAGAAGATGTTTCCTTAATTAAACTATTGGAAAAAAATTAGGGGTGGTCAAAACCTGACATGAATTTTTTATTTTGACATGAAATAACACTCATCAATGGATGCTTAAACTCAATTAATTTTCACTATTATTTTTATTCCAAAGATTTGAAATGGATTAAAAACCTAATGGATTCTTATACATAATGTTGGAGTGCAAAGTGAATCTTAAGTCATGGACTATGCACCCAAACTAAATCAACAACAAATTATGTCTTTTAGATTCAATTGAAATATTTTGGTATGTTCTATATTTTGAAAATATTATAAAATGAGAACGGATTAAAACCATGCTCCTACCTTGTCTGAAGATAGAAAAATATAATATAAGTGTCATAAATTAGTATCATGCCCCCATTTAATTGTATAATTTTCAAATGTATGTGAATTTTGAATGTAATTTTTTTTAAAAATGTATGCATTTTCTAGTTGAAACTAAGATTAGAGTGCATATGCCCCCATGCTATGTAAAAATAACTATTTTTTAAACAATTTATAAATTTTAAACATGATTATGCTAAATAACTATATATTTTTTAAATGGCCTTTCTCATGCATGAGAAACCCATTGAAATACCACTATGTTAATGTGAGGGAATTACTCTTGGAAATTAACTTGTCTCAAAAGAAAAATTTACTTGAAAATGCGTAGTAAAGATGTGTAGCATTGGAAATTTTAACATATCAAAATATTGTGTTAGTGTAATAAGATTTGAATTTTGCATAGAACTTAAGTGGGAAGTCCTATATAATATACCATTAAAGTTTATGGATTTATAAAGGTAGTATGAAGGTATGTTAGGAGTTCATGATATGGATCATGTTATTTATAAAACTAATAAAGATCAACAAACTCAACAAATACACATAAAATAAACACAAATGATATAAACATAAAGTGACAAGGCCTAGGGATGCATACTTGTGACATATTTAAATGTATTAAAGTCAATTTTTTCACACATGATAGACGTGAATAATGTAAAAAAAATAAGGGACATGTTCAAATGTCACACACATAAGGACAAAGGCCACATCAAGGACATATTAAAATACCACACATATTTAGGGCCAAAGGTAAAAATAAGGTCATGTTCAAATGTCATAAAACACACACGTGATCTTATACAAATTCATAAAATTGATAAATACACATAATGGGGAAAGTAAAACACAATATAAAATTAGAACTGATATATTAAGTATAAAGGAGTAAAAATGAAACATAAAGATAGAAATGTAGTCTCAACCAATGCGTATATCATGTGATGATATCCTTAAAACATAATAATCATGTAGATTATGTAATATATAAATGTCAAAATACATGTTTGTTGTCCCCCAAAAAATATCACTCATTTTTGGGACAACATTTGAACTATTTTGGTTCTACAGACCAAAATAAGCTCTTCCCTTCTCAAAATTTGTTCTGAGCATTCAAATTCCTCATTTTTCAAGCTTCTCAAAAATCTATGGACTCTGCAAGCTTGAATCTATGGACTCTGCAGGCTTGAATCTATGGACTCTATAGGAAGAGAAATCTACAGACTCTGCAAGAAGAGAAATCTATGGACTCTGTAAGAGAGAAGCAAGCTTTCAACACTTAGGAGACCTCAAAGTTGGTTTAATGACCAGTTTCAACCAAAAGATTTCATCGACAAGCTTCTAAGAAAGGATTGAACCATTGAACCTTGAACCATTTTGGTTCAAAAGGCTCAACAAGTTCAAAGGTTGAACATCAATAGCAAGAGTTCAATCGATTCTAGGTTCAAAGGCTTCTACAATCAGGTTCAATCAAAAGGACAAGTTTTCAAGGCTTGAACCATTGAACCATTGAACCATTGAACCGCACACGTTCAAGTTTCAATAGGTTTAATGTGTTTGGTTCAATGAGGATCAAAGGACTTAGCCAAATCAAAGGGAATGAACCATTGAACCATTGAACCAAAGTTGGTTCAATGCTTTAGTTCACTCAGTCATTTCATCAAACGGTTCAATAGATTTTGGTTCAATCAAAGGGTTCATCAAGTTGGTTCAAAGCTTGGTTCAATGCGTTTGGTTCAAAGCTTGGTTCAAATCTTGGTTCAATGGTTGGTTCAAAGTAGTGGTTCAATGCAAAAGTTCAAGAGAGCCTCCTGAAGGACAAGTGCCCTTATGGAGGGCACTTGGTTGATAAAAGCACCCTTCAGAAGGGTCATTTTCAAGGAAGCTGCAAAGGTAAATTCTTTCAAAATTTTATTTAAGGAAGTCGAAAGACAAAGGCATAATTCTTTCAGACTTTTGTTTGAAGGAATTCCTTCAGACAAAAAATTTGAAGGAATTTGGAAAGGCTGTGGGAGGAAAGCTCAAAGGAATTTTTGAAGGCCAAAGATAGCAATAATTCTTGTGGACTTTTTGTGTATGGGAAAATGTCCATGGAAAATGTCTGTGGGAAAATGTCTGCAGGAAAGCTCCGAAGGACTCCAAAGATAAAAGGCTACTGAAGGACCCTGAAGGGTAGGTGCCCTTGCGAGGGACTCTCAGCAGCCAAATTAAAGGACACTTCCTAAAGCCAAAGGGTCACCTTCCCTTCGAGAGGATGTAAAACAAGAAGAGCCAAAGAACATAGTGACCCACGAAAAGAAAGAAGCCCAAAGGCCATCTAAAGATCACTTGAAGGGTAGATACCCTTACAGGGGGCTCTTCTTGACCCAAAGTAGACCATTGCTCAAGGCCATGAAGGGTAGGTCACCTCTGAGAAAGATCAAATGATAAATACGAAGGAGTTGCCAAATAAAGTGATGTGCCCATAGACATCAAAGTTGTGACAATGAAATAGCCATTGATCCTTGTAGTTTTAAATCTACAGACCTGAATGCATTCAAAGGCTTTAAGGCCAAGATTAATAGGAAGCAACTAAGGAACAGAGCATCAAATTGAATCCAGGACCCGATTCAATTAACAAGAAAAGGAGGAATGATGAGGAAGGACCAGAAACATTTGCACATCAAATATGTTTCTAGAAGTAGACCACCAGGTGGATATTGAAAGATGCAAACTTTCAATAGCATGACTTGTTTCTCTACATTGAGAAAAGGAAAATCAAAGATGCCCCTAAATTCCAGCCTGTCTTCTTAAAAAAATTCAATGCAACATGATGTGTTACTATTCCCAAGACCATCTTGAATAGGCTATATAAAGGACTCTCTTGTTAGTGTAAAAGGATCTCTCTCTAGCAATCAGAAATGAAACTCTACCCAAATTGAAAGGCATTACTGAGAATTTGAGCTCAGATTGTTGATCATATTTTGTTATTGGAATAAGAAAGCAAATGACTTTTCAAACTTTGTGTTGTGATCTCTTTGTTGTTGGGGAAACTATTCTTATGTCTTTTTCCTTAATATATTTTCTATTCCTTTAGTTCAACAAGCAAAATTAGTGAAAGTAGTCAGGAAAGTGTCCTAAAGTCAACTGTGGAGAGACTTTGTGCCCCCATAATTTCCTTTAGTGTGTTTTCTTTTTTTTTCTATGTAAAGGACCTTGGGATGACTTTGTGCTCTCATTGTCCTTCATATCTCACTCTTGGGCAATTAAGGTGGAGATTTTGTGCTACATCTCAATTTGGTGGTCACTACATCCTTGGTTACATTTTGCAATTACTACCTGGAGTACTCTTGTGGTTTGTTGAATAGTACTTCTGAAAGAAGATGAATGCTTTTTGTCATTTCCCTTGAGATTGCTCCTTTGATCCACATGCATCATCTTTGAAAAAAGTGAGATGGATGGTTTATCCTACCCTTGAGTATTATTTTCTATATATATATATATAAAGGAACCTCCCCTTGATGAGAGGAGATATTAGTCCCCTTTTGATGTGGTGAACCTACACATTTGGATGACCAATCTTCCTACTTTGGCTGATCAGACCTATTTTTTTTATCAGTATGCTGATCGATGAAATATTCAACCAATAATGCGTATATAAGATAAAGATTAATAGTATAGTTATTATAAAATAATACAACTTGCATACTTTCACTTATGGATAAAATTTGACCAAATTAGCATGACAAATGGGAAGATGAAAGTCCAACATATTAGTCTATAGAAATATTTTTGCGTCCTAAGAAACACTTATTTGTACTTTGAAAATGAATTTGTGATACAAAAAAATAGCAATCTATTTAATAATCATGAGATAAATAACATACTAAAAAGATGTAATCTATATTGCTAACCATGTATATGACCTAATTTTGGATTTTTGAAAATAATTTGAATGTTTTTGTATTTTGATAAATATGTGTATTTTTATATTTTTCTATATGAAAAATATCAAAAAAAAATATTGGAGTGAAAGCAAGTTTTCTAAAATTAAATAAAGGAGATAAATCTAGACAACATAAGTGTCAACAAAATATATGTACTAACAACAATTTTAATGGAAAAATACAAAGAATTTCCCTTATATGGAATAAGAATTAGAAATTATATATATATATATATATGAAGGGGATTAAATATATATGTAAATAATTTGTTTTAAATCTCATTTCATCAAATATGCACTTGTTAGAAATTATCACATGTATGGAATAATTGATCTTGAAACAAAGAAAAGTTGCATGAAAAAATCTAAAATTTTATATTGTATTTGATAAAGTTACTTTAAATTGAAATAATTTACACTACATGTTATACATATGTTAATTCTATATGGAAAGAGATAAATGACAAAATAAACCAACCAAGGTAGTAGAAGTCAATATTTTTGTCCAATTTTGTGCAATTCTATCCTATAATGAGAATTATAGAAATTTGGCCAAAAATTATGCAAGTAGATAAATGATGGTAATTGTTAATCAAGTTGATCATTTTTTTGAAATTGTCTAGATCTTTGGAGGATAAATATAAGGGCCAATAATAAAAAAATTAAATTAAAACTAAGGACATAGAAGAACATATCAAAGGATCATAAATGAAAATAAATCAAAGAATAAGATGCAATAGTAAACAACTATATACAATAAGATTTTTATTTATAGTTTCCAAGGATATAATAAAATGGATTCCTCTATGAAGGCCCTATATCATGTGTTTCATAACCCTTAATTAGGTTAGCATATTCATCTTGCATTTTAGTTGTATCATTCCAATCATATTTTCCATAATCATGATTATAGATATCATATGAAATGACTAATTTTTTTATGTCGTATTTAAATTTTTATATGTAATTTTGATAATATTTTTTATCTATATATGAAAATCCAATTTCAACATATAATATATTTATCTTCTTGAAATTTTATTTCTATTGAACACATTCATCATTGTCAATTTTTTGTGTATCTTTCACAACTAGATAGGAATTAAGTATCTTTGCTTGAATGCTACTTAAAAAGAATAAGTAGTGCCTTGAATTATTGACTTGAAGGTGTATCCATTGATTTTTTATCTTTGACTTTATATTTTTTCTTTATCCATAAAGTATGTATATTCATCGATTCCTTAGAAACCATATTTTTACCATTATGATTTGTATGAATATTTTTCTTTGTAGATTGGTTTGTGAGAAACATTTTGACAAATATGTTTTCTTATTATTTAAAATGTTTTCCTTTTGATATTAAGTGATTTTACATCTTTTTTTTTATGCTTATCTTCTTCTAATTTTCCTTTTGGAGTATTTTTTTGGCTGTAAATTATCCTTTTATATCCATGTTTCATGTTTTTTTCTTAAAAATTTTATACTTGTTCAACATGTAGTTGTCCCTTAGGAAATGCCTTGATATTTAAATATTTATTTACTCATTGATTATAGGATCACCACTATAAATGAGACTTTATATTTTTTACTTCAAGGTAAAACAACAACTTGCATGATGCCCATGCATTGTATGATATGAAAAATAATATTTTGATATTATAATATAATGCATAGGAGGTAATTTTATCACTTTGTTTTGAATATTTTACATTAATATTTAACTTTATATTATAATATATATTTGTGTAACTTTGGCATCAATGGTTTTATATGTATTTTATTTTGACTTCCAATCTTTATATGAAGTTTTGTTACAAAAAAAATGCTAGATGAAGATGGAAACACGTGATTAAAACTATCATACTTTAGATTCTTTGTGAATGTGATCTAATTTTATCATGAGCTGATTAGTGAAACCAAATACTAATTTTGATTTGGTAACTCTTCTATTTAATTTATCATAGTGATGATTTGATCTTTAATGGCTTCAAAAGCACAAGCCCTATGTAATTTTTAGCCAGTATGAATAAAACATAATTAAGAGGATGGGTGGGAATTGGAGGTGATTAAAGAAACATGTCTTTATTGCATTCAATTGACACTATAGGTTTATTCAAATTACCTTTTGTATAGGTACAACATAGACCTGGTTAGAGGGATTGTATCTATCACCATATTGAGAGTTAAGATGAGAACTTATAGCATATTAATTTAATTTTTTCTCTTATTCTAATGATATACTTGACTTGATAAAACAAGTATTATTAAAACTTGTGTAAAATTTTGGACATTGATCTTATCATAGTAATAAAGAAATATATATTACTAATCGTAAAAACATGAAAAAATATTGCAACAAAGGAAAAACTGAGATGCATAGAAATAAACATTAAATTATGAAACCCTAGGAATAATGTCTTAAAACCCTAGGAGTATTTTTATAAAAATATAAGGAATACCTAGGGTTATATAATGTCCAAACAATAAACAGGTTCACCAATTATTTATGATGACTTTTAATTAATATTAAAACTAATCCTAGGTCCATAAATGGAATCAAATAATACAGAGTGCTATAAATATAGTTTTAAACAAAAAACTAAATATAAATAATGTAAATTGATAAATCAAAATAGAAATGAACAAGTATAAATTATGAAAAATATAGATGAACATATTTTTTTGAGTCATGATTTGATTGAATAATAAAATACAATAAAAAATAGATAGGATCTAAAAATTTTAGAAACCTTATAAAATTTGAGCATGTTTACCTCAAGCAAATGAACACCTAGTAGAGGAAAAAAGTGATTGCCATTATTTTCCATGTTGGCCGATCTTGTATTTTCATAAAAAATCTAAATTTTTAAAAAACTTCAATGTGAAAGTGAACATTACATCTTCTTAAATTGATTTCATCTTAGGAATTGTGCATAAACATGCTATGTGCATAATTAATGTTTAGAACACTAGTTTTGTATCACAAGGAGATAAATGGATAAGATGAAATAAAAAAGGATTAGGATTTGGAGTTGGAGTTGTACAAGACCTCAACATCCCAATGTGTTAAGAGTTTTTCACATATTATTATTCTAAAGAGGAATCAAATCTCCAAGTAGTTATCACATAGATTCTTTGTGCAATTGAATTAATTTGACTATATGAATGCATATATAATTGAATTGAATACTTTATCATGTGGGATTATGGATACATAAATCCAACTTGAAACTTGATTGAGGACTCCTTATATGTTTAGAACTTGAATTGGGAAGAATATGTAACTTTTATTAAATGTGCACTTATGTCAAGAAGGCTTATGTATTAAACATTTAAGTTATGTAATGAGTAACTTTAATGTGTAGTTATATAAATATAATTGAGATGAAAACGTGTTGATAAGATTAAAAAATTAATGTTGATCTTATATAATGTTTCATTTTAAAATATGATAATTTATGAGATCTTAAAAAATCATTACATAAGTATAAGATCGATAGTTGTACTTGTCTTTGTTGGTCGATTATGTACCCTAAGGAAATATGTACCCTAAGGAAATATGATAAGATTTGGGTCTAGTAAGGATCATACATATGCATAAATTTATTTTTATAAAAAATACCATTTCTTTGTGTGATAGATGATGGTTATAATATATAATACCTCTTCTTTTACGCTTAGGATAGGTTAAAGTCAACAATTAGGTGTGAATTAAATGCATAAGATAGTTAAGGATAAAAATTGCTAACATATGCATGATTAATTATTAATGACATATTTACGTTACAACAAGGTCGTGTTACCATTGATCTAGAATTTTTTTATAAAAACATAATCAAAATTTCATTTCTAATAAGTCATAGCCTAAATTTGAGGATGATGATAATTTATTCTGATAAATTATGGTAGATACTAAATGGTATAATAGAATTATTAGGAAAATTTATTTTTCAAGACAAAACATTATTTTGGTAAATATATCGTGTATGTTAGAGGTAGATGGGGAAAATGTAATGGTTTCCTTATTCCCCAACACTTATCATAAAATAATCAAGCACATAGAAATATAAAATAGAGAAAAAATAAAATACCATAATTCTTTGTTAATTAAATGCATAAGATAATTAAGGATAAAAATTGCTAACATATGCATGATTAATTATTAATGACATATTTACGTTACAACAAGATCATGTTAGCATTGATCTAGAATTTTTTTATAAAAACATAATCAAAATTTCATTTCTAATAATTCATAGCCTAAATTTGAGGATGATGATAATTTATTCTAATAAATTATGGTAGATACTAAAAGGTATAATAAATTTGTTAGGAAAATTTATTTTTCAAGAAAAAAAATTATTTTGGTAAATATATCATGTATGTTGGAGGTAGATGGGGAAAATGTAATGGTTTCCTTATTCCCCAACACTTATCATAAAATAATCAAGCACATAGAAATATAAAATAGAGAAAACATAAAATACCATAATTCTTTGTTAACTAACTACGATAATACATTACTTTCATAATAGATAAAATGAAATAAAACTCTCATTACACTTGCAATATCTAGTCTTCACTTATTCTATGTCATCTCTCCTAGCTCTTAAAACCTATTGATCCTTCAATTTGTGACCAATTATTATCTAAACTCTTCCAATCCTTCTTAGTGCTTCTTTTTTAAATCTCATTTTTTTAATTTTTCATGAGATTCACATATTGATTTATTCCCCAATTTTTCATGATTCTTTTTTTATTGATTGTTTTTACTTGATACTCAATGAACACATGAGTGAGTTTTCTACTTGTGTTTAAAATAATACTAAATATAGAATAAATATATTTCCATTGATATACCATATACTAAATTTGGTCTTCCCATGTGTGAGTTGTGACCATGCAAAAATACCCTTTACTGCCCTTCAAATATGTTTATTTTAAATGTTACTATGAGTTTTACATGGTCATCCCATGTGGCGTGATCCTAGATAATTCATACTACACACTCCAAACAATCCATGGAACCTTTTATCATCTTTTATGGACCCATGAGGATATTTGTTTAGTTATATAGTGTTTATGTGTTTTATCAAACATGTAGGTTAAATAAAACTCAATTGATATCACAAAACATCCAAAAACATTATCCCATCATGCCTTATGATGTGTAGTGTGTCACGATTGTAATTTTTTTCACAAACCCTAGTTTGAAACCTTGCATAGCCATATAAATACTCCATGCTTAAATATCAAGGTTCATGACCTTATGACCTTGAGGATAAATTTGAAGTTATTAATATCATAAAAAATTATCCCTATGTTGACCTTTAATGTTTTTTTAAAATTATTAAAATACTATTTTAATGTAGTTCATAGGTGAATACAAAGGTCCATAGATCACCTCACAATATATATTTTTATATGTTTGGTATGACACCAAGATATAAATTATCACTTTAAACTTGACACATTTAATTGAGACTATCATGACTAGTCATGTGAGAAAAGGTATCAAAATAACAAAGATACTATTGATTTTATTACCAGTAGGACTTAGAGATGACTCTGATCTTTTCAAACCACATGAACCTAGGTAATTATGATGTGACCATGGTGGCTTTTACAACATGGGTTGAAAATAAATAATGTGAAATTTTGAACCCCAATTAAGACCATTGAAACACTAGTTATAAGGCAACATAACCTATGAAATATTTTTAGCTCTATGAATTCATTGACTTCCAATGTGACAAATGTGGAGTTTTAAAACCATCACATTACTGAAGGCAACTTTATTAAAATTTATGGAAAAAATGTATTTTTTATGATACAAGATATCGCATATATTTTTGATAAGACTTAATCAAACAAATAGAGTAATTAAAAATTTCTCATCATCTACTAATCATTAATTGTGAAGTTATACAACTGATATTACATTCTTTGAAATATCAAATGCATTCATATAGGTTAAATCCTTGGCTTCTCAATTTTCATGCTTTACCAAGGTCATATTATTCATTACCAAGGTCATATTTTTTCTACAATGAACATCTATTTAATCCATAGTTGACTATTTCTCCATATTTTATACAACATATGGATATAAGTTTGACATATAAAAAATTAGGATGATATCAATCCATTTAGAAACTCAATTTCATATCAAATAGCTAAGAAATTTTGATTCCAATTTTATTCCTCTTGAGTTAATTATACTTGACTTTCGGAAATATATGTTTATGTTAATGGGATAAAAAAACTCAAATTAAAAAAATTAATGTCATATTTTCTAATCAAAAATTTCATTTTATTTACTACTACTCTCCTTTCGACCTAAAAATATATATCATTCATCATTTGGGAATATTAGTCACCTTCAACATATATTTCATTCAATTATGTCATACTCCTCAATTCAGACATACCCCTGTGACTAATATTATAGATAATCTACAAGGGACTCATATTTTTACTTTGATTGACTAAACTATTATATATAAATTTATTTTATTCCAACTTTAGATCCCATAGTTATAGGTTTTATGAAACTAATCATATTAGCAAATTATTGATAATTAGATTCACAAATTTTATTTTCCCATCAAATTAAAGGTGAAATGCTTAGACAAAATATAATATTTTACCCATTTATTTCCATAATATTATCCAAAAATGAGTAAAAAAATTAAGATCCCTATTTGATACAATACTCGATGGTAATCCAAACAATATCAAAACCCCATTGAAAAACTGGTTACCAATATTCATGGAATCACTATTAATTTTTCATGTTAGTAAATGCACCATATTTGAAAACATATAAATAAATGTAAATATAGATTTGTAACCTCATTTTTTCCCCTATAGTCCAAAAGTGAATTCCATGCTTAATGCATCTGATGGTCTGCCTAGAACATGTAATGGTTTTTACAAACTCATATTTTGTATTTTACCCTTTATATAAATTCTATAGTTTTGTACAAATTTATTTGCATGACTTAACTATGGAAAGTAACATTGTTCACTCAACTATTCTAAAGTATTTTTTTACCCAAATTGACCAAATAAACCTTATAAAATATTATATCTCATGGAGGCCTAAGGCATGCATTATAAAATATTTCATTTTGACTCATGTAATTCAACCATGGTGTGATGTTCATTTTGAGGGATTCTTGCATGCTACCAAAGAAACATTAAAATAATCATCATATTTATAATATTGTTTCATTGATTCAAAATGAAAAGCTTCAACTATGAGTTCATTCTTGAAATAAAGTTGCCACCCACAATTCTAATTTCTCCTCAAAATATTTTTAGTTTGTGTCATTTATATTAATCAAACAAATTTGTCGTAGATTATATATATAAACATGTAATGCATATATATTTTTCCAAAAAAAAAAAAAATCATTTAATATACTTTAAGATTGATTTTTGAATTAATTTTTAATTTTTTTTAATTCCTTTAGTGGGACACAATATTATACTTTAACCTATATTATATACATAACATTCACGGAATATAAGTTTTCTAATTTTTAATACCCATGATGTTGCGTAACTTTCCATGTAACTAAATTATTTTCACTTAATTCCTAAATTCATGGAAACTAAGAAGGTTTAATTTACTAATATCTGTGAAAATTATTGGAATGCATTTTACTTTAACATGTTCATGTTCCTTAAAAATTTGAAGACATTTAACTTAAATGTGACATTTAAGGTTTTAGAATCAGTAAAGTGATTTAATTTTTTCAGTGGCCAAAAAGCACTTTTGGTGATTAGGTGTGTATTACATCTATATAAGCTTACCCCTAAGCATGTTATAGGGGACTTTACAGTTGGAGATTTAAATGTGATTATTTATTTGAGTTTATTTTTATAAATAATGTGGCTTAGTATAACTAATATCTAATTAAATTATGCTTAAACACATCTCATTCTGATATCATAGTCTTGTGTTATTGTACCTTTTTATTAATTTTAGTTGTTTCATTTTTTTGAAATTTATGTTGAGTATTATTAGGGTTACATGGTCAATGGCATTTCTTAATTAATATACCTAACCATGATTGCATTGTTTGATATTTAAAGTAAGTTTTGTGTCAATTTTATTGATTTTGTGCTTTTAAAATTTCTGAGTGTGAGTAGAAATTAGTTTACGAAGTCATCTAATGATATCATTAAAAAGAAGGTGTAAGGTCTAAATCCATTGTAATATATATATATATATATATATATATATATATATATATATATATATATATATATATATATATATATATATATATATATATATATATATATATATTCCTACTTTAGTTCTTATATCTAAGGAAATATCACATAGAGGAGGCTTATATGGTAGAATACAACTAGTGGTTAGAGAACCTAGAGTAAAAGATCTGGCAGAAATGATAACAAAAATTCAAGCTAGAATGCATATTGTGCAAACCACATATCATCATTGAGTTGAAGTATTTTATAATGAAATTATTATTGAAATTACAAAAGAAGCATCTAAGGATCATGATACAAAAGAAGAGGTTGATCTCATGATGCAAAAGAAGAGGTTGAGAAAATTGAAAATATATTCTTCAAACCTATTATGAGTATGACAAGTAAACAAAAGTTTGACTCTAAAAGTTATTCTAGGAGCTTGAATCATGAATAACTCATTCACTATATCACTAAGTTAGATAAATAATTTGAGTATGAATGTATGGAAGATGCCAAGCATATTAATTTTGATAGAGTAATTTCAAAAAGTCATGCAGATTTATGGTGGGAACATATATAACACAATAGTGTTCATAAAAGTAAAGAAATGATTAAGACATAGAATAATTTTTTTCCTAGTTTAAATTTAAATTCATTCTCATTGATTATAATATGATTTTTATCAACAATATCCAAAACATATGGTAATGATAGATGGCTATAACAAAATACATTAGGGAGAATTAAATCTTGTTAAATTTTTTATATTTAATTAATGCACCAAACACATTGAGGTGTAGGTACATTTCATTTATGGACATGTTAAAGAAAATAACATTCAATTCCAATATTATACTACATATCAACAACTTCCAGATGTGTTCATTACGACACATACAAGGGAAAATTTTGAGGTATTCAAAGAATTTATCTCTTTTTTACTTGAATATATGATGAATTAAATACTGGAGGGGGATGTTAGGACTAAGCTAGGTTACTTATTTCACCATAGGTGGATTAATAATAAAAATGTGTATATTCTTAATTTATTTAGTTGTTATAGTTTACTTATCTCTATTTCACCATTTATGGGATGATATGTCTAAATGTTTCCTACAGGGGTAAAATAGGAGTGATTTTATTTATTTGAATAAATTACTTTTATAATGTAATATATTTGCTCTAGTTTTGGATATGATAAATAATAAAATTTATATAATTATTGTTGATATGTTTTATGTTTGTAATTATTATAATGATTTTAATAATATATATATTTTTTGAATGATTCCTAATAACACCATAGAAGAAATATAGTTTTAATTTTAATATTATCATATACAACCAACTAAAATCAATATGAAATTGTAATACATGCACATGGATGAAATGAACATATCATTGTCAACAAGCAATATCATACGCTTATTGGTTGTCTTCTCATTTTATTACTCTGTGAACATGAATTATAATCATAACTCAATATCAATCTAATAAAAACCATTAGTTTATCTTCCCACACATAATCATTACTCTCAAGTCTTTGATGCCCTAAAATTGATGTGTTACACTCCATTAAAGCACACCTACAAAATCTTTGTGATTGATTTCAAGAAATAAACGTGAATGAAAATTGAGATGGAGATTCACTATTATAAAAAAAGTTAAAATATTGGAGTTTATGTATAAAAATATAAAGAGTAGTGAATTTCCTAGAATGACCTTATGTAGAAAAAAATCCATATCTAGACACATTGGGATCATATATTCTAAAAAAATTCAGTGATTACATGGATGAACTGATAGATGCCATCTCTAAGTGTTCAAAACATGGTTTTATGGAAATAAGGGGCCTTATATGTCTTTACCCCTTATTTAACCTATTTCAATGATGTATCACTGTCCCCCAATAAATAATTAATCTCGATTAATAAAAAAATTTATGGGTATTATTGTGAATTTTTTATTACATTTGTTAAAACTTTGTAAAGAATTCGATATTCTGCATTGACTCAAAATGACTACACTCCCCAGGACACTTTTGTTATTGTTGATATGATTTAATGTTAAGAAATAATCATCATATGAGTGGATTTGAAAATGGGGTGAAAAATCAATCATCATGATAAAGTGAAACTAAAAACCCTACAAAATATTTTAAAAACATCTCTTTTTAATTCCCCTTTTCATTTTTAGATTGGCCTGAATGGAATACCTATTTATTTGCTCTCATTTAGATGACCTTGAAAAAAGGGTATTACCCATTACATCTTTAGAATTTATTCATATAGTATTTGTACTTATTAATTGACATGGTGTGGGAAAGAAAGACAATTTTTACTATTTTAATTTCTATTTTTTTAAGAAACTAAGATTTTTTTGAGAATCATTCATGAATAGAAAGGGTTTCAAATTGTCATATAAGGTAATATATGTCAATTTGGTGTTTTCTGAGTGGGTTCACTAATCATACTAGATAAATCCATATAAATATGGTTTTAAAAATTAATCATGGCTCTTAACACAACTAATTAATCATTTGTGCACACATAAAATGCTTTACCATTGAATGGGTACGTTATGCAAAGTTATAAACCCAAGATTAATTTTGAAAATTGTTAATTATAAGAAATAACTTGTACCAAACCACATGGGATGATGACATGGAAAATAATTATCTCAATAGATAAATTCAAGGTCTTATCTCTTTTCCATTAAACCAAGAATGTTATCTTGTGGTCATAATATATGCACTTAATTAAGGCTTGAAAACTTATTTGTGGATTTTCCCACAACCCACCATTTCGAGTCATGACAATACTCTACATTCAAGGATTATTGATTTTATCCAAAAATAAATCTTGTGATAGAGTATGGGTTTATTATTTTCCCATATTTATTTATCATGGGCTTTTCCCTCACTTGGAGTTGTCCTAATTTCATGGAGAATCTTGCTTAGGTGTAAAATCTGATTAGATGACTAGGAAATAACTTCCTTGATAAAATATTATAGGTATGTAAATTACTCATCTATTCTTAGCTATGTTAAACACCTTTTATGGATGATTTACTATTCTATTATGAGGTCTTATTGCCCATTTTTTTGGAAGAGTTATTCAGAACTCTCCTATTTTTTTTCTCACATTTGTAAGCTTGGTTAATGGATGTCTAGTTTTGGCTGTAATCTATTTATGCAATACTTATGTATTGTGTATTTCATTTACTTTAATATAGTTCATGTTGTGAAATTTATTGGATCGTGTGTTCACTAAACTCATGTATTCAACTTATCGTAACCTTGGACTCAACCCTAATATGGTATCAGAGCCACCCCCATAATAATGTGTTTAGGTTTTTGTTTTTAGATTTATTTTTAAATATGAATTTGATGCAAAAATTTGAGGGTTTGCTTGTATAATCTAGATTTGAGGGCTAAAAAATTTTGGGAGGCTTTTGAAATATCTAAACCCTTGGGTGTAGAGTTTTTTTTTAAAAAAAATTAGGTGTATTATTCTATGCATGTAGTAGTGTTTTATTCATTTGGTTTTCTTATGTGTTTACAAAACTTTTTTTTTCCATACTAGGGTATATGAATAAAGTGTAAACCTTTGCATATGTTATAATCCATGGCCTTCTTTATGGCCTATGTGTATCCTTCCTTATTAGTTTCCAAACCAAAGGAGCATGTCAATAGTGTATTTTGTAAGGTGGAGATGTGCTTCCTAGTCAAACCTTAAATGGCTTGGTATCTCACCTCTACGACTTTTACCTACATAATAGTATGAGGGGATCAATGCATTATTACAGAGGAAACATGGATTCAATATCCCAATATTTTATAAAAAATATATACCTACATCAAAATTTAGGCTATCAACCCTCACCCAATAATTTCCTCCTTCCCATGATGTACCACATAGACACTCAAGAGGAAACATTGAGATTTTTTATTTGTAAAATTATGTGTTTATTTATTCCATTAGCATCACCCTTGGTCTACAAGTCTGAATTCTACTACTTAACTAATAAAAACATTTTCATCACATCCTTTGATATTTCTAAAACTTTTTAAAAAAGCATTTTTTTGAAATGTTTGGTTTTTTAAAAACCACTCTACTTGAAATTAGTGGGTTTATTGTTCTAAAGGATGTAATTTATTTTTATAATGTGGGCAGACTTTAATCATAATTTCATTAACTTTAGTTAGTGGGTTAATTTTATATTATAAATTCCTTCTTAATAAAATTACTTAATGCTAAACTAAAGTTATTTTACCATGTAATGGTGGTGGACAATAATATTTTAAATGTATTGTAAGCTTATTTTGGTGATGGGATATTACATGATTTTTTTTTCTATTTCAAATAAAAACAATATATTGTGTTTTTTACAAAAAGTTGAAAATTTATTTTTTTAAATATCTTCATTTTTTTTTTGATGAAGACTAAAGGATGAGGTCTAGTTTCGCAGGTGGCCAAACTCCCTCACACTAAAAAAACATCTCATTATTTCTCTCGTGATCACTTTGTATACTGCTTTTGGAACCATTTTTTACTAAGCCTAACATCCCCACTTTTATCTTACAACTCATGTCTTTTTGACATTTATATTGGTTATCCTAGAGGCATTCTTTATTTTCCCTGACATCTTTTGAGTGTGCATTGTTTGAAACATTAAGGGGTGTTCACCATTTCATAGTTCAAAATACGTGTATTGTGTTTCTAAATAACTTTCCATTCTATTTTAGACTTTCACTTTTCTAACAACAACTATAACCACTACACTTAATATATGTACAAAATAGATACAAGCTCAAGTAACAAGCTCAAGTATACTTTTAATTCCATTATCATCACATTAAAAAATGGAAAACTAATATGCAAATTATTCTAAGGAGAAAAGGTTTGGATCACATTACAATGAGGTCAAGAACTCAACAAATTACAAATATAAAAAAATTAAGTGGTATAATCATAGTGATGAAGATTATGGGTTGTTGTATCTTTTTGTGTGTCTTGATCTCTTCTTTCATATATAACCTGCCAAATCACTTAATACAGTGTATACCATTTTTTTTAAATCTCTTTGGGAATAAATATGTGATGATAGGTCACAAACTAGAAAATAAACGTATCAACCTAAGTGATATCAACATTGACATCTTTAAATTTTATTCATTAAGTTCAAGTCTTTGAGATTATAGTTGAAAGAATGTGGAATAGATAATAAACATGACAAAATTATTATTTTTATATTTTCTAATCTATGTCTTCAATACTGAATCTTTTTCTCTAATTTCCATGCCACTAAAATTGATTTAAGGACTACATGAAAAACTCGCTTTAGATGCTTTCATTCCTAACTCCACTAGTGAGCATGATAAGTTGAAATAAATGATCACATTAAAATCATCAAAACCTTAAGCCTTAATTGTTGGGAATGGGAAAGAAAAAACATCAAACAAAGAGAAGAAGAAAAAGAACAAGGATCAAGATAAGAATAATGAATTGATCTCTATTACAATAATCAATTAATCCTCCTCTAAGACTGACAAACCTAATAGATATAAGGTTAAGTGTGCCTATTTTAATAAAAACTGGCATGATGAATATAAGAGCATTAAGAAATAATAGTGAGAGAATCTTCATCAATTATTTCAAGATGAAGGAGAGGAATGGACCTTGTTTCCTTACCCTGACGATAGGTGAGAGGCCCCAAATGGATGGAATTTATTAAAAAAAATTAGGAGGTATAGATACCTTTGATCTGGTAGGTGATGGTAGAGAAGGAGAAACTAGTTCTTCAATAATTGGTAAATGGGAAGTTTTAGTGAGTTTGGTTGGGTCGTCATAACCCACTCCATGACTCTTTTTGGAATTTTCAATGGTTTGGCTAGTAGGATATTTAATAGGCATATGGACACCCTATTCGTAACAACCCAAACCAAATCCTTTCTAGGCACACCAATAGAGATAGGTGTGTGCCAAACTAGGGTTGCTTGGGAAATAGAAGTCACAGGTAAATGGTTGTGGTGAAGAAGATGGATTGCCAATAGTGAGAGCTTAATAAATTCCCCCATATGTGAAATTAGTTTGAAGGTTAGGGGGCCAATAAGGGACGACAATTCCAATGTGAGGATTATAATTTAGTTACATGTGAAGCTTTAAATACTCTTTCAAAGTATGGAACATGTTGAGTGTCAAAAAATTATATTTATCAAGTGATAAATTTTAAAACATCTCCTCCATGGGATGCTTGTCAAGAATTTGTATTGTTGATATCTGTGTAACTGGGGGAGTGAAGATTGTGGAAGATTCAGAAGTATCATGTGGTAAGATGATGTTTTCAATGGAATGAGAACATCATTGGGACTATAAGTAATGTTGCATGTTTTAAATGGATGTGGGTCAGTAGGTATAACATGTACTTGTCCATCATGCTCAAAATTGACATAATGATGCAAATTTGAGGGTACAAATGCCATAGCACATATCCAAGGTCATCCAAGTAGTATGTTATATTGTAACTCTCCCTCTACAACATAGAAGAGCTCAAGAATTGTGTGGGGACCTACATGGATATGTAAGACAATAGTGCCCATTGTAGTAGTTTTGGTATCATTAAAGGAATAGAGTACCACATCAGTTTAAGACATACAATTGTCAAGAAGGGTTAGTTATTTATAGGCATGGGTGGAAATAATATTAATAATATCACCCCATCGATCATGACTCTCTTATCACAAGTTTGATCAATATATGCAGTAATAAAAAGGGTAGAATCCTGATCTTTAGGGTGTTGAAGTGGAATATTTGAGTCACTAAAATAAATTAGGGAGATGGAATTAAAGGCACTGACTAAAGTTGTAGGAGGTTGGGGATCATCATTTTTTACCTCAATGTCTCATAAGGCACTCATCAAATATTGATAGTATTGGGATGAGTTCTGGATTAACTCATACAAGGACATTTTCACAAGAGTTTGGTGAAGTTGTTTCACCATCAAACTTTGAATAACATCTGAAGATGTTGGTTTAGGGACACCCAAGATGGAAATATTAGGATTAGGAGGACTGTCTTTGGTGAAGGGATGAGCCCAAGGAGCACCAACATTTTATTTACCTTTATCCTTTTGGTTTTATGACCGTGTGGCCACATTAATTGTGTTGATTTGAAATATAGGTGAAGGAGGTGGCAAAGGGGGTACAACCACATATTTGGGTTTTAATTTAGGTATTATAGTATGAGGCATTATGGATGCCAAAGGTGGAATAATAGGAAGGTTAACGGGAGTATCATCAAAGAGAGTGTTGACATCAAAGTGTTGCCCAATGACTGCTATGAGTGCTTTACAACTCACAGTATCATGTCTAGGTGAATGATGATATAAACACACTTGTGTATCATCAAACCAAGATGGTTTCCTTCTAAGAGGACTATAAGGCTTAATGGAAGGAAGAGTTATTATGGAATATTTCAATAACTGATGTAGGAAAAATATTTGAGATCGTATGGGTGGGCTCATACCTGTTATGATAATAGGAGTGGACACCTTTTGTTTAGTTATTCAAAGGGTAATTTTACATGGTGATTTATCTGGTGGATTTATGTTTTTATTTGACACTTTCTTGGTGTTAATTATCATGGTCTCATATTTGGAAGACCTATCAAGTGGCAAAGGTAGTAGTAGAGGTAACTTAACCTTTTATTTTTCTTGGGTCGGTAATACTCTAACTAAAGTAGAGGGGTGTGGTCTTAAAATAGATGATAAAGTTGAGGGTTAAAGAGGGGATCGATGAGATCTAAGAAGCTTAAAATTTTCTTATAGTTCAAGCTATGAAACTCTAACTTGTGGTTGAGGAATTAAATCTAATTTCACCTATGGATGAATTAAATTAGAAATGAGGTGTATGCCTAAAGGCTTGATCTACTTTAATGTGGTATATGTTTATGAGGGTGAGGGTTCTGACATAGATGGTTGAACTTCAAGTTTTTTTGGTGAAGAATCTCTAGCTTTTTCAAAGACCTTGGGGTAAAGTGTAGTGAGAGGGTTGGTGGTAAAGGTTGACATTCATTGTGTTGGATAAGGATTTTTAATCTAGTCCTAAAATGCTGCATGATCTTCGCATTGTGGAGTCAAAAAAAATTAGACTTTTCACCAACCATGAGAATGGTTTAGATGAAGTTGATTTAGGCCTTATGGTTATATCTTTAGAAGTATGAGGTGTTTGGGAAAGAGGGAAATTGTTAGTTTCTACTAATTTAGGCCAAAGGTGAGAAAGAGATGCAATAGGGACTTCTTTGATAGATATGGGAGAAGAGACATAGTCTGCTATGAGTGGAGGAAAGGTAGATGAAGAAGGTTCCTCAAGAGGGTAAAGCATAGGTATTATTTCTCCCTCAATATGTGGGTGAGGAATAAGTAAAGTATGATCCTCCATAGGTAAAAGAAGTGGTAAGAGTGATACAACTAGAACAGGCATAATAGGTCTCTCATCTAATGTGGGAGTATATAACACTAAATCTTCTAGGTGCAAAGGTGGAGTGGTTAGGGCACTACTTTATATCGATGGAGAAGAGGTAGGTGAAGAAGGTTCCTCAAGAGTTTATAACACAGGATTCATTATCCCTTTAAAATGTGGTTGAGGAATGGGTAGGGTGTGGTCTTCAAGTGGTAAGAGGATTGGTAATATTAGTGTAAATGTTACTGGCATTACAAGCTCCTCCAGTGGAAAATGAAGTGGTAAAGGATGTTCTTCCTCATGTGGGAGTGAAATGGGTGAAATAGGCACCTCTACCTAGGGAGGAAGAATGGGGAAAAAAATGCCATTGACTATAGGGGAGGAGTTGATAAAATAGGTGTTTCCTCTTGAGGGAAAGGTTGAACTAGAGGTAAATGAAAGACCATATTAACCATATGGATATTATGATCACATAAGTTAGTTTTGGTTTGAACAATATTTTGATTGGCAAAATGGTTAGGAAAAGGATGTTTGAACACATCCATACTTTGATTAGGGGGTGCATTAGAATTATCCAATATGAGATCACCTCTATCAAGCATGTTTTGGACAATGTTCTTAAGTGTCTTATAGCTATTATAATTGTTACCTTTAACTCGATGGTATCTATAAAACTCATCTTCCTTGTATCAAGTTGGAATAGGACGGGAGGGGTCAAAATGTATAAGAGGTTTGATTTGAGGAAGGGTTGTGACACGTTGTTGCAATATTTTTTTGAAAATGGATGTATATGACTCCCCAATGGGAGTGTATTATTTTTTTTCATACCATTGTTGGAATTTCTTGGTCGGATTTTGGGAAGTCAAAAAATTTGATTGGTTTTTCATTGTAGAAGAAGATGACTTAATGACCACTGCATTGGTGGATCCCTTAGCCTTTTGGTTAGAAGGAGAAGTTTTAGAAGAGGAGTCATTTGATTTGGGATTGGGATTCTTACTGTGTAACTTGACTTTGCCTTCATTTATAGCATAAATCTCAAGTTTTTATGCCATTGTAATGGCCTCATCAAATGTGTGGAAAGTTTTTACCTAGAGTGTGGATGAGATGTGTTTAGCACATGCCATTGAAAAGAGATCAATAAGCTCATGTTAGGGTAAGGAGAAAGAGAGTTGATTGATCAAGCCTCTCCAGTGAGCAACAAAATCTGTGATAGACTCATCATCAAATTTTCTGATAGAATAAAGCTCTATAATAGAAACCTTTTTAGAGATGTTAATATAGAAATGGTCTAGGAATATTTGTGTGAGTTGGGTAAATGAGAAAAGGGAGTGATGAGGTATACATATATATCAATCCAAGGTAGTACCTAAAAGAGACATAGGGAAAGCATGAAGTATTAACACATCATCCTACCTTATTAAATAACAAGCATGCCTAAATGCTCACAAATGTTGTTGTGGGTCTTCTTTACTCTAGAAATGAGTAAATTTAGAGAGTTCCCATTGGCTTGGATAAGGGTGAATAGGCATAAAAGGATGGATGGGTTCATTGCATATCTAATCATAAGATAACACATTCTTTGAACTAGAAATGGATGTCTCTAGATTAGACATCTTACCCATCATAATATTGATTAGGTCTTGAGGGGGATTAGTCTAGGGGATACCTCCTAAGTTATAATGAACTTGATAGGAAGTAGAGGGAGAGTATGACATAGCTTGTTGAGGTTGTGTTGGGGAAATATAAGGATAATGAGTCATAGGGTAGGGCACAAAAAGAAAAGGGGCTTGTCTCATTGGGTTAGAGACTATGCTTTAGTTGTTTTTTTTTATCGTAGGTTGGGCTACTAGCATGGTTAGACTAGATGAAGGGTGAATTGTAACTTAGGTAATTATAGGTGTGAGGGTAGATGGAATAGGTACCACCAAATTCTAGAACAGGGTGAGACTTGACTATACTGCTTGTGGTTATGAAAGTAGGGAAGTCACATGAGGGTTTAGGTGGGATTGGATAATTGGTGATGCTAAACTTTTCACATTATTTATAGTTGGGTTAATTTTTGAAGCATTGGTTTGAGTAACCATGAGAAAATAGTGGAGGTAACTAAAACTAAAGTTGTCTCCATTAGAGAGGTTGGCATACCATAGATTGGGTCACCCAAACAATTATAGCTTCAGCTCATAGCAAGGTAATACTAAAGTGCTACCACATTATGATCAAGAAATTTAGAAAAATATTTATCTCCTTTATGCATAATGGGAATTTGGTTGGGGCTGCGAGTATGCTCTGTATCTGAAGTATGCTCGATGATAGAACCAAAAGTAAGAGGGGAAGGTAGAAGTGGTTGTAAGCTAGCATAATTGGTAATACTTTTGGCTTGAGCTCATGTTAATACCATACAAGAGGAAGTATAAATAGTCTTACTACCCTATATTAGTGATAAAATAAGGAAAAACTAGGTTTGAGTGTAGGTAAGTGGGTTATTTCAACTTTTTATTTTGAGTAAATAAAGATTAAATAGTTATCAATGGTGGTCCCTTGACCGATGTCAGTAGTAAAATTTTTCCAATGTTAGTGGGATTAACTAATTTTGGTAACTAAAATTTGTTGATGCCAGTATATTTAACCGATGTCGATCACTATGATATCTTAGGAGATGGAAAATCTAATGTTTTAGAAACCTAGAAGTTGAAACTAGGTAAAATAGTGGATGTAAGAGGTCCGTGTAAGAAGGAAGAACCCTCAGAAAACTTGAGATAACATGTTATACAATCTAAGTATTAGAAATAATGTTAATTTATTGAAGCAACAGGAAAACATCCTTACCAACTTCAAAATATAGAAGGCAACAGAAAAGAAGAAAAAGAACATACAACTAGCAAGTATTAACTCCTAAAGATTAATTTTTAGTCTAACGTTAGCTTATGCCTTAATCATATAGTTAAAAAACAATTTGGTTATCAAAGGTACTAGAAAGCAATCTAGAGCTCTTTTTAGGTTAGTTTTAGTGCTCAAGAGGAAATCTATGTTAGACTAGGTATGTGGCTTGTTATAAGAGTTTTCTCTCTGCACTTCATAGACCTGTAGCCAAGCCAAGTTGCTTAGCCAAAATATACCTTCTCTCTAGATTTTATACTCCACCAGAGAATGGAGTGGGTTCTCCCCTTCCTAGTGAAATCTAAGTAGGATAGATGGGTAGGGTAAGGTGATCCACTAAGTGATGAAATCTTGATGGGCCTTTTCTCAGGTGAGTTTAGATGTTTGTTTTTGTGAGCATGATTTGGTTGTGTAACATAGGTGCATTATAATTTATTCATAATGCTTGAAATTAACTTAGTGAGTTAATATGCAACAAGCAAACAATGAAATGTAGTATGTTTTAAACCCAAATTTGAAATGTTTAGATTTGAATGAAAGTAAAGATGAAATAGGAATAGAGAATGAAATTCACTATCCTAATGTGAATGCAAGAATAAGTAAAGAAGGGAATCCTTTTAACTTGTAATAAAAAATGATAAATTACTTTTAGAGGCAAAGAGAAAAGAAATAAAATTTTTGTCTAATGCTTTTAAATAGAAAATAAAATGTTGAATTTTTCATTTTAAGAGAGAAGAGAAGAGGAAAGTGCAAGAAATAAAATTTTCACTATAATTCACCTATATGAATGCTTAAAACAACAAATGAACCCAAGGAAAACTTCAAGGTCCCAATAGGCATGCCATAAATGTTTCCCTAAATTTTGTTTATTTCAAGTCTAAATAAAAATAGAAAAGAATGTTATGGATAAGTGACTAGAATGAACCCAGATTGGTTTATGCACCATATCTAGATGTTGTGAGCACTCCTCTTTGGTTGGGGAGGACTACCTACAAGTAAGAAAACACTACCACAAAATGTTTATTAGTGGATAAATGAGTGGGATGTCAAGCTACGTGCTTACTCCTAGAAGTGTGAAGCTTCCTTAGAGATGACAGTCCATTTTTGAGAGACAAAAGATTAAAAAATAACTAAAAGAGAGGTAAAGAGAGAGTGAAAGAGAGATAATATTACTATTATTCATAACCTAAGTACAATAGAGAGTATAAAACTACAAGTGGTATATTTTGTTGGTATTTTAGAAGGTGTTTGGGTAGGTTTTGGAGAGGTTAGGAAATGCATAGTCACTGACGTCGATAAAGAGGTGACCAATATCAGTTATGATACCAATCTCGGTGGGTGAAGGTGACTGATGTTGGTTAGGATACTGAGATAAGTAGGGGAAATAATTTCCTAGGGGCTTGTAGAAGGCATTTCCATGTCTAGGAAATGGGTTTGATTAGGTTTGGGAGGTTGGGAAGAGTCATGAGAGAGAGAGAGTATGATTTGGGTAGATCTAGTCAAAGGTTTGGTGTGTCAAGTCAAGGGCAAACAATCAAGGAAGCTTTGTAACTCCCTCATGAGGGTTCTATCAAGAATTTATAAATTAATGAACAATAAATATGAAGTAAATTCTTAAAGGACCTATAGAATAAGTGCTTTACTTAGTTATAGTGGTGATTAAATGATAAGTACCAGATTGATGGCTCCTATCAGGTACTCTAGATAGATGCCCTAAATAGAGAGAATAAGCAGGTGCTGCTAGTCCTCAAGAGCTTGGTTCCTGATCATGATTGACTTATGTAAGATAATAATAAGCTAGGATGTAAAAATTTGAATTCTAAGAGCTTGAATGCAAGTAATAATGAATTTTCTTGATTTTTACTGACCTGAACATAAGGTTGGAGTTTGGCTTATATAACAAATGTCAGTGATCTCATTGACATCAATGTGGGTTGACTGATGTCGGTGGCCCTAGAATAGGTAAAACATATTATTTTTGTCCTATTTTCTATTGCTCTTTGTGCCAAGTGTGGCACCCATTTAAAAAATGATAAAAATAAGAGCTTAAGAAGGAGGTAGTTGATTAGGAATTTAGTTTTGAGGTGAGAATAAGTCTTGGGTAGTTAGGATGAGGGGAGTAAGTCTTGAGGTGACCCATTAGGTGAGAATTAGTCATAGGGAAAGGTGGATAGTTAAGGTGGTAAATGGGGTTTTTAGTTAACTTAATTAAGTATTTTAAATTAATTAAATGTGTGAGAGGTAAAAGCATGGGTTAGTGGAGATAATTGTTATTATTGAAAAATAGGCTAAAAGGGGTTTCAACATAGGTAGTTATGCATGTGTGTGTGACATAATTTTGGTGTCTATGTAGATATCTATCACTCATAGTGGTTTCATCCTATCGAAGGTGAATTGAGGGTTGCTCTAGTTGTGAAGATGCTAGTTCTCCTCTGGGTCATTTAGCTCTAGTAGGAGGCTACCTCAATGGAAGTGGTGGAGCCAATGCTGGTGGTGATATAATCTAGATAGTACCCTAAAACTATAGTTTATCCAATCTCTAATGTAAAGCTATACATGAGTCTATGTCATGGCCTATGATTTAGTGAAAGAGATAAAATAGATGACCCTATCATGACAACATGATAATAGATTTATGTCATAATGTAGGTAGTGTGATTAATCTACAATCAAGTAACATCTGTAGTATAACTTGTGGTTGATTTTGTGTGTTACCTACCTAAATCTGAATGACTAGATCTATATCTATAGAGGTAACCATGTTAAATATATGTTCCAAGTGATTTGTCTATAGATGTGAATGTTGAGTATATCTTGAGAGTGTAGTGTGAGATGATAAGAATGATGTAGGATGTGTGATGAGGGTTCTAGAGTCATCTCAGTACTCTCTTAGGATAACTGGTGTAAATCTTAATCCACACAAATAGTCATCTATGAGTGTGGGTGATGTATCATCATCTAAACTATCCTAAGAATTTATATCGACATCATGCACAAATGGTAAATCAAAATTTACCATAAGGGGTAACTATAATATGGGATTCTCATAAACTATAGTAGGAAAGGCAGTGGTGTTATCAGAATATCTATAACTAGTGAAGTGACTATGAATACCTAAAGCATTGTATATATAGAGTCAATTAGGATTATTTAAACTACTATTAGTGATTACATTATTAGAATAGGTGTATGAATTGTGACTAGTGGATTACCTGAAATGGTTAAAGCTACTATAATTAGCTAAATATTCAGAGTTGAAGAAATAAATATAAGTGGAGGAGTGCAAGATATGTTAGTATCCCTTACCTCATATGAATATATCTAGTCAAGAGATATGTGATGAGGTGGTGACTAAACTATTATATGAGGTGTCCCATCTGGATAAATAGTTGAAGATGAATATGTTATTCTAAAATATTTGAATGGTTGGTTATTTTTTGGGCATGTGTATAGTTATCCTTCATGGAGGAGCTTAATACATCAATGAAGAGTGGAACAAACCACCCCCATAGTGTGTATCCAAGGTCATCCAAGTAAAAGGTTATAATGTAGAGGACCAAGAATGACCTGGAACTATGTGAAGAAGGTTTTGGGCCCTACCATGATATCCATAGTAATGGTTCCTAATGTCTGTCATGGTATATCATCAAACCCACTAATGTTCTTATATGACTTCTTCATGGAATCCATATCTACTCCCATGGTCTATAAAATGTGATATTACATATATTAAGTTTTAAACCCCTATTAACTAAAACTATCTTAAATGCATTATTTTTGACTTAAGCTTCAATGAATAGTGTTAAATTTTGATCAATAACTATCTGAAAAGGCATGTCGTCATGGTAAAAAAAACACCTTCTATAGTTTTTAATGTGTTGACCACTGATGAAAAATAAGAAGGCTATAAATTAATGGGCATAGAAGTCTAAGTGAGTTCCTAATAAAGAATGTCCTTGAATTTATTTACTTTTTGAAGTAGTTCTAATATGGAAATCTTAGTTAGTGTGTTTCACAATTGATCAAAAATATCATATGCCTTTTGTGGATCTACCTATGTAGGTGGGTAGGGCATGAGATGGGAGGGAATAAGAGGGTGGTGGGGTTATTGACAAGGGAGAGGAGGCATGGTACCACATCAATTAACAACTCTAATTGCATTATCTACTAGCTGTATAGGGCTAGTAATAACTACATGAGGAGAGAAAAGATAATTGATAAGTTGAGGTGGTCGAGGGAAAAGGGTATCAATTAGGCTCTCTAGTGATGGGTAGTGACCTAGGGAAGAGTAAAATGGACCATGTAACATGACTTAGTATGGGATAGAGGCTCCAAGGGAGGTGAGGTAAGAGGTATCTTAACAATAAATTTCTTAATATCATCACATATTAAAAAAAGTAAGCATGAAATGGAAAGAATCAAGTTTTGCATTAAAATATATTAAACTTCATCATTTATATAAATGATAGGACCAAGTATGGACTCCTTATTATTTGCAATAAATGTTTTGAAATAATTGAGATCCATTTTTTATTTTATGTGAAATCTGATTTATGTGTAAGGCGATACTTCAAAAGCATAGGGACATAGTATATTCAACTAGGGTTTACAAATTACTATGGTGAATTTTTCAAATTAAATGTGAAATTCTAATTTATATATGTAGAAAAAAAATTAGAAAAGTATTTCTAAAATCAATAAGGAATTTTTTCTAGGGTTTTTGTGTGCAAATCAAGTAAGTCGAGTTCACCAAATGATTTTTATTTTTTGTTAATAATGGTGTTTTATCCCTATTTTAGTTAAGGGTCTAGATTAAAAAATTAGTATAGAATATATCAATAATTATAGTCCTAATTTATATTATTGTTTATCTTTTTCACCTTTCTAAAAATAAAAATAAAAATAAAGAGGAAGAAATATAACTTGGCTAGAAATAGATTGAGATAACTAATACAAAGGCTGAAAATGGCTATGCATGATTGGAAAGGTATCAAAACATGAATCTAGCTTTCATTAGGTGAAAGGATAGGAGCATCAAAAAGTGAGTGCTTTGGGGTTTGGTGTTCTTATCCAATTTAGTCACAGAGGCCAAATTTTTTTTGGGTAGTTGTGTTGTCCCTGTGTGAGCCTACCAGTGAAAATTCGAGTGCTTTTTGTCAATAGAAATCACTATGGAGATGATGTTGTCTTCAAACCTTAACCTTTTAGTATGCTTGATAAAATGGTATTTGACTCACTTGAGAAAGAGGGGTTTAGTGTGTAATATGCATTTAACATGCAATCCACACCCCTTGTGTGGGTACGGTGTCTACATACCAATACTTAAAAAAGGGATCAAGCCATACATAGTTATCCCACCTTGTGTTATCTATGAAATAGTGTGATGCAAATGTAAAATGCAAATTTGATAGTGTTTGAGGTGGCTAGGGACTAGTATGAAGGTTTGAGTATGTTTATAATTATGTTGGGTGATTGTATGTAGAGAATGTGGAAGTTTTCCTTTGTGCTTTGTTTATATTCTTATTTTCTTTGTAGGTTTGGTCACTTCCCTTGTAAATGAACTTTGAGTGGGATTTTATAGGGAACTATTGGTCATGGGTCAGATGTATTCATGCTAAGCCAACCTAATCAAGGATAAGGACTAGATGAAAATGACCATTAGGGATCAAAGTACAAAAGGATAGGAGCATATAAAATGGGACACTTTGGTGCCTAGTGCTATAGTCCATGTTTGGTCTTCTTGTCCTACAGGCTTGAGACTTGGCGGAATAAGATTAGTATAGGGGATATTGTCAAGTTGAGGTGGAGTCAAGGTTCAGAAGGTTCTAGATGACTGTTAATGAGTAAAATGGTGTCTATAAGGGTCACAAGAGAATGCAAAAAGGACCTATGGATGGGGTCTCACAAGCCACACTCAAACTACCAATTTTTGACATTTTATATGATTACAATATGATTAGGAGAGGAGAATTATCTTTTAGTTGGATAAATCTAAATATGTAAGTGTGATGAATACTATCCAAAATGTGGATGGAGAATTAGTAATAAATGAATCTAGAGTTCTCTTGAACTCACCTAGGGAATACATTCAAACATTTAGAGACAAATATTATATCAAAAAACTTAATTAATGATTTTTTATATATTTTTGTTCCCACATGGATAAATTCAAACTTTGGCAGTGGATTAACTAGCCTTCATGAGCCTTCTAAGTGAAATTATGTAATTTTTTAGGTCCTATAAGGCCCAAAATTAGATAATAAGTTATTAAAAAGTAATCATTTCAAGTTATTATATGCATTTCACTTGAAAAACTTTCATTTTATATAAAATGGAATTTTGGCAGGGCAATGCCCCTAACTAGAGTATGTAATAGATAGAATTCTTCTATTTTATCATATATTTCAGATCTAGACTCTATGTTGGTTATTTTTTAATATTTTTTAAGGATATTATCCTAAGTATCATATTTTTATATGGAATAAAAGTCAAAAAAATCATACATTTTAATGTAAAATTCAACCACAAAAAAGAGGTAGAATTCAAATCTCAATTGTTTGGAAAGTGTAATTATTCCATTTTGTCATATATTAAACATACATGATTTATTTTGGTTCTTGTTCAATGCATTTTAAATAAATTTAACCAAGGTTTGTATTTTTACAAAGGACCAATGTCTTAAACTTCAATTCTTTTATGTAAAATGAAACTGGAAAAATCGGTTACCATTCACAACTAAAGTACATGAAAGAGTAATGATTATATTTTATCATATTTTTCACATATGGACTCAACTTTAGTTCTATTTTTATATTTTGTAAATATATTTTGGTAAATATCATCTATTTACATAGGTTAAAGGTCTAAAACATCATATATTTTATAAAAATATATCTAGATACGTCATGTACCATTGACACCTTAAGTGTGTGGCAGGTGAAATTATTTCATTTTATTATATATTTTTCATAACATATTTTGTCCCAATAATCATATTTATCCCAAGAATCATATTTGTCACAAGGTCTAAAGTCACAATCTTCATATATTTTATGTAAATTTTAACTATAATCATCTTCTATAATTTGCATCTCAAGTACATGGTAGTTGTAGTGCTTATGTTTTTTAAAAATATATATCTCACATCCAAACTCAATTTAGGTTATAATTTCATGAATTTTAAATATATTTTCCCAATGATCATAATTTTCTAAAGGCCAAAAATCGTAAACATCATATATTTTGTGTAAAATACAAACATGTATCTAAATCTTTGGTGTTGGGTGGTAGGGCCTAAAGGGCATGACACACTTTCTTGTTTTCCTTAGATGAAATTTAACTTTATTTAAATATATTTTTTGGGTTCCCATGTGTAGAGTTGATTCGAAGGATAGTATTGGACCAAAGTGTCAAGTTTGAAACATGATATATTTTTTTATAAAATACAATTGAGGATATATAATTTTAGAGATAGATTGGCCTGAGCTCATGATAATGTGGGTAAGCCAAGTTAATTGGATGAACCAAGCTTAAAATGGGCCTAAATAAAATTGTAAAAATGTAGATTCATTTTTCCATAATATCTTTCACATCCAGACTCCATTTTTACTCTCGTTCAAAGTGTTAGAAAGATATTGAAATGATAATTCCTATAATGTGAAATATGTAATACTTATAATAATGTTTTTTTGGTAAAAAACAAGAAGAAATTTTTATTTTTAAGTATCTCATAGGTGTGTCAGATGAGAATTCTCTATTTTATCATGTGTTTCACATTTGACCTCTATATTGGCTCTTGTTTGAAGTGATAGAAAGCTATTTCGATAATAAATTTAATGATGTGAAATATTTTTCTCTAAAATAATTTTATTTATGAAGTAGATTCTCATATTTTAGTCAAATTACCCTTTACATGACCCTATTTCAAATGTTAGCGTGTGACACACACATGGTGGGACCATCAATAAGCGTTCATGCTTTTTTCAAGAATCTACCTCCCCATGGATAAAGATTGGTGTGCCCATTTTTTGTATTATTTCATTTGATATATTATATTTTTGCAATATTTAAGCCCCTTTATTAAATAGTGAAAGTTGAATGTAAAAATTAAATAAGAATCTTGGAAAGATTAGCTACAAAAAAAGGAAAGACCATTGCCATCCTCCTATGTGTTATAAATAAGAGATATGGATTTTGGAAAATGAGTTCTAATTTTATTATCTCTTGATGAGGGGTGGGCTTCAATGTTTTATGCTACATGTAATTTCCTTGATATATTAATGGAGTAGAAGCTGATCAGATAAAACATATTATGGATTTATAGGTTTTTATGATATTTATTTGTTAAACTTGCATTAGATTTTGTAGATAGAGAATACATTAAAATTATACACTTTACCTAGCTGCGTGCAACTCGTAATGTTTGTAAATTTTATGTTGAGAAATACCTATATGGGTTTTTCACTAAGTGTAAGCAATCCTAGTTTTAAAGAGATTTTTTAATTCTAGTAAATCCATTATGTTCACATACATTTGTTTCTCGTAATTATGTTTTCATGTGAGAGGAAGAGTCTTCCATGAATTTATTTAAATAAAAGTTATTCAAGTGGATCTCTAAGTTTATTCCACCATGAGTTTCTCATCTTCACCTCTGTTCTCCTTTCTATTTTCATCTTTCATGATTTTCTAATTTTGTTTCCTTTTTTATCATTTGGGTAAAAAGTATACAAAAATTGGAAAAATCCTATACTTGTATAAGGTCATTTCCCATTTAAAACATACATAAAAATACCCATATCAATGTTGATTTATCCATTTGTTGACAATGTATTTAATTTCACATTAGGTAAGCCATAAAATAAAGGAAAACCTAAGTGACATTGTTTTTCTATAGTGGGTGTGTTGTCTTTATCTTAGTTTCTTTTATTGTCACTAATGCCAATATTTATTAATTAATACATTTATTTATGTCACAAATATATGTAGAAGTATGCATAGTCATGATTTCATTCTTTTCAATGACCTATTTTGTCATTAGTAATATTTCATTTACTTGTTTTTATTTTTTTATAGTACTATGTTTTTCTATCAACACATTTCTTCATGTCATAAACCTCTATATAGGTCTCAAGGGTCATGATTTCATTCTTAAAAAATCCCTATGCTTTCATTAATAGCTAAGATCTTGTTACATTATTTTAAATTTTTTATAATACTATGTGGTCTATAGTAATGGATTTTTTTTTTGAAAATATATTTTTGTGAATGGTTTACATTGTTGGTGTAGGAGTTTTCCACCATATGGTTTTACCTACATGGTCTAGTTATCTTTCTTAGGCTTCACTTAGGTATACATAATAAAATTAATTAGGGAAGGTAATCCCGAATTCATGAGAATGTGAGGGAATGTATATATTCCACATATATATTAAACCTTCCTACTCACTTTTGGCTAACTAACCAAGAATGTTAATTAATGCAACTTTTTTTGTAAAGACAAGATTCTTCCTCTTGTGAGTTGTTCTTCATATTTCACTACTCCATATAGATTCAACCTCATGCATTTGTACCTATGTATTTTATCCTCAATTTTGGATCATTCTGACATAGTATTACAGTAGTGATGGTAGATGAATGCCATTGATTCTATTATGATCTCGCTTGCATTTTAGCTCCTTCATGGTGTTCTTTGTGATTTTGATTTTTGAAACGTTTAGTAGGGTTTATAGAAAATATATGTAGACTTGTACATTCATAGTCTCCAAAGAAAATAAAATAACACCATTGGATTTATAAGGTGTTAAAACCCTAGGATGGATTCTAAACATGACCTAATTTTGTGACAAGCTATTTTTTTTCATTTTTGATAGTTTAAAGGCATCTTATAGCTTTTGTCCATATATCCATATTGTTTCTTTCTCAAAGAGGAAATATTTTGTAGGTTTTTCCTTGCTTTGTAAAGTATGAAATGGGATATTACTATTTTTGAGTAAAGCACACAACAGACTATACCTACATCCCATTTTTGTGCCACAAAGTCAGCTATACTTGTGCCTAATTATATATGAACTCAATTATGTGGTGCCAACCTATGCAATATTAGGGGGAATTTAGTAAATATTTCATTAATTTCTCACTTGGACATATTTTTGATTGAGTCTGAGGTCCATCAAATTGAGTATGCATGGTTCCTTGTCATCGTGACTAAACTTGAGAGATGTCAGATGAGGATAGTTAATTATAATATAGTGGTTCTTCTTAGAAGGATCAACTATGATTCATGGTAGATGTACATGTAATGATTTCTCACATAACATGGCCTTATTCCATTTTTATATGGATATATTCCTATTCCCACTAACCCTTGTCAATACAATGATTGAACCAACTCTTATGACTTTGCCTATGGTCACTTATTCATGCATAATTTAAGGGATCTACACCACCATGCAAAGCACAAAGAGTATCCATCCACTATTTCAAACACACTTTTAACTCTTTTTAGGATCATGTTGAGAGTTAATCAGTCTTCCTCATATTTCTATTATTTATTTAGATACTAGTTTACTCCCTCTTCCTACTTATACTTTCTTATGATGACACATTATTGATGGATAGTTCTATTCCTTATGTATAGCCACTACTATGAGACAATATTGTACCAAACCTTAGTTGTATTTTTATAGATTCAAGATTTTTTCCTATTCTATATATTACTCTTATAGATCCATCACATATTTTTACTTTTAGGACTCTACTATTTTTAGTGAGAGTAAACTTATTGAGATCATTGATGACTCATCCCTTATTATGGATATTGATTCTACAGATATATGTGTTTCATCTATAGTACATACTTCAATTTTGATCATTTCTGGTAATTGCTCTATAATTCACATAGATATTATTCAGTGAATGTTTCATGTCTTTCTTTTGATAGGTTTACTTTAGTGACATTACATTCATATATTGTGCAGAATATTTCTAGACCTATGATATATTTCAAATTTGGATCATATGATGATATATTAGAACTACTTATTTCATATTCCATTATGGAATGGGTATGTTTTTAGTATAAACATTTTTTCTTCCTTTGGCAAAGGGAGGAAACATTGTTTGATATGTATGGGGATTCTTTAGTCTTTAGGTAGAACATCTCATCATACACCTTGGTCATTTTATGGTCTATACTATAGGAAGATTTAACATATTCTATGAGAATTATTAGTTCTCTATTTTATTATTTAATTGGTTATATCATTATGCCTTTATGATGGGACCCAATTCTTCTACCCACCTAGGTTATATTTTAGAGGGGTGTTGGTTTAACATTTTCCCACCATGTGGTCCAATTAACAAGCTTACGCGTCACTTAGGTGTGTAATTAAAGTCATTGGAGAAGATGATCACACATTCATGAGGATGTGAGGACATGTATATCTTCCACATATATAATGAACCTTCTTGTGTAATTTTGGCTAACTAAAAATGAATCTTTATTAATGCAACTTTTTATTATGAAGATAAGCTTCATCTTCTTGTGTGTTATTCTTTATATTTCATTAGTCCATACAGATTTTGCCTCATCCACTTGACCATATCTAAGTGATCCTCGATTGTGTCACACTCCAATGTATGTGTTATCTTAGGTTTATGTAAAACTAGGTTTAGGTTTGAAATGTTGTGTTATTTTCATATATCTATGTGTATAGACCCACTTTTTATTTGATTGAGAAGCTTCTTATTATAAAAATATGTATAAGTGTGTATGGGTATGATTTTTTTCCTTCCCAAAGCCTTCCTTTTGTTATAATAAGGTAATTTTTTTCCTTTGTTTAATTAACACATATTTGTTTTTTATAGCATTGATTTTTTCCTTTGTCCTTCGTATATGGAATCTAGGGCCATAAATTAGAGAGGTTTGATATACATAATATATTTTTTCTATATCTATTATTTGAGATGGTGTAAATTAATTTTTCATTAGAACACATGATTTCTATCGTACCATGTTCTTTTGTCAAATTATGAGGTCTTGAAATTAGTAGAAAGGCACATTTATAACTTATTCATATAGTTATACTTTGAATGGCAAGAGTGGGTTGTGGTTTTTCTAGATCTTTAGAATACTCGTTGCACCATTTGACCATACATAAGGATATTCCTAGAAAAATACATTTTGATGAAGGTATCAAATTATCTTGATGTCTATGTACAACCAAATTAATTTCAAAATATGTTCATCATAGAGAAGATCACGTTTAGAGTAAATTTCAAACTGTTCAGTGTTAGAGGTAATAATTATGAGGAAGTGAGGTTTTGTCATACCTAGAGATTTGTAGCATTGTGGAAGAGTTACATAATTTACCAAGATATTGATTTTACATTATTCCATTCTAGAATAAGGATTTAAATAATATAACCTCTTTACTTATTCATACCCACCAAAGCCACTGACAACAATGGTGACAACTATCAATCAGGGGATAGTGTCAATTAAGACAATGAATAGTTGGTACACTTAGTTGTTATTTTTAGGTGTACCTTTTTTGTATAAAGTTAAAAATGTGGTACAGTCTGGACATGATTTATGTATGTTAAATACATACCACAATTTAATTTAAATTTAATTCCAAAAACTCTAGAATCAGCCATGCAAACTTAGTTTTGAAAGACAAACAACATAATTTTGATTCATGAAGTACATTTAATCTTCCCATACTAATCTCACATCCATGAATTATGTTATAGTTTTGATTTCATAAATTTTATCCATATGCAATGATAAAATTTTGAATCCTTTTTTTATCTAGAAGTTTTTAAGACAATAAACTTTGATAACTTTCAATATTATAATACACAGTTCTCTAGTTTGAAAAATATTACTTCCGTGTTGCACTATAATTTTATAATTATATATTTAACTTGAATTTGGGAGTCAAAATAGTTTTGAATATACATATATAGGAACTAAATTTCAGTTTTTGTGAAAGGTAATCATAGCCTCACATTGAATATGCACTAATAAAATGCTATTTCATTACGAATTGTCACCACATGAAAAATCCATTGTATGAGCATTGTAATTTTCTTGATCTTTATGTGATTTAACATATTAGTTAAATTTAAACATAATTATTATTTAACATAAGGTATACATAAAAACCACACAACCTTTGCTACCAACCCCATCTAATTTTCAGGAGAAAAAACTTTTAAGCAAATATGGTTATATGAATTGTTCTCACTTGGAAGTTCTAAGTACTATTTTGAATTTGATATAATTGTTTTATATAGTAAACTTATAAAATTTTCACTATATATAATAAATTAATTCACATATTGATCAATAGATCTCAAAATAATCTTTGATCATCTATGATTTTATTTTTCAATTCTCCATCGATTTACCATTTAGACTATGGACATCATGATTATGATACCTAAAAAGATTGAAGTTATGATTCACCAAAATATGTAATTATCCTTCTAATTTAAATTCACTAAAAAATAATTTCATAACATGATCCATAATTTCTTACATGTCAAAGTAAAATAAAATCTTCTCATTGATTAATCACTTGAATATTTCCAAGTATTAGAAAAGGTAAAAATAGAGAGAACATAACGATGGAAGGACATGCAGATTAATAGCATAAATTTGTAGCATAATAATATTAAAATATAACAAACATGTATTTAGGAACCACATGAAATAGAAGGGATATTAACAAACTATTTAGAGGGCCATGAAATTTAACATTAAACTCATCCATTCTAATTTCATACTCTACATATTCTGGATATCAAAGTGACATTAAAATCATGCATTCCATCAATGATCAACTTCATGTTATAGTCGCTCATCATCCTACAATTAATATCATTATAACCATCCATTTAAAATTTACATGGGTACAATGGATTCCCTTCATTTTCATAAAATAAGCAACTACCAAACAAACAAACACATTTTTCTTTAAACATGTTATATATATCCATATCATTTATTAAAACTACCAAACAATAATTGAGATGTATGAAATTTATCATATCATACCAAATAGATCCACCAGAATGATCAATCTCATAAACAATGGAAGTAGGGAAAGTTAGGATTTCATATTTGACAACTATGTATGGATAAATAAGGAATTCATCTAAATTTTTCATTGTCTACATCATCAATATCTATGAAATATTTTATGAATCCTTATAATTCACCAATAAAGACCTAATATTCAATATAATGATCTATTTTATGAACACTTATAGTTAGATATTATAGTTGGATGACCTTTCACATAAACTAAAAACGTACACATGCCATCCATTACTAAATGTACATAACAAATTCTAATTAATTACCTCTATGAACTCTACCCATCACATGAACTTTCCCAAAAAATATATCATAATATACCTTCAAAAATATTATCATGCATTCATTTATGGAAATGATTAATTCATGATTTATTTACATGGACTTGGCACTCTCTCCTTTGAAGTCACAAAGTGCTTCTATGTAGGCATGGGCAGGTTCTAGGTTTGTACATTTATTTTTAAGTTACTTATTCTCACCCATAAATGCATAAATGTTATAGTGAAACTTCTCAACCACTTTGTTATTCTCATTGAGTGTGGTTTCCAACTTCTTAATGATTGTCCTTACTCTTTCAATAAGCTCAAACATGAACTAATTTTCTCTCTTGATAAATTATTTTTGTAGCATAATCATAGACTTATTCAAAGCAAGATGAACTTCAGGTGACATGACACTCTTTCATCTCATCATTGAAATAAGTTTTTCCACCGCTTTAGGCATGTGGGTAGCTTCATCAAGATATCCATTTATCGAAACCTCTACAAAAATACAACCCTAAGTCAGTACATTCATTCAATCAAAAATAAATTACATCAACATTATAACCAACCTTTATAATGTCATAATATATTTAATTAAGCTTTTAGTGAACATATTCTACCATGATCAATGAATTAAAGATGCATTAAAAAAGATGCAATAGAAAATATTAACCTACCATCCTCCTTAGGCATGGAAATTTTTTTCTAAGATAGATTTTGAATCATTT
>JARHVA010004542.1:1240000-1272500 GCA_037957365.1 Torreya grandis | reverse complement strand
TTTTCAAACCCTAACCCTAGATTATAATAGGGTTTGTATCCTTATTTTTCATATTTTCATTGTCTATGTTACATTTATTAGATTTCATTCATTATATTTTATTGTCCCTATTTCAAATTATTTACTATATACCATATTAAAAAGATATTTCTCTTCCATTATGAAGAAGTGTTAGGCTTAATGGCCATCCTATTTAGCATACCTAGATTACTTCTATTAGATCTTATATCATAGACAAGGAATCAATTTTAACTACATTAATTGATTATTCACATCATGATTATGTGGATTTCAATGATAATGCATGGAAAAATGAGAAATATAATCAAGATCAAGATGATATAGAAGGTGGGAATCCATACACTCTCCCCCACTTAGTAATGAAAACCTAATTATCAGTAAGGATGAGATTATACATAGATTCATTGATAGAGTTCAAAAATATCCCCATGATAATGCACATATTTTATAATCCATAATGGAAATAAATAACAAATCAAATAATGGTCAATATTATACTCCCCCAGATAATAAAAATGTTACACCTACATTGGGTCTAACTCAGCTAGAAAATGATCAACTAGTTCTAACTCAATAAACTTCAGTGAAAGTTACACCTCTTAAGGATAGTACCTATACTCTATGTATATAGTACCTTATGCAAGAGGTTCATACTGAATAGGTTAAGGTATTACATCTTGAGTAGGGGGCCACTAGGCCATCACATATCGTAGATTCTCATGTTCTTTTACATACACCTTTGGTGCATCACATAGAAACAAACCCTTTGCCATCTAGATTCATGGCACATAAGCTTAAATTATATGATGGTAAAGGTGACCTAGACCACCATATCTAAGCTTTTCATGGAGGCATGTTTGGATTATGTGACCAATAACTAGATACTCACTAAGTTGTTTCCACACAATCTTAAAGATTATCCCTTATATTGATTCTATGACCTATTGAATAAATGTATCATAACATTTAAACCATTGGTAGATATGATTTTATTATAATTATTAATAAACATCATTAATTAGATATCATATGCTCAAGTAGCACACTTGGGATAAAAAATAAATTATCCTATTATAGAATATGTCTTATCATATAAGATTATTTTGGACAAGTTGACTAGCCCTATGGCAGATAAGGAGCTTTAGGATATCTTCAAACTAAACCTACTACCAATGTTACATGAAGATATATTATTCATTAATTTTATAACCTTCATATATTTATTCCACACAATGAAAGAGAGAGAAGTCAAGCTTCTCTCTATGGGCAAACGAAAATATACAAATTGATCAAAATCAACTACTAGGAGTTCAAGTAAACCTCCATAAAAGTTAAGGGCCATGGGAAAAAATATTGATGTGAAGGCAATAGTTAATCTAATTTTAGATCCATCTCCTTGTTTGGTTTTATTATCTCTTCCATGCAGAGTTTTCACCAACCTTATAAAATCAACATCATTTGTTTTAAAGTAGATCTTCGAATGAAATGCCATATCTCTCCATCCCATTAAAGAGTTTGATATGACATGAAATATTCCAAATAATTATGATTACAATGCATTCTATGAATATAATTGGGAATAATTCCATAGAATAAATTAATGAATCAACTTGAAATGTAAGTTACAAAATTTGATAGAGGCTAAAATTATTGATGTGGGCACACTTGAAAAGACACCCAATGTTGAAAAAATAGAAGATAAGACATTGAAAATATTCTCATATCCATTTATGAAGATTAACAAAAATGAGGTATGGGGAACATCAGGTGTTCACTATAATTATTAGATACATCCACCACCATCATACCAAACTACTACAAAGGAGGCACACCTACTACACAATATTATTGGTGTGTATCATACTACGTTTTTTAGCTAGACCACACATCACTTTCTCAGAGCAATAACTTTTTGATGATGATCCATATTTATATGCACTCTTTATATGATCCTACATAGATCATCATCCTATTCAGAGTGTTATAGTTGACAATGGGTCAAGTTTTAACATGTGCAATATCATACTTATGCAACATTTGGGGTATTCAGAGTAGGATATATCTACTACAAACATAGTCATAAATGGTTTCAATGGCCACATTCAAATCTCTATTTTGGATATTTTACTTCCACTATAGGTTAGAATATCACATGTGGACACTAGGTTCTTACTAGTACCTAATGCAGGCACAATTGGCATCTTATTAGCTAGGCCATGGATAAAATAGTTATGATCCATCTCATACATAGTACATATATGCATTACATATATATATATATATATATGCAAAATAGGTTATCACAATTAAGGGTATTTCATATGAGTAACATGTACCTATCTAATAGGTATTTACATCATTGTTATCAATTTCACTATAGTTACTAGTTACACCATAGTTACTAGTTATACCATAATTAAAAGTTTTAGTTATGAGCACAGTTCCTATTAGTACACCACAGAGTTCAGTGGAGCAACCAATGTAGGATAGGTCTACTCTAACATTTTTTTCCAATTATGCATATTCTCCCATAGAGACAATTAATAGTGATACCCTTATGTCAAATATATTTTCTATATTTTAGATGGCCTCCCTCTCCTCACTTTCTTTTGAGACTAGTATTATTGAGTTCTTAGGGTTCTCGTCAAAAGTCACTTATTCAAGATACAATATATTCTCCTAGAATGAATCCTAAGACCTCTAAATTTCATAAGAGACCATAGTTATTGTCATGGATTATAAGTACCACTTCACAGGTAGGGATAGATATAGATCATTTAATGTAGTAGGTTTTGGGACCATATTTAATATTTCATACAACACACATGATCATTTTTCCTTTATATAATGCAAGAAACATTCATAGTGATTCTCCCATGAGACTCATCAGTTAGTACTATTCCTCCATTCATATACATACTTTCCTTCTCTTACTCATTGTATATAGTTCAATTTTCATGTGTCTTGTAATTAACTTATGTCTAAAAAATAAAAAATAATGAAATATTTATAAAAAACAAAAACATTCAAATAGTTTACTCAAAAAAAAAAATTATAGATTGTATGCATTGTCATGTTTACATTTATTATTGTTAGACACTACAAATGTTAGTTAACTTAGTATAGATGGTTTTAATTATTCTTGTTGAGTGCTTACATATTTCCTATAGGACTTATATCTACTACACCAATCTATATTTGCTACTATCTACCCATTGGGGGCATTTACACAGATACATGGGTTCTTCATTTGACACATTTGCCCATTTAAGGGCACCCTATATAGAATTTCAATTAACAAGTTCAATTTTTATATAATCTATATCACAAATTTGTCATTGTTATATCTTAACATTGATCATGCTACACTTATATTTTTTACTAGATATTACTACTTGAAACTTACTATATATACATCTTAGCTCTTACAAATTTTTATACTACATGGTCATTCATACTTTAATTATTGTGTCTTTATGCTTCTTCTATTTTAGGGAATTTGAATATGTTATTACTCTTTGGATCTATGGAACTTTTATTCATAGTATGTATGATTTGGACATATGCCCTTGTCATTTTGTGTGCTTTCCTAATTGTGGTAATGGACATTTCAACATGTCCTTTTATGTGGCTCTAAGACAACTTATTTTTGGCTTGTGTATGTGGAAATTTGATCATGTCCTTGTATGTCTTAATTCCTCATAATTAGTGACATGTGCCCATGCCCCTTGTATCATGGACCCTTGGGATACTTTGCATGCCTCATGTGTGTTGTATGTAGTCATTGTTATATGATAATTGCCATAAATCTTATCTCTTGCTAATTACACACTTTAGTTTTATATACCATGAGGGAACTCATGAATCTCCCCTTCCTACTTGGGTGCCATGATGAACATCATGCCCCATCCTTCTAAGTAACTACTTAGTTATTACTTGGATTTAGTATTACATAAATTGTTGTATCTATCTCGACACACTTGTAAATGTTAGACATAACATAAATCTCACGTTACAAATTTAGGATCGTATTATCTTACATTAGGATGTTATATACACATTATATTTGATTATTATAGAGATATCATATATGTTCCACCTAACATACATCTCACTCAATTTTATATTTTGAGGGAAATTCTTACACAAGCTCAACAACTCCCCTAAAAAGATGGGGAATTCATGGGGGTTTATCACAGAGATCATGCTAGAAAAATGCATTCACATTACATTTTGTAGCAGATATGCTCATTACACAAGTCATACTCAGGTAAACATAATCAAAGGATAGTGAGACATAGATTAGTACAGTTGCACAAAAATTAGAGAAAAAGGACATTAGCACCTAAATTGGGAAACTAGCACCACGTGGCTCTACAATCCAAGATATGGAGCTGCAATCCAATAGCCTTAGTTTTATAAAAAACTAGATTGGATAGAAAATTATAGTAGGTATAGTGTAGGTTTACTCATAATCAAACCAATTTATCTCAGATCCATACATGATTTATTAAATAGGGGCATCATGCATGACATGCGCATTCTCATTTTCATTTTAGATACTTAGATATAGATTATTACAATTCTGTTCATAATCTATATACTATGATATCATATTTGGGGGAACGTGGATGGTACATTGTTTGTGTATTCTCAATCACACACCATTTAATCAGATGGAATGACAAATTCTATGTCATTATATATGTATTACATATCTAACATCACTTTATAGGTTACACACTAGTTGCATGCCTTACTCCATCTCTAATGGTTAGCATTCTGAAGTGGAAATAGAGATAACATTTCTAGTTAGATAGTTCTAGCTAGACATTAATAGTTACCTCACCTAGTTTTAGTTTTAGATAAATCTAGTACACATCGGTAGGTAATGTTACAAGAATAATCTACTTGAGCTAATAAGACACCTAAATGAGAGTGTTGGACACACCATTAGTGTAATCTAAGTTGTTTATGGGTCATGATCCATAAAGTAAGGGTGGGAAATGATGGAGTCAAAACCCGATTGAGTTCTTGAGCCACCCACACATGAGGATTGAGTAAGCAATTAGCTCAATCCAATCTATTCACTAATTTATCACTATGTACATAGAGAAACATAGGTTATCACAATGTTTATGTATTCATTTTCATACCTAGTTAGCTTTATTAATTATTTATCTCTCTTATCCTTTTACTTGAATTTATTCATTTTTACTTCTTCACTCATTGTTTTCTTTACTTTTCATATATATTAACGACTAGTTTATGCATGTTTCACTTGTAAGACATGAATTTGAGAATTCTTCACATACTCAAACCCAACTTCATGAGATTCACCTCTTAGGTAAGTTGAGTTACACTTATTTTTCCTTTATCCTAGTCATTTCACTTTGATGCATTTCTAGAATAAAGAGGGAAGGGGATAAATGTAATCACCTGAAAGTGACAGTTGATTTCTAAGAGTCATACTTGAGACCACTTATCCCTATATTATCCCTAGACCTATCCTATTTCCTATTTTCACATCTATCTAGCCTTTTTTCAGAACACAAGAATCCCTAGTCATCCCTAACATAGTATCAAACCCTCATTCTTGCTTCTTATCCCTTTGTGCCTAGTGTTTTGTGACTTGGAAACTAGTGCCATAATAGGTAAAATAGTACCACATGGCACTAGTATCCCAATAATGATGTTATTATCATTTCCATCTTTTTTTCATATATATATATCCAAATCTTATATTACCTAGGTTTGACTTACTCCACTTATAACACCCACACAAACACAAGAACAACATGTTTACACTAATTTTATCCCTCTAGCCACTAGATGGAAATTAGATGCAAATTACATATGCAAAATTAGAATAAGTTATGCAGAATTAAGTTATCAATGCTTATTTCTCCCTACTTATGCATATTACCATCTATGCCACTTCCAAGCTAAGATTACTCAAATTTATAGTCTCAAGCACATTCAAAGCACTCAAGTCAACTATAATACTAGATTCACTTGCACTTATAATAGCACTTAGGTGGGGAGAAATACATAAAGCTTGATCCTTATTCATAGTAATGGTATGTAGGCAACTCTATTCATAATGGGGTATTAAGGATGTGCATCCTACCCCACTAACAAACACACTTTTTATCTTGTATGAATTGGATGCCCTATCAACATAGAAGATTTGGATTTCATAAAAAAATCAATTAAAATAAGTAATATGTAGGGTTTTAGAACTTGTGCACACAGTTTCATGGTTATGGGAATGAAAGTGATGGTTTAAATTCTAACATGGCAAACACTCTCATAAAATATTCATATTTTGTCATTTGATGATCTAAAGAAGATATTTACATTTCAACACATGAAATAGAAGCTATGTAAAAATGCATTAAAAATACATTTTCAACTTCCTTCAAAGAACATGAGACAAATCATGAGATTATAATTTTCAAGCAAAATAATAAAAAATATGTTGAAAGGTTTATTATATGTACGTATAATTTTTTGAAGAAGATACAAAAATGATCAACATGAATAAGTTTATAATGTTTAGCATCATGAAGTTCAAATTCCAAACAAATATTTTTAAACCTTTGGTGATGTTTTTCATTTTGAAAATATAAATGTTCATTATTATTCAACTACTTCTAAGAAATATTGTATTGTATATAATAAGTTAATGAAGAGGTGATCTATTATAGTTTTGATTCACAATTTTTTGAAGAAATCTTTGAAAGAAATGCAATAAAAAGGAATAAATATTTATTCTAACATGAACATGATTTCATAACTTTGTATAACCTTATTAAGATGATTCCAATATGAAAATAAATAAAATGTACACTTTACCATTTCAATACTTAGTCAATAGTTTTAATAAGAAGAAGTCCTTAGTGGTGTGAAAAATAATAGTGGATTGATTTCCATTTTATAGGAAAATACTGGATTAGTGGAAATATCATTCTACTTCAATCATTGCATCAAATAAGGCCTACAAATCCAAGTCCAAAAGAATAAAGTTTTTCAATAAATTATTTATTCCAAAGAGCATGAACAAAATAATGCTAGACTACTCATTGACGTGTAAGCAGTTACTAATAAGGTGGTTGTCAAACCTATTGATTTTATGGGAGAATCATGTTTATTATAAGTGTTTAATGAAAATGATTAAACTAAAGAGAAATATAAATATATTTTCATGAATGAAAAAGGTGATTTTTTTATCAATGATTATTCATTTTCCTTATCTTAGAAATTCACATAAGGTATGTACAGATAAATGCATGAAGAAAAAACCAGTAGGGGAAGTAGAGAGAATCTATTTTCAACAATTATACAAGACTATTGTTTGAATCATGAGATCCAAAAGATGCATATGGGTGAACATGATATATGGGTTAATTTTTAGTGCAAACATATCCAAAATTTCTTCCCAAAGGTTAATGTGTTTCCATTTATGTTGGGCCTCATGTTTCACATTGTTCTGATGCCTTAGTATCCTTTACCTTTCCAATTTCTCCCAGGTAACTAATAAAAAGTATCATATTTTTTAGAAAATCTTATTAGGTTTTAAAACCCTTATCAGGTCTTTTTTTGTTTTTAGTATAATGATTTCAACTTATTCTCTTCCCTATTATTTTATGCTTTTTGGTTTGCATTTGAGTTTTACATAAATGTTGAATTTTCTACCATGTTTTCCCCTTCCCCATGGTTTTATCTTGTGTCTATAAGATATTTATGCTTGGGATATTTTCATAAACTATCTCCATTTAAAAAATGGCATATTTAAAGGTTAGAAAAGGCTATGGTGAAACTTAAAGGAAGAAGTGGAAAGTGTTGATACAAACATTGATGATTGTTATCATTGTAAAATAGGAATGTGAAATAATGTAAGAGGTATGATTTAAATATCTTAATCTTAAATTTTAATTATAAACATGATAAGATCAATGTCATTTCGTAATCCCTTCTCAACTTTTACATTATACACACTTGGAGGAATTTATAGATGATGAAAGTGGAAAGGTGTATATAAATACAACCATGTAATTTTCCTTGCATTATGTTATTAGAGATGATTCAAAGTTATAAATACCTTTATAATATAACTCTTGGTTATATACTTCTAACCTGAGCATGCCTATTGTTGAATTATGAAATACATTATAAGTTTTTCCAAGATCTATTCTAGGTAAAATTGTTTTAAATTTTTCTAAACAAAATAACTTGTTTTTTTAAATGAAAAGGTAAATTTGAACTTGTATATTATTCAAAGAATATAAAAATTTCCATACTTGTAACTAGGAAAATTAGGTGGAGTTTTTAATAAAATGATTCATCTAGACACCACATGTTCATTTCTCACGTAATTAGTATATGTGGACTAGATTCTAGTTGGATAGATAAGGACATGAGTGTTTGTTGTTAAACATGTACATTGAGGTATATTAGGAAAATACATGGAGAAAAAAATTAATGTTGATTCATGGGAATCCATGTTTATTCTCATATGATTGGGAGAGGTGAATTGGCTTCTATCCAGCAAGATCAAGATATTTATGTGTGATGCATATTATACAAAACGTGGATGGGGAACTAGTAACCAAGGAATCTATAGTTTTCTTGCATTAATCTAGGGAAAGAAGTCAAACATTCATACATAACTATTATGCCATAAATTTTAATCAATGATTTTTTATATATTTTTGTTCCCATATGGAGAAATTGGAACTTTGGCAATGGATTGATTAGCCGTCACGAGCATGTTAGGCAAAATTATCCTATTTTTAGGTCTTCTAAGTCACCAAATATTGAATAAGTTTGAAAATACTAATCATTTAAAGTTATCATACATGTTTCCCTTGAGAAACTTTCATTTTATATAAAATGGAATTTTGGCATGGTACTACTACCATGTCGAGTATGAAACAGGTAGGATTCTTCTATTTTGTAAAATCTTTCACATATAGACTTCATTTTGGTTATTGTTTTATGTGTTGTAAGGATATTGTCCCAAGGATCATACTTTTATAAAGAATAAAAGTCATAAAATTTATAAATTTCAATGTAAAATCTAACCATATAAATTACGTAGCATTGACAACTCAATTGTTCAATAGGTGCAATTCTTCCATGTTATCATATATTTAATATCCAAGATCTATTTTGGTTATTGCTAAATTGATTGGAAATAAATTATCCTAAGCTTTTTATTTTTACAAATGATCAAAGTCCAAGACTTCATATCTTTTACGCAAAATAAAACTAGAAAATTTAGTTACCGTTCAAAACTCAAGTGCACTAAAAGTATAATTATTATATTTTATCATTATTTTTACATATAGACTCTATTTTGGTTCTCTTTTCATATGTTGTAAATATATTTTTGAAATATCATCTTTGTACATAGGTTAAAGGTCTAAAAATTCATATATTTTATAAAAATGTATCCAAATACATTATGTACGCTTCACACATTAAGTGTGTGGTAGGTGAAATTATTACCTTTTATTATAAATTTTACATATGTACTCTATTTTACTTCTGATTTGATGTGATGAACATTTTTTTCCCAAGAATCATATTTGTCACAAGGTTCAAAATCATAATATTCATATACTTTATGTAAACTCTAACTATAATAATATTCTATTGTTTATGTCTCAAGTACATGGCAGGTGGAGGGATTATGTTATTTATTTATTTTAATATATTTCACATACAAATTCAATTTATGTTATAATTTTATCCATTTTAAATATAATTTTCCAATGATCATAATTTTCTAAAGGAAAAAAGTCGCAAAGTACATATATTTTGCGTAAAATACAAGCATGTATCTGAAACTTTTTGGTTGGGTGGTTGTGCCTTAGGGGTACCCCACACTTGGTTCTTTACCTTATATGAAATTTAAATTTGTTAAAATATAATTTTTTGGGTTCCCATGTGTTGTGCTGATTCCAAGGATAATATTTGACAAAATTGTCAAGTTCTAAAACATGATAAATTTTTCATTAAATTCAATCAAAGATACATAAATTTGGAGCTAGGTTGTCCTTAGTTGATTATAATGTGGGTGGCCAAAGTTCATTGGGTCAACTAAGATTAAAATGGACTTGAATAAAAAGGTTGAAATATATATTCTTTTTTTAAGAATATCTTTCACATGTAGACTCCATTTTTACTTTTGTTGAAAGTGTTTGAAAGATATTAAAATTATAAATCCAATAATGTGAAATATTTAGTCCTTATAATAATTTTTTTTTTAGAAATTACAATAATAGACTTTGTTTTGGAAGTATCTCATAGGTGTGTCAGAAGCGAATTCTCTATTTTTTCACATCTTTCACATTTGACTTCCATTTTTTCTCCTATTTGAATTGATGGAAAGATAATTCAGTAGGAAACTTAATGATCTAAAATATTTTACCCTAAAATAATTTAATTCATGTATTAAAATCTCATTTTTGGTCAAATTTGCCTTTGTAGGACCCTATTTAAAATGTTAGCGTGTGGCACACTGTAATGGGCACCCCTGTTGGGCCCAAAACTAACCCAGAAGGAGCTCTTTATGACTCCAAAAGGTTTGTTGGTATTGTTTTTTTTTGTTTTGTTTTACAAGGACTAATGCATGTAATGTAAATATAGAATTGCAAGTATAGATATACACAGTTGAATTTTAGTTATATTAATTGCAAAAATGAGTAAACAAGTACAATGTCGTCACACGATAACTCACTAAATACTTTGGTGATCGTATGGAAATCATTTTAAGTGAATATCCCAGTGAGTGCCGAAGGTGCATTCATTTTGTTCTCTGTCTAGTGGAACTATGGACTCTGTAGGCTGAAATCTACAGACTCTACAGGCTAAAATCTACAGACTCTACAAGCTGAAATATATAGACTCTGCAGGCTAAAATCTATGAACTCTATAGGCTAAAATATATAGACTCTGTAGGATGAAATCTATGGACTCTGTAGGCTGAAATCTATGGACTCTGCAGGCTGAAATCTATGGACTCTGCAGGTTAAAATCTATGAACTCTATAGGCTGAAATCTATGGACTCTGCAGGCTGATATCTACATACTCTATAGGATGAAACTATAGACTTTACAGGCTAAAATCTATAGACTCTGTAAGCTAAAATCTATGGACTCTATAGGCTATAATCTAAATTCTATAGACTCATGCAGGCTTGAAATCTATGAACTTTATAGGCTGTAATCTAATTTCTATGGACTCATGCAGGCTTGTATCTACGAACTCACCTGGCTGCTACAAGATGCTATAGTGATGGAGCTGCTATAGTGATGAACTGCTACAGTGGTATGATTGCTATAGTGGCATGGCTGCTACAATGGTTTGGCTACTATAGTGGCACAACTGCTACAGTGTGCAACTACTATAGTGGTTAAGAGCACAAACTCCAAAGACCAACCCTAAGGATTGATGTCTAGAGTGTTATAGATGAGAAGGATGTTCTCAAATTCCCAAGTAACCTACAAGCTACAAGTGCAACAATTCTTTTCTTCTTATCCAACATGCCCCAAGAAGCCACAAACACTTCCCTTTATCCTTTCTCTAAGGGGTGACTCAACTCACTTGATCAATGTGGGATAAAGGATGTGCAATAGTTTATTCATTAGAATATTGCTTATGTCTCCCTTGGGTACCATCCCCATAAAGTGAATACTTAAAGTAACACTTAATATCTTGCCATTGGGTTAAATGTTACCTTTTTATAGCACTTTAGGCCTAAAAATATACTAGCATCCAGACTCTCAATGGTGCAAGTGATAGCTCGCTAGAAAGCTCTCGACAAGGAGTATCAAATCCAATCATCACAATTGGCCTCCATTGCATATTGTTACGTTAATTCAAATAGTGAGTATGTTGGAAACTGAGTAAGTCAACTGCTAAAGTAGGGACACTATAGTCTGCCCCCTTAAAATTACTTGTCCTCAAGCAATCTCATCCCAGCCTACTAAATCACTTTCTCACTCACCCATGTAGTATCCTCCTTCGATAGGTCTTTCCATCTGACCAAATACTCCTTCACTATCTTGTTTCTGAGTTTTCTCTCTCTAGTGTCTAGAATAGCCTCAGGTTCTAACATGAGCCTCCCATCCTCATCCAGTGGAGGTAAATCTGTAGAAGGCACTACACTCTGACCAATGGCCTTCTTAAGCCTAGACACATGAAATACATTGTGCTCCCAACTACCCTCTAGGAGCTCAAGCTCATAGGTGACTTCAACCACTCTTCAAATCACCCTATAAGGGCCATAAAATCAAGGCTTTAGCCTCTCTACTCTACTCTTCTTGAGCGATGACTGCCTATATGGCTGTAGCCTTAAATACACCATGTCTCCTACCTCAAAACTATGCTCTACCCTATGCTGATCATCATACAAATTCTACTAATTTTGAGCCTATTGTATATTCTCCTTGAGTGCTCTCAAGATATCTTGACTATCCTTCAATAGGTCTTTAGCTTTGGGCACTCTATTGTCCCCCAAAACCATATCCATGAAGCTTGGGGATTCATACCCATACAATGCCAAAAGTGGAGTCATCTTGATGGTCATGTGATGTGTGGTATTGTAACAATACTCCCCCATGTGTAACCACTTAAACCAGGCTCTTTGTTATTTAGTCGCATAGTTCCACAAATAACCTTCCACCCATTTATTTACTATCTCCATCTGCCCATCTATTTGAGGATGGTAGCTCATACTAGGTGTAAGGTTTGTACCACATATCCTAAACAAATCCCACCAAAAGGCACTCATGAACTTGCTATCCCTGTCACTGATAATAAATCTTGGTAACCCATGCAACCTGAAAACCACCCTGAAGAACAAATCTACCACCTAAGATGCTATATAAGTATAGGGGATAGCAAAAAAGTGAGCAAACTTCATCAATTTGTCTACCACCACATAAATGTAAGCTCTTTCCTACACTCATGGTAGGCCAGTGATGAATTCCATAGAAATTCTTTCCCATTTCTAGTTTGGAATGGGTAAGGGCTGTAGTAAACTAGCAGGAAACATGTGCTCTTCCTTATTCTATTGACAAACTACACACTCCCTGGCATGCCTTTTAACATCATCTTTAAGTCCTCTCCATGAGAACTGCTCTTAGATCTGCTTGTAGGTCTTGAAAACCCTCAGATGCCCAGCCATAGGTGCATAATGAAATGCCCTCAGTATCATCTCTCTTAAGTGTGATGATGGAATGAAATAAATTATGTCCTAAATTTTGATCAACCCATCTATCACCTCATAATGATCATCTTGTATAGTGCTTGAAATCAATCCCAAAACCCAAGCATCTCTAGCATATTTTGCTATAATCTTAACCTACCAATCTCCTGAAATCTCTACAAGAGCACAAATTTGGGGTCTTCTAGATAATACATCAGCTACTGCATTCTTCTTCCCTTTAACAAAATCAATGTAAATGTCATAGGCCTACAATTTAGTGACCCACTTTTGCTGCCTATCATTCAAGTCTCACTGGCCCATGAAATACTTTATGCTATTGTGATCTGTCTTGATCACAAACTTACCTCCAACCAAGTAGGATCAAAATTTGGCCAAGGCATGCATGATGGCCAACATCTCTCAATCATAAAAAAAATAGCTCCTCTCCACCCCTTGGATCTTCTTACTCTCAAAATCAATGGGGTACTTCTCCTATATCAATACTGCTCCAATCCCATCACTTGATGCATCACAATGAAGCTCAAAAGGCTTCATGAAGTTGGGTAGAGCTAAAACTAGACATGAAGACATCACCTACTTAAAATGTTCAAAACACTATTGTGCTACCTCTGTCCATACAAAATCACCCTTCTTGGTGAGGTCTATTAATGGTGTTGTAGTTTGTGAAAAACCCTTCACAAATCTCTTATAAAATCCACATAATCCAAATAACTGTTTGACTTGTGTAAGGCTGGTTGGAGTAGGCCAATCAACAACTACCTTGATCTTTTTTGGTCCACAGAACTCCTTTAGTACTGATAATATGGCCAAGGTAGAGCAACTTTGTCATGCCTAACTCACACTTTGATTCCTTGGCATACAATGACTCCTCCAAAATTACCAGCACCTCCTCTAATTGTTGTAGGTGATCATCCCATGTCCTACTGAATACTAAGATGTCATCAAAGAATATCAATACAAATATTTGGAGCTACCCTCTAAACACCTAATTCATATAACTCTGGAAGGTAGCTAAAGCATTGGTTAGCCCAAATGGCATAACCAAAACCTCAAAGTGCTCGTAGTGATACGTGAAGGCAATTTTTTCTATGTCCTCTACTCGCATCCTGATCTGATGGTATCTTGAACGTAAGTCTATCTTAGATAAATATCGTGCTCCATGCAGCTCATCAATCATCTCATCAATCCTAGGGATGGGGTACCTATTCTTAATTGTCTTCTTATTGAGAGCTCTATAATCAATGCACATACACATTGTCTCATCCTTCTTCTTTACCAAATCAATCGCTAAAGCAAAGGGGCTTTTGCTTGGCCTAATATACCTCATCTCTAATAGCTACTTTATCAAATTCTCTATCTCATCCTTATGCTTTTTAGGATGGTGGTAGGGGGTGATGATGACTAGTTTAACCCCCTCCTCTAGCTCAACAACATGCTCTATACCCCTCTCGGGAGGAACCCCATGTGGAATGCTACCAAACACCTTATCATACTTGGAAAATATCTCTTATACATTTGGATGATAGCTTTATCCTACCACTCTAGAGGTGTAGACATGATCAAACATTTAGCTACCCATTCTACATCATCATGTCTAAACAACTGTTCCATCCTCTTCAATGATACCACCCTAAGCCCCCCATTAGGTAAACCTCAAAGCACTACCTTCCTACCCTAATGCTAAAACCTCATCTCCAACTTAGCCATGTTGAAGGTAAACTCTACCAGATATGCCATCCACATCTATCCCAAGATGACATCATAATCACCCATGTCAACTACATAGAAATTGTCCTCTAACTCATAATCTCCTCCCAATTTGATGTGAAAATGTGAAATCTTCTAAGTGCATAATAACTTGTGGCCATTGGCCACCATGACTCTGAACCCCACGTGCTCTTTAGTCTAAAGGCCTCTCTTGGCCACCAATTTTATGTTGATAAAGTTATGAATTGCCCCTATGTCAATCAATGAAACCACACGCTGCCCCTGGATCATCCCTCTTACCTTAAAGGTAATGGCCTTCTGGACCCTTATCAACCAAGCAAGAGACTTCTCATCATCTGAACTCTCCTCAACAATGCTATCACCTTGACTACATTCTAAATCTCAATGTTGCTCCTTGTCCTCAAAAAGTGATTCATCTACTGAAAAATACTCCATTGGTTTAGCCTTCACCTTAAGTGAACATTCATGGGAGAGATTCCATGGCTCCCTACAATGAAAACATAGTTTTTTCCTCCTAAGTTCATTAAGGGTATCACCATCCAACCCTTTAGTTTCCCCCTTAGGTCATTGAGGGTCATTCTAAAATGTCTTTCTTTCCTTATCCTTCTTAAAATGAGAGTCCTTAGAGTGAAATTTACTCCTATAGGAAGAAGATGCTAGGTCTCTCATTTTCTTAATCGCCTCTTCTAGTGAAGAGGGGTTGTGCCTCTTTACCCATCCTCATAAGGGCTAGAAAGCCCATCCATTTAAAGAACAATGAGTCTCCTTTCAGATATATCTATCACCAATACTGCCAGCTTTTGGAACTCAGTGATATAGGCCTCCACATAACCCCACTATTTAAGCTGTGCTAGCTCCTTGAACTACAATTATGGGTCCTTAGGGTCAAATCTGTCAATGAGTCTTTTAGTAAACTCTACATAGGTATCTATCTGGTTATGGCCAAGTGTGACCATACCATGGTGCCACCACTCATGGGCACTTCCATCCAAGTGTAATGTAGCATACTTAATTGCATCTTCCTCAAGCATGAGATTAAGCTGAAAATAAGTGTCTAATTTTTGGACCCATGTTTGTACTGAAGTCCTCCCTATAACATCATAGTATGGAATAGAAAACTTTCCCAACTTCTCCCTCATCTCATAATTTTGTTCATGTTTCCTCTCATGGGCATATGCTTGAGTCTGACATCCATATACTCCCTAAAGGACATTTCACCCTAAAAATCTAGTCCAACATTTCTCCAATCCTCCAGTATTTGGTCATGTAACTCCTGCTGTGTATGACCAATGTTATCCTAGTCATTTTGTCTCAGAGAGAATTGTGGCATGAGTGGTCTTGTAGTAGAATAACCTGCTCTAACATATGTCTAGGCTCCTATATTAATCGATGCATCTCCATTACCTCCATTACCCTGTCCACCTACCTGGTTAGCATTATTGCCTTGGTTGGCATTATCGCCCTGATCTGCTCTAGTCAAGTGTTATGTAATTGCTAGAGCCATTTGCTGCAATGTAGCCTATAGCTCCCTTTAACCCCTGGTAAGATCACTGAGCATCATCCTAGTGCTAGGCTCTAGCCTTTCCCCATCTCTGTCACCCATGGTTGGTGCTGAAGAAGGGTCAACCTCATCTTCAATCTTTGAAAAAAATTGTAAGTTTGGGTTTGTCTGGTTTCTCCTCAATAAGTACTGATGTGTTGGATGCATGAAACCTCACAGAATGGTAGGAAAAACAAGCTTTGATACCACTATAATGGGCACCCCTATTGGGCCCAAAACTAACCCAGTAGAAACTCCTTATGACTCCAGAAGGTTTGTTGGTATTTCTTTTTTGTGTTTTAAAAGGACTAATGCATGTAACATAAATATAGAATTTTGAGTATAGATATACACAATTGAAATAACCAACACATTGTATTTATATTAATTGCAAAAATAAGTAAATGAGTACAATGCCATCACATGGTAACTCACTAAATACTCTGGTGATCGTATGAACATCATTTTAAGTGAATATCTCAGCGAGTGCCAAAGGTGCATTTATTTTATTCTATGTCTAGTAGAACTACAGACTCTGCAAGCTAAAATCTATGGACTCTGTAGGCTGAAATCTACGGACTCTACAAGCTGAAATTTATAAACTCTACAGGCCAAAATCTATGGACCCTATAGGCTGAAATCTATGAAATCTATAGGCTGAAATCTACGAACTCTGTAGGCTGAAATATATAGACTCTGGAGGATGAATCTACAAACTCTGCAAGCTGAAATCTATGGACTCTGTAGGCTGAAATCTATGGACTCTGCAAGCTAAAATCTATGGACTCTGCAAGCTAAAATCTACATACTCTACAAGCTAAAATCTATGGACTCTACAGGCTAAAATCTATAGACTCTGTAGGCTAAAATCTACAGACTCTATAGGATGAAATCTATGGACTTTATAGGCTAAAATCTATGGACTCTATAGGCTGAAATCTATGAACTCTATAGGCTATAATCTAATTTCTACAGACTCATGCAACCTTGAAATCTATGAATAGGCTATAATCTAATTTCTATGGACTCATGCAGGCTTGTATTTATGAACTCACCTGGCCGGTATAAGATGCTATAGTGACGGAGCTACAACAGTGACAAGCTACTACAATGGTACGACTGCTATAGTGGCATGACTGCTACAATGGCATAGCTATTATAGTGGCATAGCTACTATAGTACGTGGTTGCTGCAGTGGATAAGAGCAAAAACTCCAAAGACCAACCCCAAGGATTGATGTCAAAGGATGTTCTCAAGTGCCCAAGTAACCTACAAGTTGCAAGTGCAATAATTCTTTTCTTCTTATCCAACATGCCTCAAGAGGCCACAAACACTTCCCTTTATCCTTTCTCCAAGGGGTGACTCAACTCACTTGAGCAATGTGGGATAAAGGATGTGCAACAGTTTATTCATTAGAATATTGCTTATGTCTCCCTTGGGTACCATCCCCATAAATTGAATACTTAAAGTAACACTTAATATCTTGCCATTGGGTTAAATGTTACCTTTTTATATCACTTTAGGCCTAAAAATATACTAGCAGCCAGACTCCAAATGGCGCAAGTGATAGCTCATCGAAAAGCTCTCGGCAAGGAGTATCAAATTTAATAATCAAAACTGGCCTCTGTTGCGTCCTATTAACTTACTTCAAATAGTAAGTATGCTGGAAATTGAGTAAGTCAACCACTAAAGTGGGGACATTACACACACATATGGTGGGATTATGAATAAGTGTTCATGCTTTTTATATAATCTACCACCCCATGGATAAAGCTTTGTGGACCCATTTTTTATGTTATTTCATTTGAAATATTATATTTTTGTAATATTTAAGTCCTTTTATTAGATAGTTAAATGTGAATGTAAAAATAAAATATGAATCTATTGATGCCTCTAAGTGTACCACAGGGGTTCTTAGTGTTCAAAGAACACATCTCATTTTAGAAATCTATAAATTTAAAGCATGAGTAGCAGGTTATGGCAGCTTGATGTTACCTATGGTGAAATATCAATAGAGATATGTATGGGTGTTCCACAAATTTTTAATGAGTAATGGTTGGGAGCCATCATGTTCCATTATTTGTGAATTATAGAGAATATATGTTAATGATTAGTGAATTATGATCTAAGCTTAAGATGAAAATTATTTTAGGTGTATATTTATAATGAAGCTAAAACTAAAGTGATATGGTGTAAAAAGGGAACAGATATAAGGGTAAGATAGAAAAGAAAATAAGTGGTTTTCAATCTTAGTTTCAAATATCATGACAAAGCATCAATTGCAACTGAGTATGCATTCAAACCAATATACAATGTAAAATATATTAAGCTTAGATTTCACTATATACTATGCAAACTTCAAATGATAATGTGGAGAATCATAAGAAATAACTAGATCTACTTTTAATGATTTATTTCTATAATAAAATAACATTTGCACATCGGAATATAGTGCAAATTGAAGTGAATAAAAACCAATGATCCTCAAACTAATATATCATATGCACATATTAAAAACCCTATGATTAGAAAATACAACCCTAAAATTCAAAGAAACTATTCAAATTCAAGACATAAACTAGTAATTGAGAGAAAAGTTATCTTAGTAATTGACATATCAAAATGGACAATCTTTGCAGAACTCCTCGATTATATTAATTGCTTCAAGTATAAAAAATTTCTCAAAAATTATTCCTCTCTACAAGATGGTGATACATGCCTTTTATAAGAAAATAAGGTAGTGCATCAGTCAATTACAACATACACATATATAAAGATAAGGAACTTTATCCTTAAAATTTATAAAATACAGTTGTCTTTAAAAATTAGACTGACCTAGGGGCAATATTCTAACAAACTAGCATATTGCTTGAAAAAAATATATTCTTATTCTAGATATTACAATGTTTTTACAAAAGTAATTTTATCTACTAGGTGGGCCCTTTACTGAAGGCTCCTTTTGTTGATTCTACAATTATTTCATGGATTTTTTATGTTGCTCCTTGATAATATCAAGGTCCATGACTAGTTTCATGAGGAATATTTCTTCTTGATCATCCAGGTCATTCAAATCCCTATCATCTCTAGCCATAGCCCCTTTTATGCTCTTGGACTATGTAATCTTTTACTTAAAATTAAAGATCATATCCAAGATTCTTTTGTTGTCCCTACTAGATTAGACTCGGTTTGTTATCTTAATTGACTACATGACCAAGGTGACCCTGTGCTGGAATTCAACTTCATTAATGACTCAAAGGGCATCAATATTGGTAGGATTAACTAGCATGAAACCTAAGAGCTACTTAATCCTAGTGATTAATTTCCTGTCATCTATTATGAACCTATCGAAATTTCTTGTCCACACACTTAGGCCTTGGATTTTGTCAACCACTATCCCCAATATGGTATTTATATGGGACAAGCTGATAGATTTTGAACTTAGGAATCTTGTTTACACTCCATATGCTAATAAGATCCATTATCTTGGTCTCTTCCTTTTTACACTTTGTTATCAATTCCTTGGCTACTTGGATTTGTTGGCTTAGTGAATCTTGCCTTAACTTCAAGGATTGTAGATATCCAAACATATCAAATAATGAGGCTTCAAATATATCCAAAATGGCATCAAGCATAGAAAAATTACCTATCTCAAGTTTCTCCTTCTCCTTCTCTAAATTATGGCTCCTCTGATTTATTCCCCTAATTCTAGCTTTAGCATGAGCTGATTGGGAATCAAGTAAAATTTCAACATCCTCTTCATAAATAGGATGCTCTCCTAGATTTTGTCATTTAATAGGGTTCAAGCCAAGAAAAGGTTCCACCTTCTGAAAGGTGAAATATTAATTTCCCACCATGGATTTCTTTGTGGTGACCCTTTCCAATCTAGCTATCTCTAGATTAAATTAGACAATGGTGACTAGTTTTGTTAACTTGGAAGGTTTTAGGACCTCAATTACTAAGTTGATTAATGCTCTAGGAACATCCATCCTCTTGCCTTTAGTTCCTAGAGTGACCAAAATTATTCTTTCTTCTTGTTCCATTAACATATCCCTAATCCATGGCTTAATGTCATCATGTACCTCAATATTTTCAACTTTTGTTATGGCCCATGAATGTGAGAGAGAAGGGATATTTTGTAATTTTACATAAATAAACTATTCAAGGATGACTGGTCCATGAATGGGGAATTCATCACTGAATAGGTTTATCTCACTAGTAGGGTGTGTGAGAGTCAACCTTGGTATTTTAGGTCCAACAAGGACCAGTGCCATTTCTAACTTCATCTTCTCTTTAGGAGCCATTGGGACCATATCAAGAGTAGGATCTTTTCCTTTATCTTCTTTGGGATTCTCTACTTGGATCTAAATTTATTCATCATGTTCCCTTTCTTCCTTTGTGCCATATACCACTAAAATTTCCTTGAGAGCACCTTCAAGTGTCTCATTTGGATCTAAGGTAATCATATATATATGTTAAACTAGGTAAGGTGGCCTTTGGGGCAAGACTGAGGATGAGGGTCCCTCTCCAGGTCTCTCTTCTAGCTTCTCCTTCCCATACCCTTGTTTAATTTATTTCTAAGGCTATGGTTGCTCCACTTGATGTTGTTCCTAGGATGTCCTAGATGGTTTAGGAAACAAGTGATGCTGGAGAGGATGAATTTATCATGCCTCTCCTAATAGCTTATCATATTTTATCAACCTATGCTCAAGATTGAAGTTATACCCTTTGATCCTAGCTAACACTTCATAGTTCTTTACACTAATGTAAATGGTTTCATGAACATTGAGCTGATGCATAGATTCAAGATTGGGCAACTTCTTCTCCTTCAAATGATTAATCATTATACTCTTTGGGTCCCACATTTTGAGCTCATCCAATTGAAACCTAAATGAGTCTCTATGCTTGTACATGGTATCAACCTATTTCCAATCTTATAGTATTAATATTTCCAATGATTAGAGGTAAGGGGTGGAGAATACCCTTCCTATTTTCCATAAAAATTCCATCAATGCCATGGATAAGTTGGGAGGCAATTTCTTGCTCAACCAGCTTGTTAAGGACATACACTAGCAATCTGTAAGGCTAGGACATTATCCCCTCAATCCTAATGATTATGTAGTATATATAGAACTAGATGTCACCCACCATATCGACATAATTCTTGATCAGTGGATAGAATCTAGGCATGGGAATACCTATAATATATTCCACTATGACTAGGTAGGCATAGTCATAGATAAATTGTGTGTGGTTCTTGTACTTAAAGATGTGTAATTTGGAGTAATGGTTGAAAATGGTGGTTCTCCCTTTAGGAGACCAAATTTTAATTCTAGGGAAGCTGATGGATACAAGAAGGGCATCTAACAAGTATGACATCATGTAAAACTAATTTGCTATTTTCCTTTTGATAGTAGTGAACTTCTTGGTTAAGATGACACTGATCAAGTCTCAAATTAGAGGGGTGAGATTCTCCTCAAACATGAAATAAACATAGGGGACCCAAATTTTGTTTACATAGGTATTTAAGGGGACCCCTAATGCTTATTTTAATAGGGTCATGTTTACCTTGATTTCATATCTCAATTGGACTATTGGGGTTTTATCCTCAAAGTCCCTGAAGACATGGGTTCCTTTATGTAACCAGGATCTAAAGATGATGTGCAAGTCATGTTCGGAGGTTCATTCCTTGATTTTAGACAAGTATACATGGGGATTTGGAGCTTATAGTATTTCTCAAAGGCCATAGGGGAAATATAAGCTATTTTTTGAGAAACCCATTCTTAGATGATCCAATCATTATATATCCTACAATAAAAAATAAAAGATCAAGGACATCAATGTAATGTAGTACTTAAGGTTTTTCAATGATGTAGTGAAGACTGGTATTTTTGAAAATGACCATGTCATAATGCTCCTACTCATCATGGTAATTTTTTTCTCCTTTTTGTGATGGACTTTAACTCCTCCATGAAAAATAGGAGTTCAGACCAATTTTTGATGCCTAAGGAATTTAGGGTTGCAATGTCTTCGAAGGAATGTCCCATATTATCTATTTGATAGGTATATTTTGGTTTCCTATTTTAGCTACTACCTATGAGCTACCATGGTCTTTACTTCTATAAACTATTCACACTTGATTTCAAATTAGCCTCTATTGTAGCTCTTTTGTGCTTAAAAAAACATAATCAAGCTCTCTTCAAATCAAATTATAACCAATTGAGTTTTCTTGGGTCATTTTTATGTAGAGTTTATGGTTTTAGAGTTTTACTAGCAAGATATATCTAAAATTTGGATCATACATGCTTTGGATTTGATTTTGACCTTTGCCTTTATACCTTTACATTTTTCAGCCCACAAGATTTTGTATCTTGTCCTTTTTTGCTTGTGTGGTGCTTATGTGGCATCGATCTGGACCTTTCATAACATTTCTTCTTAAATGCATTTTAATAACTAACCATTAGCATTTAAAAATTCTTTCTTTTATTTCACTTCATTGGATCAAAATCCTAGATTAGAATGAGTCATTGATTATGATCTAGGCTCTTGCCTATTTATTGGCTCTTTAGTACCAGTGCCCTATGGTTATATGACTTGGTACCTTTGGAGGCCTTTTAAGTCCCTTTGAAAAGTCATCAATGCTTTTACATCATTGCATCATAGAACATGATGAAGCATGAACCATTGTATCATCTGTTAGTTTTTCCTTGAATGTGCTTTTTCCATGCATCAATACCATGGGCTCTTGAGACTCCATTAGAAGGTCTTCAGGGTACATACACCATTGGATCAAATGTCATGATAAAGTATGAACCATTGATCTACAAAATATGCCCAAAATTTAAGTTAGCACTTTATTAAGGTGGGACTTAGGCTTAAATTCCTTAGTCTAAGGTTTATTTCATGTTTAATAAACATGAAGTAAACCTTAGGCTAAGGGATTTATGCCTAAGTTTTTCAAATTATATAAAAGGGGACTATGGTTATATATCTTAGGCTAAATTTTATGTTGTGTTAAATAAATACAATGTATACTTTGAGCTTAAATATTTATGTTAAGTCCATAGAACATGCCCAAAGGGATGAACATGATATAATGATGTAATGAAAAAATATAGTTTTATTGCATTAATAAATACATTAAAACCTTTGGTTAGAAGCATTTGATCTAAATTATATGTAATAAATAATCTTTAATAATAAGACTTAGTATAAGTCTATAGTTTAAGGTTCATAGTATTTAAACAAACTATAATGGAGACATTAAAGTATAGATTTAGACTGAGTTCATTATGGCATGTATTTATACCATAAGATCATTTCAATATTTGCAAGTTGAATATTTCCAGTGTTTGAGCATCTTCTGAGGGGTTCTATTAATCTACATGGCAATTCATGAGTTTTCTAGCAATATTTTGGAGTGAATTTTGATCCTAAGCAGAATAGTTTATTAGCTTAAACTTGATGGTCTCATGGATGTCACATACGTCCTTGAAGATTTTGAATGATGGTCACATGAATGATAATTTTAAGCTAGTGAAACTTTTAATTTAATGGGATTAAATTTGATGGTCATGTGAGCATCAAATACATCCTCATGGATGTCAAATGAAAGTTGTGAGAGTGTTAAATTTAAACACATAAAATTCTTATGACCTAATGAGAGTATGCCACTTGGTACCAATGTGGGGCGTCCTAGGATCTTAGACATAATTCTCTTTATTATATCAATATATATGATGAACTGATAACCTATGGATGATGATTCGAGGGTATGTTCATGAATGGTTGATTTTGTTAGGTGGGCACCTTTCTTTTAATTCTCGAATGTAAGAGTACCATGTGTTGATCCTATGGGCCTTCGATAATGTTTTGATTTTTAAACTATGCTTCAATATTTTTGATCAAGTATTCATGATGAAGTGAGAACTATTGGATGAAGGCTAAGGGTGTAACTTTGTCAAGGTCTTCACACTATTGGATCCTCTTCCCATAATGAAGTGTGGATCATTAGATATTTTAAGATGCATGTTTTTTATGTCAAATATCAGGTCTTTCTCACTCGATTGGATCAAATGCCATGATAAAGTGAAGATCATTATATCTATGAGGAACAAGAAAGTTAAGTCAAGAATCAGGATTTAAAAACATAGGCTGAGGTGTTAAGGCAAGGTCTTATTGGTATTGATAAATACATCAAGGCCTTAGGTTTAACCTTTAGGCTAAGATTTTTAACAAAGGGACCAAGCTAACACAAAATTGGACTCAATAACGAGATCTTAAGCTAAGGTGTTAAGACTAAGGTATAAATCAAAGGGACCAAGCTATATAATATCACAAGGACCCTACAAAATAAATATTAGTACTAGCTAGGAACATAAAAATAGGAATAATAAAGGGGACCAAGAATTTTTTATAATAAGATTTAGTCATGTTAGAAAACACAACTAATCTTAGGATATGAAATTTATGCTTAATTACAAAGTGGGTTTTTAAAGGTTCTTACCAATTTAGCTCCCACCAGTATTCAAATTTGAACTAAGGGTTATGCCAAGGTTTCGGAACATGAATTTCTCAATAAAAAACATAATGGAACCTGCAACTAAAATCCATAAATACCATTTATTAGTATTTTAGTCAAAATTAAAGAAAAACATAATAAATAATCTTGCTTTCAAAAAAGTGGATGATCTTCGAATTATACAAATGATCTTATCATGCCATATTTTCATTTTTAATCTTTAGGGTTTCTCAAAGGTCCTAATTTTGAAAAAAAAGTGGGCATGTTGGCCACAAAAGAATCTTGGAAAGAATTATTACAAGAAAAGGAAATACCACTACCATCCTCCTATATGTTATAAATAGGAGTTATGGCTATTTTAAAATGAGTTCTAATATTTTAGCTCTAGGTGAAGGGGTGGCTTCAAATTTGTGTGTTACATGTAATTTTCTTGTTATGTTAATGGAGTATGAGCTAATCCAATAAATAATTATATGGATTTGTATGTTTTGATGCTATTTATTTCATGAAACTTGCATTAGTTTTTATATAGAGATAATCCATTAAATTATAAACTTTACCTAGTTGCATTCAACTCATAGAGTTTATAAATTTTATGTTGAAAACTACATATATGGGTTTTTCACCAAGTGTAACCAATCCTAGTTTTAGGATATTTTTTAATTATAGGAAATACATTAATATGTAAGATCATGTTACATTGTTTTGATTTTTTATACTATTATTTTTGTTATAGTCACAAAATTATTTCTTATTGCAAATATGTTTTTGTGTATGGTTTACATTATTGGTCGAGGATTTTTCCCACCATATGGTTTTACCTACATGATCTACTTAGCTTACTTAGGTGTCACTTAGCTATGCAATAAATGCCACTGGGGAAGATAATACCACATTAATGAGGATGTGAGGGCATGCCTATCTTCCACATATATAATGAACCTTCCTATGTACTTTTGGCTAATTAACCAAGAATGTTAATTAATGCAATGTTTTATTGTAAAGATAAGCTTCATCATATTGTGAGTTATTATTCCTTTTGGATAACTATCCCTATCATTTTGATCGTTGGTTGTAATAAACTTTGACATAGTATTAATGCATTGATATTAGATCTATTCCATCGATTCTATTATGATTTCGCTTGCATTCTAGCTCCTTCTTGGTGTTTTTTGTGATTTGAATTTTTTAATTGTTTGGTAGGGTTTTTAGAAAATATGGGAAGACATACACATTTAGATATTCTAAATAAAAATCAAATAATATTGTTGGATTTAAAGGTTTCAAAAACCTAGGATCGATTCTAAACATGACCTAGTTTTACGCCATTTTGGAGGGTTTAAAGGTAATTTTTAGGATTTCACACATCCATAAAATTCATTGCTTGAATAATTTTTTTTTGTTTTTTCTTAGTTTTGAAAATTATTAAAAGGGTTATTATTATTTTTTGAGGAAAACAAATAATAGACTATACCCACATCCTAATTTTGTGCCACATGATTGGTATTAATTGTGTCATACAACTAAATATACCTTTATCCTAGATCTATGACACATGGATGACTATACATACATCATATACATCACCAAATAACTTACTATACCAGATTCAAATATTGATTCCATACCTTTACATGGATTACATTCAGAATAAATTTTAGTGGCCCATATAGAAATTAACTTGGGTTATTTTTAGAAAATTTATAAGTATGTGTTTCAAAATTCTATCAAAAGTTAACAACTGATGTTTAAGTGAGAATTCAAGTGGACAAGTGAATCATAATGAGGTGTAGGATCCAAAGGGCATGTGACTATATAGAAAACCTAAAAATACTTCATCACTTTCTTGCTACTGAAAGTTGCCATTATGAGTATATGGGTGGATGTTTGTTTACATATAATGACAAATAAGCTCATATTGACATTTTATGGAGTGGTGAACTATATTTATATGTATGAAATTTATTTTAAATAGTAGGAGAGATGACCTAGAAACCTAACTTACAACAAGATAATTTAGGAAAATCCATGTTGTTCACCACCCTATAAAATAACCAAATGCTATTTTCTAAAACAAAATATTCATGAATTAATGAATAATAACCACTAAAATTTAACATGATTACATTACTTATTGGAGGACGTCAATTTTAAACAAGTAAGTTTCAACCCTATTCATGTGGAAAATGGATTAAATTTAGGGGTGATGTAACTTACCCTTTAATTAAATAAATCAAGCGGAACAACTCATCGTATCCCTTAGCCCCATGGTCATATGAGAATTTAAGCCCTTAGTTGCACCCAACCCAAGGGGGATTAACTTTCAAATTAAAATTTGAGTAAAGTTTTTTGCAAACTATTTTTTTTTTTAATTTTTGGAAGGTAAAATTATTTTTAAAATTTTACAAGGTGAGGTTTATTATTTAAATAATTACGAACTCCCATAATTTTTATCCTATAAATCCTTTTTAGGTGAATTTTTTTTAAATTTTAGTTTCTTTTAGCACTATGAATTTATGTTATGATCAAGCCTTATAAAATTGATCTTATACAATTTTAGATGGGTTACATTTATTGGCCATATTCAAGGGGGGTACTTGTGTTATGGGCCTTACTACTTTATACATTGTAATTCATACACAAATTACTTAGACATGGATGCATTGGAAGTTTTTGACATCCCCATTCTAAGTTTACGTTATCCCTCATCAATCCAACATTGATTTCTTACTTGGACATATACTTATTTATGACCACCATCCCATTTACAAATTTGTTTCATGGGTTCATTACATTTTGTATAGTACAGTATTTCAATTCCTTAGCATCTTCTCTTGGTAATAATGACTCCATTTTAGAGACTCTAGATGATAAATGTTGAGTCTACACTAGTGGAACTTCTTAGTAATACCAATTATGACTCATGTCATGTGTACATGGAATGTTCACTCATAGATTCAGACATTATTCCATTCATTTATGGATATATTCTTATTCCTATTGATCTATACCAATATGATGACTAGAAAACAATTATGACCATGTTTATGGTCACTTATTGATACATGTTTAATGGGATATACACCACTATGTGAGGCACACATACTATCCCTTTACTATTTTTAGATCTCTTCATAGTATTTTTGGGGATCCTAGTATGACATACATCATAACTCCTCCTCCTCTTCCTATCATCTCTTCTAAGAATATTTTACTCTCTCCTCATACTTATTTTTCTTGTGATAATACATATATGGTAGACAATGATATTCATTCTATCTATCCCCCAAATGAGAACAAGACTTTTCTAGACCTTAGTTGTCTCATTATAGATTTTACATATGTTCTTATTTAGATTGTTGCTCTCCTAGAGCCTTCAAAAACTTACATTTTAGAAGACTTTACTAATTTTAGTTAGAGTATACATATTGAGAGTATCAACGAATCATATGTTCCTATGGACATGGATGTTGGAGATCTAATTTCTTAATTTATAGACAATTCTTTAATTTTAATGGTTGTTGAGCCTTTCTCTCCTCTTCTCATGGGAATTCCTTTAGTGAATGTTCCATGACATTCTTCAAATTTGGATGTAATGAGGCTAATTATAAACCCTCCTATTCTTTCCCCTTCATTATATGCTTCTTTATTGGCATCTTATATAGTTATGCATGTGATTCATAATTATAATTTAGCATATTTAAGCACTAGAAGGGATACTTTTGAGCATTTTATAGAGATCTATATTCTTATATGCATTCCACTTGTGCAAGAATTATGTAGTTTGATAAATCATAGTTTAATTATTCCAAAAAGAAAGACATATTTTCTTATAGATGGACCTACTACAACATTCACCATGCGACATGCTATTCTTACCTTCTCTCTTATTTATAGAGGCCAAAAACCTTCATATTTTTTATGATAATGGGATCATCGCTATGTACTTGGGTACCTCATCAGGGCTCATTTTTGGGACCTAATTCTCCAAACTACCTATGGTACGCTTACAATAGGGGGAGGTAGAGTTGGGCTTTCTAGAGCAACCTTATTTTCTTTGCCTCTCTCTTTTCTTTCTTTCTTTTTTTTTTTGGGGGGGGGGGGGAGTTTTCAACCACTGGGTTTTCTCTTTTTACTCCAATTTTTGAGAGTTGCATTAGACATGGGTAAATCATTAGGCCTTTTTACAAGGACTCGTTTTGTTTTACACCCACTTAAGATATGATTAAAGGGGATGTTAGTGTATGAGATTTATTATTCCATTTATTTATTAAATGGATTATTCCCCTTACATTTAGCTTTAACTTACATAGGTGTGATAAAGAGGTTAAGTGGGTGAGTAGGTGAGTTCCACCTAGAGTTCAACTAAGTGATACTTTGATTTCTCCTATGAGTTATATAGTGAGTTACACTCAATCACACTATGAGTTATTCCATCAGTTCACTCCCCCTACTATTTCTTTATATTCCTCTTCACTAGGATATTGTTATATAGTATACTATTGTTAATCAAGATAGTTTAATACATTATTCAATTATTGTGCATCTGCTTGCATATCTCTGAATATAAGTAGGGTAATTATTATAATTTTTTTGTGTGATCGCTCTACCAAAAAATCACCTATTGGATAATTTAAATAGTGTTTTGATTATATATGTACTCAATTATAAGGTGCCAACATATACAATATCAGGGGGATTTAGTGAATATTAAACTAATTGCTCACGTGGATGTATTTTTGATTGAGTCTAACATCCATCACATTGAGTGTGCATGGTTACTTATGGTCGTGTTGACTCACCTTAAGAGATGCCAAATGAGTATAGTTAATTATATTCTAGTGTTTATTCTTGGATGTAAAAGCTATGATTCATGGTATATGTACATGGAACACTTACTCAGGAAACATGACATTATTCCATTTTTATATGGATATATTATTATTATCACTAACCCATATCAATATAATGAGTGGATCAACTCGTGTGACTATGCCTATGGTCACTTATTGATGCACATTTTATGGGATATATGCCACCATTTAGAAAACATAGAGTGTTACTCTAGTATTTGGATAGTTATCTTATTTATGTATATCCACCACTACAAGACATGATTCTAGAAAACCTTAGTTATCTTTTTATATATTCTATATTTATTCCTATTCAATATATTACTCTTATAGATCCATCACATTTTTTTACTTTATAGGACTCTACTATTTTCAGTGAGAGTACACTTATTAAGAGCACTAATGACTCATCTCTTATTGTAGATATTCATTCTATAAATCCATGTGCTTCATCTATAATATATTCTTCAATTTTAAGATTTGTTGATCCATGCTCCACACTTCACATGGATAATATTTTAGTGAATGTTCCATTTCCTTGTCCTAAAAAGTTCACTTCAATGCCATTACATTTAGTTCTTGTGTATGATCTTTCCAGACCTATAAAATATTTTAGATTTGGATCACATTTAAAGATCTCGATATTTATTCTTTCATTTTCCATTGTGGAATATGTATACCTTTAGCAGACACATTTTTCCTTACTTTGTTAAAGGGAAGAAACATTATTGTATGTAGATGGAGCTTCTTTAGTATTTAGGTAGAGGACATAATCATATACCTTGGTCATTTTTTGATACTACAATAATTAGCTTCCGCATCTTCTATGGGGACTTCTAAATTATCAAATTTATTATGTATTTCGGTAACTCATTAAGCCTTTTATGTTGGGATAAAATTATTCTACCCACATAAGTTATGTTTAAGGGGGGTATTGGGGTAAGATTTTCCCATCATTTGGTTTTACCTATAGGGTCTAATTAGGTAGCTTAGGTGTCACTTAGGTGTGTAGTCAAGTTCATTGGAGAATATAATCCCACATTCATGAGGATGTGAAGAAATGTCTATCTTACACCTATATAATGAACCTTCCTATATACTTTTTGATAACTAACTAGAAACATTCATTAATGCAACTTTTTTCTTGTGAAGATAAGATTATTCCTCTAGTGATTTGTTCTTTATATTTCATTAGTCTATATAGATTTAGCCTCATACATTCAATCCTAAATAGGAGATCCCGGATTGTGTCCCAATCTAATGTATGTGTTATCTTAGGTTTATGTAAAAAGAGTTTTTAGGTTTGAATTTTTTTGTTATTTTATATATTGATATGCGTAGACTACTTTTTTATTCAGATATTTCTTATTATAAAACTATGTATAAGTGTGCATGGTTATGATTTTGTTCTTCACAAAGCCTTTTTTCGTTATAATAAGCTAAGTTTTTTATTTTTTATAATTAACACATCTTTAATTTTTATATCACTAATTTTTGTCCTCTGTCCTTCATATATAGAGGCTAGGGCCATAGATTGGATGGGGCTAGGATACACAACATATTTTATCCATCCTAATTATTTGAGATGGTGTAATTTAATTTTTCATTACAATATGTGATTTCCTTTGTATCATTTTATGTTGGAAAATTTTTAGCTCCTAACATTAGAAGAAATTCATGGTTATGACTTCATAAAGTTTTACTTTGAATAATAGGAATGGGTTGTGGTTTTGAACGATCTATGGAATACACTTGGTACCATCCCACCATACATAATGCTATTCTTATAAAAAATACTTGTCAAAAAAGGTATCAAATGATCTTGATATCTATGTACACTTGAATCAAGTGTATAAAGTGTTCCTCAAGTCAAAAATCCCATTCAGAATACATTTAAAACTATTCAATGTTATAAGTATCCATTACAAGGAAGAGAGATTTTGACTAACCGAATTGTTTGAAGCACTACGACAGAGGTACATAATTTACCATGACCCCAATTTTTTACTCTTCCAACTAAACTAAAATATCTCAAGAATGGAACCTATTTAATTATTCACACCCAATGAAGGAACTAATAAAAATGGTTATTACTATCCATTAAGTGATAGTGTCAATTCAGACAATTAATAGTTTATGGAATTAATTGTTTGAATTTGGTTCCCTTTTTTGTACATAGTTGAAAATGATGTACATTGTGGACATGATTTGTGGATGATGAATAGAAACTACAAGTTAATTGAAATTTATTTCTAAAAAATCCACAAGAATCTATGCACACTTAGTTTTGAATCAAAAATAATTGAATTTTGATTCATGAAGTAAATTTAATCTTCCCATGCTACTCTTACATCCATGAAGTACACTATAATTTTTGTTTCATAAATTTGATCCATATGCTATGATAAAATTTGGATCATTGTTTTATATAGATTTTTAAGGACACTAAACTCTTATTACTTTTAATATTAGAACATACAATTCTCTACTTTGAATTACAATACTTCCATGTTGCACTATAACTACGTATTTCCATTTATCACTTAGATATGGGAGTCAAAAATATTATGGAAATATATGTGTGTGTGTGTGTGTGTGT
>JARHVA010004542.1:1205000-1232500 GCA_037957365.1 Torreya grandis | reverse complement strand
AGGGCCTCATGGGGCTAGTGTCCCAATAATGACAATATTTTCCTTTCCATCATTTTTCAAAATATATATATATATTTTAAATATTTGACCTCTTAGGGTTGGCTTAGACCACTTTTAGCACCTGAACAACACCAAAATAATATATATATATATATATATACATATATATACATATATATATATATATATATATATATATATATATATATATATATACATGAATCCCTATAACCACTAGATGGAAATTAAATGTTAATTACATAACCAAACTCAGAACATGTTGTACATATTTAAGGTTATTAATCCCTATTCTAACCTACTTTTGTATACTACGATTTACAATATTTCTATCCTTAAATTACTTAGATTTCTAATCTCAAATGTATTCAAAGAAATAAATTTAATTATCATAGTAGTTTCACTTAAACTTACACATCCAACAACTTTTATGTGGGGATAACTACATTGAGCTTGATCCTCATTCAAAGCAATGTTACGTAGGACACTCTTTTCATAATGAGTTGTTGAGGATGTTTAGCCTACCCAAATAACAAATGCACTTTTTAGATTTTATCAATTAGATTCCCTAACAACATAGAGGATTACAGTTTACTCACAAAATTGGTCAAAATAATCTATCTATAGGGTCTCAAAACTCATGTACATATGAGCAAAATTTATAGATCTAGACACAGGGGAATCTAGAAGCTTAGGAAAATATTGCATACAGGACACTATCACTAAAGTAAGGACAATAATACCACATGACACTAATCTCCAATTAGGGTTATAATATCCAAGAGGGTTTTCAACACTTGGATACTTTATGTGGCACTTAGACTAGCCTCTGCCTTAGTTTTCAACCTCCATATCATTCATGATATTCATTTTCTATCTATGTTGTTATTTACATTATTTATTACTATTTTTAGAAAGGTAATATTAGTCAATTCTATAACAAATCAATCATTGTATTTATTTCATATATCAACCTTGATTTAATAAACTCAACTCCTTAACAATATAGATTTTGTATAATCTAAGTCCTAAAAGGTTAAAACATTTGATGAACCTCACTTTATTTGAATACTATTCAAACCCTAAATGTAGATGTTACTATGGTTCGTATCCTTCTTTTTCCTATTTTCATTGACCATGTTAGGTTTTTCATATTTCATAAATTATGTTTTAAAGACACTATTTCACTATGTTCACTATATGCCATCTTGAAAAGATATATCTCTTACATTAAGAACTGCTAGGCTTAATGGCCATCTTATTGAGCATACTCAGATTGCTTCTATTTAATCTTATACCATAGATAAGGGACTAGTTTCAAATCCCTTAATTTATAATTCACATCCTAATTATGTGCATTTCAATGAAAATGCATCTAAATATGAGAAATATAATAAAGATAAAGATGATACACAATGTGTCAATCCAAACACTCTCCCACAACTTAACAATGAAAACTTAATTTTCAGTAAGGATGAGATTGTACATATATTTAGAGATGGACTTCAGGAACAACCCCATGATATTTCAAAAAAATTACAAGCCATAATGGAATTAAAGAAAATATTAAATAACAATAAATATTTTACTCCCCTAGAGAATAATATTTTTACACCTACATTAGGGCTGACTCAGCTAGCACAATAACTAGTTCTAACTCAACAACCTTTAGTGACAATTGCACCTTTTAAGGCTAGTACCTCCACTCTAGATCTACAATCCCTTATGCAATAGGTTCATAATCTACAATATAAGGTGTTACATATTGGGTAGGGAGCTATTAGACCATTACATGCCTTGGATTCTCATGTTCAATATATGTACATCTTAGCTCTTACACAGATTTCTAGTGCATGTTCATGCATACTTTCATTTATATCTCTCCTAGTTTAGACTTGATTATGTCTAGTATATTTTTATATTATATGTGATTTGAATATGCCATTATTCTTTGGCTCTATTCCACTTCTTTTCATAGTATATATTCTTTCAACATATGCCCATTTCCTTGTGTGTGCTCTCTTGATTATGTATGTGAACATTTGAACATGTCCTCCTATGTGGCTATAAGCTAACTAGCTTTATGTTTCTATATGTAGACATTTGAATATGTCCTTATATGTCTTAATTTATCTAGTTTAGTGACATCTAACCATATGCCTTGTATTATGGCCACTTGGGATACTTTTCATGCCTCATACATATTGTACCTATGTTTTCTTGTATGCATAATGGATATAACACTTATCTATTACTTGCTACACACTTTGGTTTTATATGCCATGAAGGAACTCATGTGTCTCCCATTCCTACTTAGGTGGATTGATGGACATGATGCCCTATCCCCCTAAGTATCTATTTCATTATTAATCATATTTGTTGTTACATACATTGTTATATCTATCTAAACACCCTTGTGAATGGTAGACATAACATAGAATACAAATTACAAACTTAGAATCTGATTATCTTACATTTGAATTTTATGTATACACATTACATTTGATTATTACATAGATATAATATATGCTCTAGCTAACATACATATTATAGAGCTTTTTCTTCTGATGATAGTTTTTACATAGGTTCAATGACTCCCTTACAAATATGGGGCATTCATAGGGGTTTGTCAAAGAGGTTAGGCTACCATAATGCATTTAGAATACATTTTTTATCACACATGATTATATTAAATAAATTAGACTGAGGTAAATATAATGGAAAAATAGTGACATAGAGATCAGTATAATTGTACAGAAATGAAAGTAGAAGGACATTAGTAACCAACTTGGGACACTAGTGCCACATGGAGATACCATCCAAGGTATGGTGCTACTGTTTAGTAGCCTCAATTTTATAAAAAATAAATATTGAATAGAAAATTATAGTAGGTATAGTTTAGGATTATGGGTTCAATTACAAATTTGCTAATTTTGTTCAAATTCATACTAGTCTTAGCTCAATTTCATACCAGTTTGCTTATATTGGGGAATCATGCACAACATGAACATTGTCATTTTCAATTTAGATACTTAAATATATATTATTACAACTATATCAAGAATACAAATGCTTGGATATTATATTTGGGAACATGTGAGTGGCATATTATTTGTGTATGCTAACATACATAGTAGCTAATCAAATGGAATGACAAAGTCATTGTAATTCTCTATGATGCATGCATCTAACATCATATTCTAGGTTACACATTAGTTTCATGCCTTACTTCATCTATAGTGGATGGCATTCTTGAGTGGTCCAGGGCAGCCTAATATGCTTGAGTGGTTGTAGAGTTAACATTTCTAGTTAGATAATTCTATATAAATATTTCAAGTTACCTCATGTATTTTTAGTTTCAAATGCATCTAATTAAAATGGTTAGGTAATGATGGATTCATAGTCTACTTATGTTCATGAACTAGCTACATGAGATGGTTTGACACACCATATATCTAATCCAAGCTATTCATAGGTCATGATCTACCAAGCAGGGGTGAGAAATGATGGATTCAAAACCGGATTGAGTTCTTGAGCCATCCACACATGAGGATTGAGTAAACCATCAGATTAGTCAAATTTATTCACTGATTGATCACTATACACATAGATACAAGTTTTCACCATGTTTATATATTGGTTTACATACCCAATGAGGTGTATTCATTTCTTTCTTCTCTCTTATCCGTTTACTCAATTTTGATTAGTTTTAATTATTTAATCATTTTTGTCTTTGCTTTGGTGTATTTACTTAGTTTTAATAGGGACATTAGTGCACATGTTACTAGTTTCCCAATAATGGTGCTATTGTTGTTTCCTTCCTTTTTCAATAAATATATGTCTTTTCAAATCTTAGACCTTCTAAGGTTTATCTAGACCACTTTTAACACCCACATAAGCACCAAAATAATATATATACCTGAATTTTATCCCTCTAACCACTATATGGAAATCATATGCAAATTACATATCTAAATTCAAAAGTTATGCACAATTAAGGTTATCAATCCTTATTCTAACACTCATTTGTATACTACCATCTACAACATTTATAAGATCAGATTACTCAGATTTTTAGTATTAAGCACATTCAAGGCACTCAAGTCAAATATCATATTAGATTCACTTGTAATTGTACTATCACTTAGGTGTGTATTATGATCAAGGAATTTGATAAAGAGAGGAGGTTAGATCAATTTTTAGTCCATAAAACCATGAAATCAACAAACTAACATACTAACATCTCTAAGCCAAACAATAATCTATACATTCCTTGAGAGATCCAAATGATTTATTCATTAGCTTGCTCAGATTATGTATAAGAAGTCTTCATCAATGACATATGACTAACATCATCTCCTTTATGCACCATTTTTGAATTCTTGTCTTGATTGGTATGGCTTCACTCAATTTCAACATTATGACACAAGTATTTTAGCTTCATGAATATATTATTGCATTATAACTCTACTTTGATTGAGCTCTCCAAATGAAGAGCTCTAGGATTGCTTTTCTAGGCTCTCAAATCCCTTGGTATGGGTTCAATATGACCATGGTTGATTTTATTAACTTTGGTTGAGTTTGGCATATTCCTAAGATATTATTTTAGATATTTTCTAAAAGAGAAAACTCACAACCATGGTTGAGTTTAGCATATTCCTAAGATATTCTTTTAGATATTTTCCAAAAGTGACAACTCACAAAGATAAGATGCTCTCGAATTTTCTTTTTAGTAATTAATTATTAGCTCATGGATGAACTGAGTTAGGATTTGAAATTGATTTAACTTATTAATTGATTTCGATTATGGTGTGTAAGTTAATTAATTCTTTTTAGGCATTTGGTCATTTATTTGATTTTGATTAATTCAATGTGAGTATTTGGCTTGTTTAATTGATTTAATAGGCCAAATTAATTTAATACAAGGTTATAAAGATAAATTTGAGACTAATAAAAATTATTGGGCTATGTATTCAATGATTGGCAAGAATTGGTCTAAAGTTGGATATGAAGCAATTGGTGGCTAAATTTACATGTCTATAGTTTGCCCTTATTTGGGAATATGTTGCTAGTTGTAAGAATATTAATGTCTTTTCAAAGAATAAAATGGTTTTTTGTTCTTACGAATATAATGGTAATGATTAAATTTTAACTACCCCATCAAGGGAGAGGTTGGTAAGTGGATCAACAAATAAACCCTCAAAAGAAAGAAGCATAATAAGGGGACCTAATAAATGAATATGATGGGGTGACAACACAATGATTTACCCAAAGTTGGGACAAATCATTGAGAAATGCAAGTGGGATGGTGTACAATGGTTTTCCCAAAGGTGGTTATAAGCATTGTACATTGATAGTGGTAATGTGGTATGATAACATAATGATTTACCCCAGTAGGTGATATAATCATTGAGAAGATGGAGCTGCCCCATTTAGGATATAGATAAATAAGAAAGGAAAATTTGTGATAACACAATGATTTGCCCAAACAGGTGATATAATCATTGAGAATGCATGTGGGATAGTATATAATGATGATGTAGTATACCATGATAATGAAAAACATGATTAATAGTTGATGATTAATAAGTTGATAGAGAAGATAAAGATGAATCAGGACAACCTGCTAGTAGGGAGATGCTCATCCAAACTAATAAAAGTTGAAATTATTTCATTATTTAATTACTCTATTTAGGATATGATTAGGTATTAGATTGGGATTATTTTTGATGTCGATGCCAATGATATGGTGATGCTACATTGATTTTGTAGACCTCTCAAGTCTAATTTTTTTGTAGCATTTGCTGGTAGGCCTCATGATAGAATACCATGGGGGCTTGGCCAAAATATGCATAAGGACTAACTCCCAATATCCAATATTTAATGGAAAATAATTACACCACTGATAAAATCCATGATGACAATGTAGATGTTTGAATATTGATAGATTCAAGAATAATGTGCAAGGAATCACACAATGAATATACATAGAGTAAATCAAGGCCATAGTGTCGAAAGCAAACAAATAATCACACAAACAAATAAACAAAATAGACAAACAAAGAGACAAGCAAGGAAAACAAAGAAATAAACAAGTGTTAGTCCCTATGTCAGTATAAAAAACATGAAGAACATTGCCCCCTGAAACTTGGTGAAAATTGAATAAATAAACAAGATAAGATAATATAAGAAAAGTAAGGGGGTGATCAAACTATCTCCATATGCGTTAGGCATGTGGATGCTACCTACATAGTTCCATAGATATGGTGATCCAAATAAAATTTAGGTTGAATGTAGTTCTCTTAAGAAATGGAAAAAAATTGATGATTGATAGAAGACATGATGGATGTGATAGCAAAAAGGGAGGAACTCACAAAATTTTGATAGTATAGGATAAAAGGCCAAAAATGATGGGGAAACTAAGGAACAAGTGGTTTGTTTGTGACTTAGTGAGGGTTCTCAAAATCCTTAAAGCAAAGAAGTGGTCAATGTTTTTATTTTTTATAAAGAATTTTCAAAGCATCTCAACTCAATGAAAAATGACGAGACACTAAAAAGGTCTAAGCTCACAAAATGATGAGATCATTATAACTTGAAGTGATGCTCAAAAAATAATGAGAATGTGAGAACTTGAAATGATGTTCACAAAATAATGAGAGTATGGTTGAAGGGGGACTGAATTAACCTCAATTTGAATCAAACATGACCCACATAGTCCCAAAATGAATTTAGCTCATAGTATTTCACCTCACAGTGGAGGAATCTGATTAGTGAAGTATCTAATTCAAACAAAATAGACACAATTGGTATGATGGCATAGTATGACATATGAATGATTAGGTCATATGTCAGGGCACAATAAACAAATATTGTCCCTAGTTTTCCCATAGGTGGTTATAACTATGATACAACTGATAGATCAATGATACCAATTTTACCTATTAGGTGATATAATTATTAAGACCAATGAACAATGATTTACCCTAGTAGGTCATATAATCAGGCTCACATAAACAAAATCGATAAGAAATAAATAAGAAATGAAGGATGCAATTTCCAAAACTTCTATCATACTACTCCAAAATACTACCTTTATTTGAAATGCTTCAAATAACTATTGAAATTGATATGAATTTGTATGCTAAAAATGTGAAACCAATAGATGAACCAAGGTCAAATGGTCTAGGTTGATAGGATTCAAAACATATTTTGTCAAGTAAGAATGGAATGTTTGGATGGCCTGGTAAGATGGCATTGCTTAGAATATTTATGGTTTGGTTGATTGGATATACTATTAGGAGGGTTTCCCCCAAGTGTTAGGGTGAAGGAAATGATTATGCGATAATGACAAGTAGATATGTGACAATGACAAATGGATATGACAAATTTAAATGGTATGGTACATGTTTAGTTCTATCCCAAGTATGATAAATTATTTTATTATTCCTAATAAAGTTGAGATGCACGTCCTAATCAAAAAATGATACAACTAGGATAATCAATCATGTAAATTTCTATCCCACACCTTATCTAAATAGTTGCTCTATAAAGAATTGGTTATAGATTTTTATTGAAAGAATATTGTTATGATCTACATCAGTTAGTGATTTTGATTCATTTAAGTGTTGAGATAATATCATTATAGCTTATACAATGAAAAGTGTGACCATGGATGGTAAATATAGATAAATTTTGGTTGATAGGTTTTTTAGTGAAATGGAATGGTGGATGATAATGGCATGAATAATGGGTGGAAAAAAAATGAATATCGATATTTTTAGGCACACATAATGTTGTTGATTTTAGATTCAACATAACTTTGGATGTGGTGAGGCCAAAAACTTATAAATATGCTCTTGAAAAGACAACTAAATTCTTATGTTGTTTGATTTTGAGAGTAGCTCCCATATGATTAAGCTATAGAGTGGAAGCTATTTTGATTTGATGTTTGATAATGTCTTTATCAAGAAGTGAAGAAATTTTTTGCTCATCTATTGGTTCCTCAATGAGGTTTCTACCAATGAAATTGTCTTGATTATCCTGTAGCACCTCCAAGAAGGTTTCACTAAGTAACATTGACTTTTGACTTTGATTTTCCCCTAGTGCACCCCCTAGCACATTTGAAACTATTTCACAAGGAGATTGTTATTCTTCTACATGAATCTGGTCTTGAGCTCCTTGCTTTTCTTAATCTGATATGTCACCATTGATGAATTTCAATAAGGTATCATTTTGTTGATCCCAATCAACACTTGTGGGAGATGTAATGTCAATAATATGGATATGATGGTTGATGTCAATGGCACATGGAATGGTAATGGGATGAGGGAACATTTCGTAATCATTATAGAATATACTAGATAGTTTACATCGATGTTGAAGTAATCATCCTCAAAAACCATAGAAGAATCACAAATGTATTCATACTGATCTACTAGGCATGCATATCCAATGTTGTAATAGTAATGAACATATTCTATTTATGAATCTAATTTTGACTCAAAGAACTCTAAATCCGAGGTTGAGATTGATGTTAATTCTACTTCCGATGTTAAATTTGATGTCAGTTCAAGAGTAAAACCTGACTCTAGTTTCAATTCTTCATTTGATGGGTAATCTATTATAATGATGTCCTATTGAATATTTTATTTTGGATAAGTAACAAGTTGTGATGGCATAATGGGCTCCATAAAGACTAGTTTGTCATAGTGAGACTCCTCTAAGCTGGGAAAAAGGTCAAGAGACAACAACTTAGAGATTAGATTTTCAAAGGGAGACTCTTGAAAAATAGGTATATAATGTAGGTAATGATTTTCCTAAAGATATTTATAATCACTAAGAAGTGACTCAACAAAGACTAGTTCATCAAAGTGATACTCCTTGACAAGTGGTATAGGATCAATAGGTGATTCATCACAAGTTGACTTATCACAAGTGGTTGGTTCAATAAAATAATCTTAGATTGGTTGGTTTTATTGGCCTTGGTTTCTAATGAGTTGAAAAATAATAATTTTGAACATAATTTGGTCCTCAAATGATTGGCTTAGTTGGGTAGGTACTGATTGGATTGGTTGAGGTTTTGGTTGAATTGGTTGGGGTTTTGGTTAGATTGGTTGGGGTTTAGGGTAAATGATGGGATGATTTTTAGGCTAAATTATTAGATGAGTTTTAGACTAAGTGCTTGGTTGAGGTTTAGGTTTAATGATTGGATGATTTTTAGGCTAAATAATTGGTTGAGGTTGAATGATAGGTTGTGATCATGATTGGATTGGATGATATTTGGGTTAAATTGGCTAGAGTTTTCTAAAGTGGGGAATTATAGGCACTAGATGAGGAATGGATGATGGTTGGATAATGGGTGGGCATTATGGAGATTGATTTCTCGTACAAGCCAAAGGATGAGTTCCTAGAATAGAAATGGTAGGGCATCATGGAGCTTTTATTTATAGGACCTATTTGACAAAACAAGCTAGACAATATTGGACAACATGATAGTGCATGAATAAATTTTGAATGGTATATGTGACTAGTTTTGAAAAATGGTTTTGATACAATGGTAAACAAGCCTTCAAATAAAATGAGTAACCTAATGGCATAATCATGCTCTAATTATGTGATCAATGTTTTTTTCAAAGACTCAAACTTGATAATGATGTGGGTAGCATAATAGTACCCATCTCAAACAAGTAACACACACACAAACATGTTTAGAAAAAATTACAAGACACAAGTGTGGTGTAAAATGTCCATCATAACTCCTCTTTGATCAAGGAGTGATGTATAAACAAACTATTTTTTTGACATGGTTTATAAATAAATAAACAATTTTTAGTCTCAAAACATACCAAGCAAAAATGACCAAAATACACTAAGTGTAATCATCCAAATCCTAATAAGAGTTTGGCAAGATGGAGTTGACTAAAATAATTATTTTGTGAACATTCTAGATGGATCAATTGCAAAATGAATTTCATGCCAAACAATGAAAAATAAATGCACTTTAATTGGGTGTCAATGGCACTTGGCTTATTGTAAAAGGGTGTTGCCTTTTTTGCAACCACTACATCCATTTATTGCTTAATGTAGTGTGATGTCCAATGTGGAGATACATCTTAGTGCTTAATCCCAACACTAAAAGTTGGTTTAATTATTCAAACCAATGATCCTAGTGGGGGTTATTAAGTCAATGTTGGGAGATGAAACCCTAGGTCAAAGATTCTTTATATAACTTGTGGGAGGTAATTAACTCCCCCTCACAAGCCTAGATGCAATGAAGTAAATGACACAATAAAAAGACTTTATGGTCACTTCAAGATCACCCAATACTATTATGTGTTTTTGAGGAGGAATTTAAACAACATTATTTCTATGCCTTGGAATATGCTCAAAGTGTGATGAGATGGAACTTTTGATCCCTAAAGTTATTGAAAGGGGATGGATGGGAGAGCATACATGCATCTCTCTTTTCTCTAAAACACACAATCAACAAGAAAGTTTGCAAATAATTGAAGTGATGTTAATTTAGTTGAACCAAATTAAATTTTTTTGATTACATTCGTTACTATCCCCTTGGATTTAAGAAGTGAAAATTAAAATAATTGTAAACCACCCAAAAAGAAGTTGGCACTTTTCATCCCAAGAGGTCCCTAAAGGGGACGGATGGGAGAGCATACACGCACAACTCTCTATTTACTCAAACAATTTTATACTAAAAAAATAATGAAAAAAAATTGAAGTGTATTCAATTTTATAGAACTAAATGAAATGTGTGGTGGTGTTCTTTTAGTGCCTTGGCTTTAAGTTGTGAATTTTGAAAGAAACCACAAAATCTTAGCCAATAAAACATCCTAAAAATGTTTCTCTATAGACCAATATGAATGATTCCTAATTCGTTTTAGAGATCCAAATGAAGTGTTAACAAACTAATTTATATTTAAATGGTCTTCTTCAAATAGGTCCTATAAAGAAAAGGTCAAAACTTCATTTAGCCTTGAAGTTTATTTATCCAATGAGACAAGCAACTTTGAAGATAAAAATATGTCAACCTGAAGGAAAAACCCCATAAAATAAAACATGTTAGGTTAGGCGAAGTTAAAAAAAAATAATCAAAAAAATAATCAAAAGAAACTTAAAAAAAATTAAATAAACCTATGAAACACGAAAACAAGTTAGAAGGTAAAAAACAAGAAAACCGAACACAAAAATCATAAAAACCTACAGTCAGTAATTTATCCATAACTTTTAAAATATACATCCATTTATCACAAAAATTTGGAGGTTATTTTTATGTCTATTTAAAATATATATGAAAAAATTTAGGCCAAAAAAATGAATAAAAAAGTTATTATCTCTGTACTAACCATTTTTACCAGAAAAAAATAGAAAATGACAGTCACTAAAAGATTTATAACTTAAAAAATATAAAGAGTTTTTTTTGAAATTTAATGAGAATATCAATAAAATATTTATCTATACTCATAAAAAAATTTATAAAAAAATATCAATTAAATAAAATGTTATTAATTCTTTATGGGCCATTTTTACTCTATCAAAACAAAAACAAAAAATAAAGAATTAAAACTATGAATACAAAAAAATTTATGGGTTGTGCACTCATGAAGATAGTCCCACCAGGCATGCAATTTTTCATCAAATAATTTTAAAATTGAGGAGTATATATCAAGTGTTATTCCATAAAACCATGAAATCAACACATTAACATACTACATCTCTAAGCATAGATTTTAGGGGGAACTTAATGAATAAACAACAATTGAAAACCTAATTAAAATGCAAAGAAAAACAATCTTTACCTTCCTTGAGAGCTCCAAATGATTTATTCCTTGGCTTGGTCTGATTATACATAAGAAGCCTTCATCAATGACATATGACTAACATCATCTCCTCTATGTACCATTGTTGATTGCTTGGCTTGATTGATATAGCTTGGCTCAATTTCAACATTATAACACTAAGATTTTAGCTTCATGAATCTATTCTTACATTATAACTCTGCTTTGATTGGGATCTCTAAATAAATAGATCTAGGCTTGCCTTTATAGGCTTTCAAATCCTTTGGAATGGGTTAAATTTGACAATGGTTGAGTTTAGTAACTTTGGTTGAGTTTGGTATATTCCTAGGATTTCTTTTAGATATTTTCCAAAAGTGAAAACTCACAACGAGGTTGAGTTTATTAACTTTGGTTGATTTTTTCATATTCCTAGTATATTATTTTAGATATTTTTCAAAAGTGACAACTCACAAAGGTAAGATGTTGTTGAATTTACTTTTTAGTAATTGATTTATTAGCTCATGGGTGAACTCAATTAGGATTTGAAATTTATTTAACTTGCTAATTGATTTTGATTAGGGTGTGCAAGTTAATTAATTACTTCTAGGGATTTGGTCATTTGTTTGATTATTTCAATGTGTGTATTTGCCTTGTTTAAATGCTTTAATAGGCCAAATTGATTTAATGCAAGGTTATAAAGCCAAATTCAAGACTAATATAAATTATCAGAATAAGTATTCAATGATTGGTAAGAATTGGTCTAAATTTAGATATGAAGTCATTGGTGGCCAAATTTACATGTCTACATGGATAACTAAACGGACCTAGATATCCAGAAATAGGTACACCAAAAATTTTAGGACACTATTGCACATAAGACACAACCATCAAAATTGTAACACTCTCACCACATTGTTTTACTATTTAATTAGGGTCCTATTTTTTAGTAGAGGTTTCAATAAATGGATCCTATATTTATCACTCAGGCTAGCCTCTGCCTCATTTTTTAGCCTATAGATCATCCATCTCGGTCATTTTCCATCTAAGTTCTTATTTGCATTATTTATTACTATTTTTAGCAAGATCAAATTACTCCATTCTATAACAGATCAGTGGATGTATTTATTTCATATTTCTAATGTGATCTACTATAGTCAACTCATTATCAACATAATATTTATATATTCTAAGTCCTAAAAGGTTAAGCACTATGAAAAAAATTAAATCACTCAGGAAATACAAATAAAATAATGATTTAAAATATTCCATTAGGTTCATTTCCACTTATGTTTAATTAATGTTTAACATTCCTCAATCCTTAACCACATGGAAGGATTAAGATCTCAAAGAGGAAATCCTTGATTTCCTTTTCATCCATTATAAAACACATACCCACATTTCATTTTTATTTTCTTGTTATTGGAGAGAGAGAGAGAGAGAGAGAGAGAGAGAGAGAGAGAGCATATGTATTATGTATAATACTAAGGTAGCATGAATTATTAGTCTACTCATAGAGCTAGGTCATGCACCTTAGTTATAATTCCACTAATTCTTTTACAATATCTATGCATATTAATCAATTAATACAATTCTATCAAATTTAATGAAAGCATTAAGAGGTTGACCATAATGGATTTTTGTAACATCATACTTGATTTTAGTGTTAGTCTACCATCATCATGTATCCAAATTTAGTATTATGTCCATTAATTCTAGGGAGGATTATGTTCTTTTACATAATTAGTATTGAAGGTATTTTAAGAGTACAATCCCATAAAGGATGAATAATATATTAGCAATGTATACATACTCATAAACCATTAAGATAACTATGAATAAATATGAAATTAATATAACTATGAATAATTATGAATTAATCTCTAATTAAAAATAATAATAGAATGATTTTCACATTTTAAAGGAAATATATCCTATACATTAATCCAATATACTCATGAAGAGATATAATTATTGACTCCATTTTATAAATATAAATTATGATCAAGAATGATATAAAAATAAATACAACTTTTTTTTCTATTATAGTCCTAAAAAATATTACATTCGATAAGGTTAAGACATTATTCATTTCAAATAAGGGATGGGGAAGGATCAAACATGTAATTTTCTATTGACAAACACATATCTAAATCATGATTGAAACATTAAAAAAGAATATATGGATATTAAATCTTCACTAATTTTATTATCACCCATCCTGCACTATAGGCCACAAGAAAGTGCATCAACATAATTCCATTATGCCTCTCATTAACAATGATTTAGATATCAATCAAACTAAAGTTAATATAAGATAGTTTATCACCTAATTGAAATAACATACTTATTATTCAATTATTTACACACATGATTATATTATTTTATAAGGAATAATAATCAAAACTATAATATTCAACTCTTATAATACCACACAATACACAACATATATCTAACACCATTTGCCACATTTACCATCCTTATCAATAATTATTGATCTTGTTTTAGACACTGTTGTAAGTCATAATGAACCCTTCAACAAGAATGTAGTTTGTATGGGTTCATATGTTTTTAAACATGCCTTTTTATGATTACTTATTCATACCTTTTGATCCAATGGATGGGCCTGGATATACTCATCAAAGTTTGTAACACTAAATTATAGTGTTTTGAGCATTACACTATGAGTATAAATACACTTTTATCTCATTCATTTATGATGTTAAAAATTTTAATTTATTGGTTTTATCATTTCTACATGCATATATGAAATGCAAACAAATCCTATAAATTATTGAAAACTTGGTATATTTACAAACCAAGCTCCTTCTAGTATACTCCATCATCAATCCTTAACTTCTAGACAATTTATGATGCTATGCATTCTAACTTTCTAAGTCAGAATAAGTCTCATCACACAATACTCTTTAAAAAGGCATGTTATTTGTTTAGAAACCAACCTTCCACTTTTCCTTATGTAGATAGATGTTATTATAATTTAAATGGATTTGTTTTGCCTATGATGCTTTCAAAATATTATAGTCAATTTATTTTGGTGTGTTATGATATGTGTCATACACATTCTAGCCATGAAATCAATAATATTTCTTAATCATGCTTTAATTAACAAGGAAGATTCTCTCAAGATGATTTACTAATGATATTAATTAATATTTTGAGTTATAACCATACAAAACAAATCTGACACATTATATCCAATGTGTTTATTTCATGGAATTTCTTATTAATGGGAAAGCCTATTATGCTACGTTAAGGTTATTGTGGTGCTTGGAAATATTCAAGAATGTTTATATTGGGAAAGTCAGAGGTATAAAAATAATAATCTATATATTTATTTACTTATTCAATAATGTAATGATGTAAATATATATACAAACACACACACACACACACACACACACACACACACACACACACACACACACACTTATCCATGCTAATTATTATTAACAATAGTCTTTTTGAAGCATTATAGTGGTTAAATACAAGGAATTATCAATAATTCAAATGTGATAATCAAATACAATCATTTATATGCACTGCAATGGTTTTTTTAAATAAGAACCATTCTCATCTAAGAAGCATAGACTATTATGTTTTTGAATGAATAAAGGCTAATTTATGAAAATAAATATAATGTTATGAAATTTAACACTATAGTGGTGAATAACTCGTTAGTAGAACACCTCCAAACACTGTCAGCTCATGATATAGGATGAATCACTATAAAAGATAATCACACTCTCGTCACCAAAAAATCAATATGCACTAGCCCTTACTCTATTCCATAGTTTTTATAAATGGCATATTCTCCAACATGCAATCATGCACAAAGGCAAACAAGTTGAGGCTAGAGGATTATATCTCTCAAAATTCTTGTATCATAGGGTAGGTTATGATAAAAGAGACAAATCATACATAAAATTTTATATTGACATGAAAACATGTGCACTTATCAATAACATTTATAAGATTGAAAAAATGAAAAAGATAAACATGTGAACATGATATATTATCTATCAAAATCATTTCATATCATATGTATATAACATTTAAAACAAAATGGTAATCATGTGAACACAATAGTTTACTTCTCAACATCATTACATATCATACATATATACATGATTTCACATGTACATGTGAATATCATCATAACATTTAACCATGCATTGTCATGTAACACATCACTAAATGCAATATTAACCAATAAATCATTACTAAAATTGTAGATAAATGAAGCACTTCATATCTAGATAAATTCATGAATGAAACACTAGTATTGAAATGTGATGTCCAAATAATATGTATCATTACATGTCATGCATGCCATGTTAATATGTATATATAGAAAGGATAATTCCCGAGATAGTAATTAGAAACCAATATCCATGTTCATGAATGTTCATTTAATCTCATGTTGAGGATGAAAAAGAGGAAGTTGATGAGAAATTAATGGAATATAATTAATATGTCTCCCTCCCATGAAGACACCTATAGTTCAAATTGTTAATGTTATAAAGCTTGATAAAAATCAATAGTAACACACTAACCCAAAAAATAAAAATATTATTTAACTAAATAATATGTGAAAATAAAATTCTTGATAAGTGGATCATAATGATTTGGATGGCATCACCTCATTTACATGTAAATCACTCATCATTTCCAATATCATCCCTTGACAAAATAATAACATGGGGGTCTTGTGATTTTTCTGTGTCACTCTTATACAAAGGGAAAATAATAGATATTAGATCAAAATTAGTTAAAAATATAAGTTTCATAACAATTTATTTGCACATAATCTCTAACTTTACATGCACAATGGATCTCATCATGAGTAATTTCTATTTTTGGAGTCTAAAAACAAATCCTTCTACCTTTCCATGCAAGGTAATCCCTTATAGGAATGTTATTTTCATCACTAAAATTGGTATGAGGGTCATCTATCCCAATTCTGAGCAATTATTACTTCAAAAATATATAATTTAATGTTATAAAAACTTAATTTAACTTAAATTTTATTTCGTAGAAACCATTCAACAAATTACATCTAACTTGACATCTACTATTACCTTGCCCTTGCCCTTGATCCACCCATAATCTTTTTCACTCCACTTATTTATATTATCTTTTCATACTTATAAAGTATTTGCTTAGCCATTCTATGTTTTTGGTTGAATTGTATGCAATCATCTAGTTATTGATAAACTTTAATGCTATCTCACTAATGGCACATGATTGGGAGATATTCTCCCTTATCATCTAGGATCTTTGTAGTGTGTCTCTCTTGATAACACTCTATTTTTTTAAGAGTTAGTTTATTGGCCTACTTAATGATTGTATTTTCATGTATTCACTTCCAATCAACTTCCATTTACCACTATTGTCATGCCCTAGTGGTCTCCTTCAAATGGGCTATTTACCATGCATATTTAGATGGTGAGTGTTAAGTTAGTTTAGTAACCAAAATGGAATAACATCATTATCAAAAGATGTGTTGCATGGTTACAAGAAGTAATAGTTAAAGTCTCACTTCATAATACCCATATTTACAATCCTATATTTTCTAAAAAAACTATGATTCAAGAAAGAATACATTCTAGGTTATAAGCATAAATCAACAAACTAAATAAAATGTCCTCCAAAATAAGAAAATCTTCTTACAAGTTTTGGCTTGACATCCACATCAAAATCTAATGCATATGAAAGCCAATAATTATCATCATCATCATCATCATAAAAAAACTCATTGACATCACCATCAATATTTTCTCACTCAACCTCATCCTACTCTAATGGTTAACATATATACACCAACCAAAACATATCTAGAATAACAAACATGAATGAGCATGATGAAGGAAAGAAGAATAATCATAGCCAACACTCACATTTGAATTTAAAATGTGTCTCACTATTTCCTTCCTCACCATATCTCCACTCTGCATCATCCAACTAAAATAAAAAATAACATAGAAAATCATAGGGTGTGCAAGAATTCCTAGAGTGGTATGTTATTGAGTCTTCTAAGAATGCAAAAAGGCCTAGAAAAAGAACCATTTATGAACAAAATAAATGAACAAAGATTAAGTATGACCATTTTTTCTCATACATATCAAGACACAAAGTCATTGTGTGGGTCATGAATGCCCTCATCACCTTGGCTCCATTCTTGCCCCTCCTGATATAATATTAGACAAGACATAAAAAATCACAAAGTGGATGAAAATTTAGAAAATACTGAGTATTCCACAAATACAAAAAGAATAATAAAATTTTCTGAGCCAATACATGGATATTAATTATAATAACTTTTGTTATCTCTTCATCTACATCTATATTCAAATAATGATTTAACACCCATTGAGATTACACTATTAAATATTGGTAGACATGGAGCGGTTGTCCCCACCCAGTGGGAATTCGAGAACCACTAGTTGTTTCAATATCTGAAACACTATTAGGATATCCAAAGAGTGGATGGGAATGTCATAACTCAAGGCATTCCCATAATGATGACTAACTACAAAATTATTTATCCTAAAACAACTAATGTAAGAACCAATAACATCAGCAAACAAGAATTCAAATAAACAAAACACCATCAAGGGTAATAGGTAAAATTACACATAATTGATTCTACTTCAAAATAAATCTATTAGAATAAATCATTTCCTTATAGATCATCCATCATAAATCTATACTATTTAACATTCAAAGTAGTATTTTCCAATGTAAAACAATTCGTACATAGGTTAATTTGAAATATGGTTTACAACATTGAACATTGTATATTAACTGAATAAATAGTTAAATGTATTAGTCGCCAGGAAACCAAAATGCACTTCCCCTTTCAAAAATTTTATGAATTAGTTATTTTTCATAGTAGGATGTTATTTCTAACATAATATATTTTTTCCTACCTATTACAATTTGGAAATATAGGTAGTTTCTATTTGTCTCCTATGCTCTATTGGATAATAGGTAAAGTATATTGAGATTTACTAGTTCCATTATGTTAATACCAAATCAAATAAAAAATAACAAACATAATTAATATTTATTTATGAAATAAAATCAATGTAATGCTAGGAAGAGAAATTGATCAAAGTAAAAAAGACAAGGTATGTATAAAAATAAATATACTCATATATTGAATAAAGTTTACTCTAGAATGAAAAATAAATGTCAATTTATTAAAAAAATGAAATACTAAAATGTTCAAAACTTATATACTTATACACACATAGATAATAAACCTCTAGTAAGGGTTTGAAATACTCATACACCATATATTGTACGCCATATACCATATACCATACACCCTAATATAGCCTATTAGAAAGCTGTGTTTTTCATATACCATGTGACATATAAGGTGTTTTAAAGATATTTTATTCAAATTAAATAATTTGAAAATATACCATAACACTCACAAGATAAAAATAAGAATATATTAATATTTTTCAAATTCATTGTTGACTAGTAAGTTGGACTATAGAAGGAAACATTGAGAATTTATTGTTTTTCTCTCCTATACCTTACATTAAATTTATTAAAATTGACATTGCTAACTTAAAATTCACTAACTCTACATTTATGAAGGAGGAAATCATAAATTATACACAAACAAAGTTATAATATAATTAAGATATAAACACATTCTATCCAAGAGCTTGAAGCATAACAAAATATGGCCATTAAAGTACAGAGGCATCCATAGTAGGGATAAAAGGGTTTGAAAAAGAATTTGTATTATAAGGTCTCAAACCTCATTACACATTAAGAGTGTAGAAAACTAGTACTCCTATTCTAGTAGGTTGTCATTAGATATGCATATTACTATGGAATTTATGCATGATAGATCTAAAACAAAATGATAGGCTTTTGTCTAGAAGTGTACCACTTACTATAACATATAGCATACAAGGTGTCATTTTCATATGAGTAAATAATGAAAAATGAATATTGATGACTAAGTTGGTCTGAAGTGTACTAGGCCATGTCATATAATACAATTAAAGAAATGAATATATGTTATGAAAGGACTAAGATTCCTTCATAATACAAACTCTTCTTGACATTATTGCTATCTACCCACATGAAATGCATCACTATACCATAACTAACAATGCATTTTCACATTTACTCTTTTCCCCCACATGATTATATAAAACTATTAGTCTTGAAAAGTTAAAATCTAGAAACAAACCTTGAAAAGGGTAAACATGACTTCATAAGCTTGAAAAGAAACTTGTCATATGCATTTGAGATGGTGGGTGTAGGATAATTATTTTTTCCTAAAGGTAGATGTAGAATGCAATGTAAGTGTGCAGGATGACATTGATAATAATAAACTGCTTCATATTATGTATATGATAGTATAAAAAGGGTGGAGGTAAATAATATGAAATAAAAAGGTAAGTATTAAAAAAATTCAAATCCAAACCCACATTTATCACATGTAAAATTTATATGCTAAAATTTCCATGAATTTCCAAGTTTTTAATAGATTTCATATTTATTATTAAACACAAAACTTAAAGCATTTACTATTTTATGTAGTCTAAATAATGTCTCCATTCAAACATTATGTATAGGTTACTTTCACTACAAGAATATGTAATTTTGTGACACAAATAATTTCATTTATTTTTAATCTTGTTAAATTCAAAATATTACCCCACAATGTCATGACATTATTGTTTCTTGACATATCTTTGATTCAAATTGTTCAGTAGTTTTTACTTTTGATCCTTCCTTTTGATTTATTATAGACATATAATAATTTGATATAAACACATGGATAATTTCCACCATAGTTATATTTTTAATTTATGTAATATAAAAATGTTTTTGAAACCAAATTAATGTAGTTTGTATATCTTTACTATCTTTAGCACAAGGACTCATTAGGTCCTAAAGTTTGAGCCACAACTCTTACACCAAATATAACAACCCCTCAGTTTGTATTTAAGCAAAAAGAATTAATTTTTTTTTAATAATAAAAAAATAAAATTCATTCCACATAATAAAATAATACAATAAATCAAAATAATAACTATGAATAATAGTACTTCTAATTCAAATACTTCATAAGATAAATCTTATACAACTCCACAGAAGCAAAATACAATAAGACAGAGCTACAACTGATCTAACAATATAACATCTATTAATCAAATATACAAGTGCATAATATAGTTACATTACTTCATGTACATGACCTAATACAATGATAGATACCAAGCTCTCTGGAGCTCAAGTTAAACTGACTTATACATTGATTATAATCTCAAGTGTCATCTGTAGGTAGTACTATAGTGGAGGGAGTGAATCATATAAGTGCTTTACCACACCAACTACAAACCAATGATCCTCCACACAAGATCCTATTAGAAAATGGCCCTCCCTTCATGGATAGGTAGAATAGTGTTCAAAAGCCAGTGAAATGTGCTAGTACCTTGTGTGTTATAAGATTTCTAAAAATATGCATTGTACCATAAATAAATTTGTTCTATCATGATATCACACATCATGAAAATCAAGCATATGAATGATAATGTATATAACATTACTTTACTCAAAGTTTTCATATAATATATGATCATTTTAGATTGGCCAATTTCATAACACACCACTTGATCAAATTGTCTATTGGTGGTACTACTACGTTGGTGGAATCCATCTCACTACCTATTAGTATCATCAATATATGTGTCATAGTATGTAACAAAAAGACTCATACAAATTACATTCTCCTAGAAATAATATCACATCACAAGTTAAACAAGGAGAAAGCAAGATATATATATATATATATATATATATATATATATATATAAAATCATCTACACATGAATGGGTCTTACCTTAAAATCACTTCTAACTGGAAATAATGACCACTATTTATACCACCTGATAAAAAAACATAATAGACTATAGAATATTTAAATAAGATCCAATTAACTACACCTCATGAGAAACCATATCATCTTAGTCTGGTGCTCTTAGATAGACTATTTTTTTTTCCATAATTAGTCTTATAAGTAGTCATAGAATCATGAATGTGTACACTCATAATCAAGCAAGTATAATAATATCAAAAGAGTCATACATTGCATATAATTATATCTTAACATTCATTTTAAATCATAAGTTTTTATGCACATAATTATTATATCCTTCTAACTATTATTAAACATACTTATCAAAGTAACAACCAACACACATATAAAATATGCAAGTGTGGGTCTGGATATAACTAATCTAACACTAGAATCATTAAAACAACAAATTGGGATTATACCACCTGGGTATATCCTAGATTAAATTACACAATAATAATAAAATAAAAACACAAGATCTACGAACACATCATGATGCACTATTTAATTCTAAGAATGTCAAATCATTACACATAAAATCACCGTCACAAAAATACAAAGGCACACAAGTTTTCATTATTTCATGGTGCTATAGAATTTAAACTGACTAACATGTTTTCATTAAGGTATTTTAATATTTGTAAACTATTTGTTTCCACTAGCAAACATATGCATTATTAACAGTTGTCATAACCTTGGTTAAATGGTAATTCAATTTTACACCTTGTATGAACTAAAGGGCTATATTCAATGGTTGAAGTTTCCTGCTTCATTATAACTCACCATCAACTATAGTTTATATAAAGACATAGTATCTAATGCACCTAATACAAATATGGTTATAATAATACACTTACACCCTTAGTTATTCTCAAAGGTACATACTAAATACAATTATAGATTGAAAAGTTTAACTAAAGAATTTTGACCAATGTCTTATCGTGGTTTCATCAACTGTCTTCTCATGGATTTACTAATTAGATAATAATCAATATCTTCTAAAACATCATAATTATTAACTCAATGTTCTATTTTTAACATTTATCCTTTAATATTTAATATTTTAGTGTTTTACTAAAAACTTCCTCAACTGGGTAAACAAAGTATTCTAACATTGATCTCTGATAAAAGGGCAATACAAGGAAAATATTCCAACTCAATAATTTCTCATGATAATTTTACTCAACCATTTGAGTTAAAATTTGACTAACCGCAATATGGAAATCTTAGATAACATAAATTTCCATCAAACATTCAATATTGCATTAAATATTAGCATAAAAATCTCGATAATTATATAAAACTTAGTGAATAATACCCAATCTTAGAATTAAATGACATAGAAATATCAATGGTATAAAGGAGGTTTTTTTATCACATGTATATAGTGTTTCATGCACAATTTATTCCTTTTTAATTAAATGTATGCTACATTTTAAAATAGAAGTTCAACTCTTAATAATCAAATACATGCATCATTTTAAACTATGAACCATTTCACCATATAAATAAAAAATAGAGCATTTACTATGAATACATATATCGGCAAAGATTATCATAAAAAGACTAGACATTTCATTTTGATGGCTAGGCATCTATGTGATTTGACATGGCATTTCCAAAACAATGACTTGACTTTTTATCATTGAAATGAATATATTATACTATTGAAAAGTATGATTAGTGATTTAATAAATAAGGCTTAGCATATTAATTGATATAAATAGGTGAATGTAAGAAATAATTTCCTTTAACAAATTTCACTTAAAACACTTAGCACTACTAATTTTACATGGGTTTATATTGTGGCTCCATGTTATATATTTTAACTCAGTGTTGAATCTATTAAATTAAGTTATATATTACAAACTTAACATGCAGTATTTAAATCTAAGGTCATAGTGTTTTAATTTATACAATCACTTCAATTATTCAAAAATAATAATATATTATTTAATTACTCAAAATTATTTCCTTGACCTAGCTGTTTAATTATCTAACTCAACATTAACTTATAATTGACATAATTTTAAATTAATACCTGACACTTCAACTATATGGCATTACAATATTCAACATGGTGTTAGAATATTCCCCTTAAATCTTAGACACAACCTTTACACTCAGATGTTGCCTCAAGACAATTTTCACACAATCCATGATGTTTATATAGTGAATTGCTTATTTTTGTGATATCATTTTATTTCTTTGTTCAACATTTTTTTATAATAACATTATATATTTTTTTACTTTACGTTTAAATATAAATTGGGCATATCCAATGCATGGTTTTAGGAAAGCATAAAAGTCCAACTTTAACTTAATCTAAGATGTTGGCTTCAACTAGTAAAGTATAAGAAAAAATAGTAGTCATCAATATGAGGATGTAGCCCTTTGAATATTCATTGCTACCCCAACATTTAAAATGCTAGGCATAGTCAAAGGCTCAGCTTTAGATAAGATTTAGTTTCAAATAAATAAAATAGATGTTGTATCTGACAATTACTAGGAATATAACAAAATACGAACCATCCATATTAAAATTACAATGTTGGTCTATTATTTAGGACATAGATGTAAATATCCTATGTAGGGCCTAGTAATTTCAACATTGCTATGCAGGCTAAATATGTATATAATACTGGTTAAAACTCACCATTATTATTTATATTAGTCATAGGCTAAGAACACATGGAAACTAGAAATAAAACAAGACACACATATATATATTTAATGCAAATCCTACCTGGAAAATTGAAGAAGACATCTCCTACTTCTTTTTTCCTTAAATTTCTCTTTTCAAAAATGTCCTCCTTCCTTTTCAATTCTCTGTCTCTGTATATTTTCATTCCCTAGACTACCCATTTATTTATAACACAACTTTATCCTTCTAAGATTATATTTAAATCAAGTCCTTCCAATTACTATGCCATGCTTCATTTATTCAATAATTATTTAAATATTTATTTTTTCTAATTGCAAGTGAATTCTTGCATGCTAATCAAGATCACATTCAACTCCACTTCTAAATTTATTAACCTTAGTTAATTCCTTTTCTCTCTCCAATTTTTATCAAATAACATGCTAAATATATTAATAATGAAATCCATTTTCTAATTTCTAAATAAATATCTTGCATAATTCTAATTTTAAGAAAATAACCTTCAAAAGGATACTTATGCCATTAATTGATTTTTTCTTTGGTATATAATTGTATTTAAGACAATAATATTTTTATTATAATTAATAAATATTTTATGGATTTAAATTTGAAAACCAAATTAATTAGGCTAAAGGAATTAAATGCATACTAAACTAATTCCACACACACGAATATAATCCAAGGCAATAGGTAAAGCATTTTTACATAAATTTCATTTAGCTTATATTTTATGTGTGTGTGTAGGGTCACTAGCATTTTCCACTCATATTTCTTTGAATCACTACATCTACGCAACCCTCTTCGATGATTCTCTCCCTTGTCAAACTCTGAGCGTAGGACCTATCCTGCATCCACCTCATAATGAATAGGTAGTTAGTCTAAGTCATCATAAACCAATGATCTAAAACTAATAATTATACATCCTTAATGTATGCAATTTAGTGAAATATAACTTATCACATAATGTATAATATTCAACAATATCACTATCCCATACCAATATATGTCAAAATTCTCAAATTAATGTAATGGTAATCAAATAATGACTATACTAATCAATAATTAAAGGTTTATTTGGCATACGTTGAAATCAGTATGTGACATCCTCCTCCCTATAACTGGTCATCACCTTGATGACTCTTATTAAAATAAAAGTTATAATTAATAAAGCTTTTAAATGCATAAACACATAGCATCAAGTATTAATTCATGATAATGCAAAATTTGCCTGAAGAACTTATACTAATTCTCCTGACTAGCACTATTCTTAGAGATTTAGTTTCACAAGACCCTACTCTGTGATATTTTCTATTTTATAAATAAGTTTTTTGAAAGTCACTTTATGTTGATTGGTTCTATCATGACCACCCTGGGGTTTAGAACCACAAAAAATGTCTCATAATTCATAAAAATCATCACAAAAAGTTAAAACAAATGACCATATAACTAAATTTGGCAAGTTATACCTAACAAATCTCAAATTTGATAAGTTCATCTATCCGATCCAACTCAGTATCAACTGAGTCAATATGAGGTTAAGTAGGATAATTTCCTATCATTCATAACTCATGTTCCTATTTCACCAATCATCCCTTAGGTCTCCATGACCAAATGATATTTAAAAGATTCACAATGGTTCACAAATCTATTCTAATAGATCATAAAAATCAAAACTATATGCTAAAATATTAGATATGTACTAAAAAAAAATAAGAGAAATTAGACAATCATCCCAAGATTGTATTAATTTACTACTAATAAATCATAACTAGCATCATATCCTATAACTTAATCTATAGTGTTATATTCATAGTAAAAAGAAATAATATCATAAATAATATAACATACAAAGGTTAAGCATTATTCTGTCTTTAATACCTTATAAGTGAGACAATGTCTCTTTACTTGAACAAATAGCACACAAGAGTTAAAAAGTTTTATCTTAACCCTTCTAGATTTACTAAGATGTTTTGCATACCTTATACCTTACTTGTTCGCTACAAAAAGGTACACATAGTACTCTTTAGAATAATATCAATCTAACAAAGGTATTTAATAATATAGTAGTTATAATCAACTATAATATAAATTCATTACTATCCACTCCTCATGATTAAGTCTATAAGTTAGGTAAAATGATGAATCTAAAAATACACAATTAGAAAGTATAAAACTAGCATCTCATTAACCAAAACTTCCTACATACCCTCACATCATAGAAGGAACATCGCAATCTAAGTTGTCAAATCACTATCACTTTCCATCTTGAAAGTGTAGTATCAAAAACTAAATATATTATTAAGCATAAAATATGAGCCACAAGGATGCATGAATAGGAAATATAAACACTATCCCAAAAATTCAAGGGAATAAGATCAAGCAACAATTTGGAAACAAGTTTTCTAACAAAGGAAACTCTATATCAACATCATAAAAATATGAATCTTCTCAGTAGATAAAAAGGATGTAATAAGAGAGTGAAAACATAACAACTCACCTTTAAATTGACTACTAGAGATGAATCTTATTCAAAAGTCTTGCAAGGATACTAATTTATACAACATACTCCTAACACAAAGTAATACACAATCAAGATGTCTACACTTAACTACATGAAAATTTCCACTACACTCAGTGGTGCCACTATAGAATGGTATTATAGAATTTCCACTACTAATATTTGTGTAAGACACAAAAATAATGCATAAAAAATTAAGTGAGAATTACTCCATGATTTTAAAACACTCACTAAATATAAAATATAAATGGTGATGGTAATTCAATAAATACAATCACACTCAAGGTGTTCAATCTAAAAGATTAAGAATATGGTAATAAACTCTTATTCACAATTCAAGAACTAAAATTTGCATTCCCATACCTAACACCTTGAAAAAATATCACCAATGAGACACTCGATACACCAAACCTTTAACATCTATAAGGGGGTATGAATTCTCTAAGGTATACACTCAATGTACCATACATTCTCAATCCTCTTTTCTAATAAGAAAGAGGATACATAAATGCTAATGGACTCATTAGGTCCTAGATTTCAATCCACAGCTTTGATACCAAATGTAATAACCCCTCAAATTGTACTTAAGAAAAAAATAG
>JARHVA010004542.1:1200000-1202500 GCA_037957365.1 Torreya grandis | reverse complement strand
CCCCTTTACATGCAAACTCTCAAGTTTTCTAAGTTTATCTTTAAATCAAGTCCATGAAATTACTAAGCCATGTTTTATTTATTCAATAATTAATTAAATCTTTAGTTTTTCTAATTTTAAGTGAATTCTTGTTTGCCAATCAATATCACATTCAACTCCACTTCTAAATTTATTAACCTTAGTTAATTCATTTTATTTATATAAAGCTTATTAACTAACATGCTAAATTTATTAATAATAAAATTCATTTTCTAATTTCTAAATAACTATCATGCATAACTCTAATTTTAAGAAAATAACCTTCACAAGGATGATTACACCATTAATTGATTTTTTTCTTTGCTAGATAATCATATTTAAGATAATAATATTTTTATTGCAATTAATAATTATTTTTTGGATTTAAATTCAAAGACCAAGATAATTAGGCTAAAGGAATTAAATGCGTACTAAACTAATTCCATGCACACAAATATAATCCCAAGAAACATGCAAAGCATTTATACACTAACATCATTTAGCATATATTGTGTGTGTTTAGGGTCACTAGTGTTTCCCACTAATATTTCTCCCAATCACCCCATATCGTTGACCCTCTCTAATGATGCTCTCCCTCATCAAACTCTAAGGGTAGGACCTATACTATATCTACCTCAAAAAAAATATGTAATTAGTTTGAGTCATCATAAACCAATGATGCAAAACTAAAAATTATACATCCTTAATTTATAGAATTTAATGAAATATAAAGTGTCACGTAATGTATTTTATTCAAAAATATCACTGTCTCATACTAGTATATGAAAAAATGCTCAAATAAAAGCAATGGTAATTAGATAATGACTATAATAATCAATGATTAAAGGTTTATTTGGGATAATGTTAAACTGGGATGTGGCATCTTGTTGATGGTAATTGTATTAATAATTTTACATGAAAGTTTAAAATGATTAATTACCTTATTTTCTACTTTAACCACTCCATTTGACACCATAAAAGTTTTTACATTTTCAATTTGGATATAAAATTCATCTACAAGCTCCTTGAAATAAGCCACATATTTTTTTTTCATTTTTTACTATCAACAAAATGAAATCTAAACAAATTTCAAACTTTTTTTATTATCATATTTTTGAAGTGAAATATTTAGTAATGATCTTGCCTTTATTAACCATTTTTTTCCATTATTTAATTTATTCATAGGTAAAATAGTCATTGGAGCATTGTTATCCATACCAAGCATTCCAAAAAATCTTTGGTGTAAAAATTTTGGTCTATGAACAAATAGTAATTTCCAAAGAAGCCATTTATAATTGTTTCTTCTATGTTTTTAATATATGTGATGGGTTCCTAGTATTACTATTTTTAGATGTAATAGTATGTACGTTGAGTATTATGACATGCATATTTATAAATAAAGTACATTAGTTTTTCCATTTTTAAAACTAAAATGAAAAAAAGTTTCATACAAATCAGGGAAAATAATAATAAAGTTACTTTTCATCTTTGATTTTTCTACATTTAAATTTTATAATATACACAATATATCCTTATTGAAGTTTAAAACTTTCAACAATAGAACTAATTTTAATTTCTGAAAGGTGAGTTTATAATTGAAATTCATCAGAAATCAAAATATGATGTCATATATATGTGCTTATAATTGATTTGATATGACATATCTATAATATTTACAAAAATCATTTCATTTTTAAGTCTTATTTGACTAAATATGAAATGTGATTTTCATCTAAAGTTATAACCATTATGCCAATATCAATTCCTATAATCTGGATATGAATGATCATAAGTGAAACATTACAAATAAAAATAAACTATATCCATATGAAAGAACATTAAAATTATTATTTTTTAACTTTAAATTTAAAAATAAAATAACACTCATTAATAAGAAATATAAATAAAGCCATTATTTAAAAAGATAAAAAGAAACAATACAAATGAAATTTATCATTTTTAGAAAGTGTACATTTACTTCAATACATAATCAACACTATGCATATTGCATTAAGTCTACATTTTACAATGTTATAATTTTATTTACAAAATATAAAAAAGAATAGATTAAAATTATGACACATATATTAAAAAAAATTTAACCAATATATATTTTTATATTTAAAAATTATTTTCATTTTTTGATCTCTCATTTTACGTGTATGCTCTTGAAATAATTTTGTTGCCTTACGAATCAAAACCATGATACCCTTTCTTCCATATTTTTTACCCAAGTTCATATTCTATAGAATGATAAATGCTACCATAAAAAATATCACAAACCTCTAGATAGAGGGCCTATAATACAAAATTTGGAAAAATAAGTAACAATTGCTTTAAAAAACATTAACTAGGCTTTCATAATCACTTTTTATCTCTGATGATGGATACCTTAGTTGTCCACAATGTAAAAACATTATGAATAAAAGTGTCATGTTAAATTTATTGTTTCTCATGAAGTCTATTTTAGTAAATATTATCA
>JARHVA010004542.1:1132500-1192500 GCA_037957365.1 Torreya grandis | reverse complement strand
CTTACCAATGTCTTTCTCATAATATAACAATAAGAAGTTAGTTTCACCTTATTACCTTCTATTTATTATAAATTTTGAATTTATAAACTAGAAAGCATGATTTCAAATTAAGAAAAAGCTACCTCCAATAGATAGGCATTGTGTAGAGGGAAAAACATAAGTGTATGCAAAGGAAATAGGTTAGATAAATCCTTCAATGAATATCATTTTCCAAGATAAAATTCTTTTACCTACAAAGAAAGTTTTTGTTCCCTAAGCTATTGGATGACTTGACACAACAAAAAAAATATACAACAAATAAGTAACCAACAAAACATCATCAGAAGATGAAATAGAAAATACAACAAACATGAAGCATGCATTTTTTGGTATTAGACCCCAGAGATTAGCCATCATGAGGTTTAATATTAAAAGTCGTGGAAATGGATTGGTATTTATAAATTTGAATATATCACACACTTTTTTCCTTACATGGAACATTCCAAGTAATAAGCTTAGCCTACAGGTCACCCAACCATCTAATTAGGCTTCAAACAACTAAATCAATAGTTGTAAATAATAAACTATGCAAAGATCTACATAATTTAGTAAATTGGGTTGAGGAATAAATATTAAGTCAACAATAGAAACTAATAAATGGAATAATAACATTAAAAATATAATAATAGCTGAATGACGATCAAAAATAATCAATAAAACTCAGATCCACTAAACCATGCCATTTTAAAGTAATTAGATCAACAAATGACTCAAGCCACTACTGTTAAGGCCACAACCATTTAAAATTTGATAGATAACATTAAATGAATTCAAGGAATAGATATTAATTAGTTAATTGTTATTTTAAACATCAAATTCAAACTTCTAACAACTCCTAAGATTTACATAATAAAGAAAAATAAACCTAAATATTAAAATGAAGTGTATAACAATTATCAGAGGTTTAGTCAACAAATCAATTAATGGGTTCACCATGAGGTCTTATGACCTCATGATCAGAAATTGGGTTATGATAATGGTTCTAATTTAGAGTTTCAGTGGTGGCACACTGTAGAGCTCTTTGAGAGCTTTTTGGCACATTTTTTAGAATGTAAATCTGAGTTTGGGAGCTCCTGTTATGGTCGTTTGAAAATGGTCGATAAATGTCATGAGATTGCTTGAAGAAATGCGACATGTGGCACATGTCATGTGTTTTGATGTTTGGCACGAGGACCTATTAGATGTTAACACTTGGTAGATTGAAAGGTTTGCAAAAAATTGGTTCGATGTTTTACTCCAATCTTTGACAGCGGTTTGTCGAGCAAAAGGGCCCTATTATTGGCTCACTAGGGGCCCTCAACGAGGGTCGACACACTCTTGTGGAGGGGTGCCTTGGCCTCCTATTATTCATGTGTTATTGTATGCAATATTGTATTTAAGTTATAAAGCCTACTAAAACCCCACTAATGTGGGATAATTATTTTTCACTTTGTAATAAGAAGTGATGAACCAACACATGGTACAACCACCAACCAACACACGTCATCCACCTTTGCCACACACAAACCATGCTAAGACCATGTGTTAACACACATTTTCTAATGGTGGCCTAAGCTAAGCATCATCAGCTAAGTCTTGTGCCCAAGTCTCCCCTACAAGGGATGTTGATACTCATCAAGGAGGCCGCCAACCAATTTAAAGCAAGTAATCCCTTCTCACAAAACAAATGTGGGATAAAGGTAAAAGACAAAAGTGCTAAATGGAATACTAACACCTTGAACTCAACACATCCCAAGCAAAATTGATAAGCCTTGATTGCTTGAGCCACAGGCTTGTAAGTGCTATAAAGGGAGCAAATTTCTATTTGAAATGTATCAAATTTTTTACTGTGTTTTTTAATTTTAATAGGCCGAGACCATGTAAAAGCTTTGGTAAGATTATGTTAATGGATTTTTATCCATTCTCAGGTGATATTACATAGTCTTAACACTCTATTTAGCCAATTTACAAATTAGAGGACTAGTTTTTTCAAACCTTAGAGGAGATTTTTAGGACTTTTGGAATGACTTTGTAGGTTTTTATGAAGACTCACAGAGTTCAAAGGCATCGATTTTGAATCAGTCATGGTGAAGGTGAATTTTGCATTGAGATATCAGCTTGCAAGAAAGCTTTTTATTGTTGCCAGGTGTTGGAAGTGCCTTTAATGGAAACGGTCCACTCCTTTGGTGAACCCAAAGACATAGGCATCAATTATTGAGCTGAACTCCATTATCACATTTTGTGTTTTTAGTAATTATCATTTGATGCATGTTATTGTCTCAGTTTGCTGATTTGATTTTAATTAGTAGATGAACTCATGCAAGTGATTCAAATTTTGACAATTATAACATAATGTTATTAAAAATGGTTAAATGGTGAATGAAAGTACAAGTCACAGGTAATTTCAATCCATTTTTTTAAAGTATGTTTTCTGCTAACTCCTATCATTTTTACAAGTTCAGTTGAAATTTTCAAGAATTTGAATGATTAATAAAGGGAGTTATTAAAGTATCTAGATAAACTATTTGCACTTCAATTTTAAGTGTAGAGTTTTTGGATCAAGTTGGTATTAGAGCAGTTAGAATGCAGGGTTTGCTTCTAGTTGTGTGTTGATAGTTGGTTCCAAAATAGTTGGATTATTTGTTTATAGATTGATTATATTGTAGTGTGTAGTGTGGAATTAGATGTTTGTAGGAAACCATGGGAAAGTTGTCACAAATTGAGGCCATCAAAGATGAAAATGCAATCTTGAGATGCCAAAAATTTGCATTTGAATTGCAAGTGGCAAAGTTAAAATCAAAGCTCGAATCCAAGGATGAGCTCTTGATTAGATTGTAATGTGGTGAGTGTGAAAAGGTAAAGCCTTCTACTTCAGATGTAGAGATTATGACTGAGTGCACTGTAAGTTTTTCACCACAAGAATCTTCATCTTCTTCTACCATTTCAGATTCAGATTCTATTAATAATGTTGTTGGTGATTTTGAAAGATACACCAAGGGCATACGATCTAAATTGTTTTTTAAAATGGGTTATAATGGAGAAGGTCTTGGTAGAGATAGCCAAGGTATATCTAACCCAATTTAGGTTGAGCATAGACCTCTTCATGTAAGTTTGGCTTATACTAGTGTGCAGGTGGATGATGGAGAAGTTTCTTCCATGGCTAAAGGACGATGAGCTTCCAATAGCAAAGGTTCTAGGCCATTTGTTCAAAAGTGTAAAGGTAAAAGAGGTATTGATATTCCACCTCCTGATTCTTACACTAAATCTTCTAATCCAATTGATACTTTTAAGAAGTTTGGATATAATGTACAGAAGATAATACAATCATTTCTATGCACTTTTTGTGGGATGAATAACCATAGAACTAAGACTTGTTGGAAATGAAATGCTTTGTTTAAGTAGATTGCATGTTTGAAAGACCATTTTCATGTTAAGTTGGGAATTGGCAAAAGGGGACCCTCACCTAAGAAGGATGTTTGCACTCATTGTAAAGTGAGTGGACATAGGATTGATAGATGTTTTAAGCTTCATTCATCTTCACATTCAAGTAATGTTAAAACCAAGATGATTTACAAATCTCTAACTAAGGTTAATAAAGCTAATTCAATCCATAATGTAGTTGAAAATACAACCTAGGATAAGGTAAAACCTACAAGTGAAAATCCATTTAAGAGGTTAAGTCAACAACTTTTTCAATTACATATGACAAAGCCCAAATGGATAAAGTATGCAATTGATAATGAATCCACAGAGACAATAAATTCCACTAGGAAGAAAACTTTGGTTAAGTGGATTATTAGTACATTATTTTTGTAAAGCATGGTTAAGAATTCACCTAAGGGAATGAAAAAGATTTGAGAGATGTAGATTAGAGTTGGTGGGAACACTTCAAGACATGTTTACCATATGAAGTTTTTCAATTCTCACTTATTGATAAATCTAAGTTTTTGATCTCCAGAATATACTGTATGAGTAGTCTAATAATGGATAAGACATTAACTCATTTGAATAGTTGGGGATATAGCAGAGTGATGTTTTGAGTTGTTTCCTTACAACATTTGATAGTTAGACTACTATTTTGAATGTATTTATTTTGGCACAGAGATGTTTAGATGCATTTTTTTAAGACCCTTTGGGCATGTTTAGATGATAGGCAGCATACACTTTTGGTTATTTAAATTTTTCTTAGCATTGTATGTCCCATTCAGGGTAATGCATTGCAACATACCTACAACATTAATCGTATGTTTTTGGCATTATAAACTTATCTTACAGTTACATTGGTAGTTGTTTTAGTTTTTGGCAATTCACTACTTTATAGGATGTGACATTTGGACAGGCAATTTGATATGTTGTAATCACTTTGGTAGTTGTAGATTCACTTACTCATGACTTTTAGATTAGGCATTTTTGTGTTTTGATTGTGAATCATTTTAATGCAATTGTTTATATCTCTTGCTATGATTGGGTTCTATTTTCATTGACGCAATATACTGGTTTGTAGTTTCAGGGGATATTGGAATTTTAGAGACCAAAAGCCTTCCATTAGGGAGGAGTGATCAAAAATTAGGTTCTGATAATGGTTCCAATTTAGAGTTTTAGTGACGGCACACTGTAGAGCTCTTTGAGATCTTTTTGGCACATTTTTTGGAATGTAAATTTGAGTTTGGGAGCTCATGTTATGACCATTTGAAAATGGTCAATAAATGTCACGAGATTGCTTGAAGCAATGAGACATGTGGCATGTGTTTCAATATTATTTTTACATTTCGCATGAGGACCTATCAGAGGTCGACATTTGGTAGATTGAAAGGTTTGCAAAAAAGTGTTTTGATGTTTTACTCCATTCTTTGACAGCGGTTCATCAAGCAAAAGGGCCCTATTATTGGCTCACTGGGGGCCCTTAGTGAGGGTCAACACACTCTTGTTAAGGGGTGCCTTGGACTCCTATTATTCATGTGTTATTGTATGTAATATTGTATTTAAGTTATAAAGCCTACTGAAACCCCACCAATGTGGTATAATTGTTATTTGTTTTGTAATAAGAAGTGATGAACCAACACATGGCAGAACCACCAACCAACACATGTCATCCACCTTCACCACACACAAACCATGCCAAGACCATGTGTTAACCCACATTTTCTAATGGCGGCCTAAGTTAGGCATCATCAGCTAAGTCTTGCACCCAAGTCTCCCCCAAAAGGGATGTCAACACTCATCAAGGAGGCCGCCAACCGATTTAAAACAAGTAATCCCTTCTCACACAACAAATGTGGGATAAAGGGATAAGACAAAAGTGCTAAAGGGAAGGCTGACACCTTGAACCCAGTACCTCCCAAGTAAAATTGATAAGCCTTGACTACTTGAGCCACGGGATTGTAAGTGATATAAAGGGAGCAAATTTCTATTTGAAATGTATCAAATTTTTTATTGTGTTTTTTAATTTAAATAGGCTGAGACCATGTAAAAGCTTTGGTAAGCTTATGTTAATGGATTTTTATCCATTCTCGGGCCATATTACAAAGTCTTAATACTCTATTTAGCCAATGTACATATTGGAGGAGTATTTTTTTAAAACTTTAGAGGAGATTTTTAGGACTTTTGGAGTGACTTTACAGGTGTTTATGAAGACTCATGGAATTCGAAGGTGTCAGGCTTGAATCAGTGATGGTGAAGGTGAATTTTGCATTGAGATATCAGCTTATAGGAAAGTTGTTTATTGTTTCCAGGTGTTTGAAGTGCCTTTAATGGAAACAGTCCACTCCTTTGGTGAACCCAAAGATGTAGGCATCAATTGTTGAGCCTAACCTCAATATCACATTTTGTGTTTTTGGTAATTGTCATTTGATGCATGTTATTGTTTCAGTTTGTTGATTTGATTTTAATTAGTAGTTGAACTCATGCAAGTGATTCAAATTTTGACAATTATAACACAACATTATTAAAAAGGATTAAATGGTGAATGAAAGTACAAGTCAAAGATAATTTCAATCCATTTTTTTAAAACCATGTTTTTTGCTAACTCCTATCATTTTTACAAGTTTAGTTGAAATTTTCAATAATTTGAATGTTTAATAAAGGGAGTTGTTAAAGTATCCAGATAAACTATTTGTAATTCAATTTTAAGTGTAGAGTTTTCAGATCACTTCATCATGAAATTTAATATTGATAAATCAAAGTCAAATGGTATCCAGTGTAGTTGGTTACAAAACATAACCAAATGATTGCATAGATCTGAATTACCCACAACATAACTAATTCCAATGATCATTCTATTGCTACATGACTCTATATAATTTATCATGGCTTTGCCCCATAAACCCTACTCAATTATAGGTGAGGCTTATAAAACATAAATGAAATCTCAAGTGATATATATACTTCTTAATCATATGAAAACTAGTTTCAACATTTAAACCAAAGTCATTAAATTGATTTAGCACAACCCATTTATGATTTAGAAACCCTCATATTTCCAAAAAATAAAGACACCCAAATCAATTAATTATACCCCTAATTAATCAATTAAAGATCCACACAAGGTTTCATACATAAATAAAAGGGGTATGGAGCCCATATTACATACACCTAAACTTATGCAAAGAAAGGGAAGGGTTTTATCTCCCTAGGTGCTAGATATTGAACTTGAAGTCTCATGACTTTTGGTTGAGTATGTAGCATCCTCTATTTTTTAATTATTCCTTTTAAAAATATAAAACTAGTATCTAAAATACATTACCCAACTTACCTGTAGATTACAAGTTAAAATATCACAAGCCAAACTAAGAGTGAATCAACCATCTTTCCCTAAGTTTTACACAGCCAAAAGAATAAAATAAAAATCCCCCTTCTTATCTTTTCACCTTTCTCTTCTACCTTCCCCACTATGTGTCTTCTCACACACTCACCATCCACTCCACCATGCCTCATTCAATTCCACATTGAATGCGAAGGAGAGAGAAATTACCCCCAAACCATTAACCACATCTCTAAAATTACTTAAAATGCACCAATAATTATTTAATGTTAAATACAAAAAAATACAAAATCCATACACAATTTAAATTCTAAATAACATGGGCTGAGCCACATCCCATTAAAATTAACAACATAATAGACCTCATTAGGGGTCATGGGGTCTAGACAAGTCCACAAACAAGTCTTATTCACCATGCTTGTTGGTTAGACCAAGAAAGGGCCATTGGGTAGTGAGTGCATGGTGGGAGAGAAAAGGCATCAGAAGCAAGGAGGTAGAGCAGGTTACATCAATCCAAACATATCACACCCAAACCAAAACAAATATGTAACAATAACCTATGTATAGAAAGATAACCATGACAAAAGCAAACCATTTAATGATACAATGAATAATTGAACTTGAGGAACAAAATACAATAAAACACAAAAACACAACATAGAAAATGACATAATTGTCCAATGTATTGGAAGTGAAACTAAAGTATATATGTATCATAACTCATCTAATTTCTCAAAAATCATTTTGTCTTCCCCATTGTTAAAATCGTCACCCAACCTAGCTCATGTCGGGTACCTACAACCACTAAATATAACATCAACATCACTTAAATGATGAATAAATAATATGATATAGTACTATAATAAACATTAATTACATCAACAATTAATATATCATCTAATCCATTAATTAAAAATAACCATATCCATCAACCTGTAGTCAAAATATGACTATATCAATGTCCATCAACAATATACTAGTTAGATAAAATGTAATGCAAAATTAGCTATACATGGTTGTAGGAATATTTAAATAGTCATATAAGTATGAAATGGTGGGTCATAACATCCTCCCCTCTTTAAAATGAAGCCATCCTATTGACTATTCAAACAGTTAGGAATAATGTTACTTGAAAATTTGTATATCTTCCCAAGTGGTGCTTCTTTTGCTCAATGGTTCCCATTAAACCAAAATTTATTGTATATCTATATTTCATAACATAATGTTGTGATGGTCTAGGATTCTCACTAGTTCTAAATACATCCTTTCCTCTTCAGTGACCTATAAATATTTCTAATACAAGACATGAGAGAGATTGGGTATGTATTTTGTTAACAAACAAACATGAAATACATCATAATTTCTAGATAGAGAAACAGGAAGAGTCAGCTGATAGGCAACATGACTAATCTTTTACACAATTTCAAAGGGCCTAATAAATCATGGAGCTAGCTTGTAAATTTTTTTGAAATGTATTGAACTTTTCTACAGTCTAACATGTAGAAAAAATTTATCACCCATGCTAAATTCACATGGGTCCTTTTCTAGTTAGTGTAACTATTTTGCCTGTAAAAGGAAAATTTAAGATCCCAGTGTATTATTTCATTTGTTTACATATTCTAGAAATATATCAGGGCTAAAAATAACCCTATTTTTCAAACTATCTCAACCAAGTGGGGTTATACATTTTATCCCATATAGAGCTTCAAAAAGTGTAATTTTATTTTATAATGATAGGAGTTACTATAAGCATATTCAACCAAATGGAGAAAATTTTCCCATTTCATCTATTGGTCCATGACATACATTCACAACATGTATTCAATCACTTGGTTGGGTGTTTCTATTTGACCATTTATTTCTGGGTGGTAGGAAGAAATAAAATTTAACTATGTTCCAAATGTTACGGTTAAAGTTCACTAGAACCTTGAGGTAACCAATTTATTACAATTTGAGATAATTACTTTAGGTATGCCATGCAATATAACCACCTCTTTTATGAAATGTTTTGTAAACACATAAGTGTCATCCACTAGATTTCTAATAATGAAGTGGCCAAATTTGGTATCTTTATCAATACTACAAGAATGGTATCATGTTTATTACCTGATTTAGGCCACCCCAGAATAAAATCAACTAAGATTACATACCAATTTCCTCTTAAAATATAATGAGGGTACAAAAACATTCCAAGATGGTAATTATCAGCCTTAACGCATTGGCATTCCAAGCATCTTTCCATAAAATCAGCAATATCACACTTCATACTAGGTCAAAAATAAAGTCCTTTCATCTCATCTCTCATCTTCATGACACTAGGATGAGCATAGTGACATGTTTTATGCATTTATTTCCCTAAATAATTTCATAAGTCACATGACTTGGGTACAAAAATTCTATTTATTACCTGAAAAGGCCATCTTCTTCAATAGAGAAGTTAACAAATTTCTTTGTTAAAGGCTTGTCAACCAAACCTGCTCTTACTTCTTGGTAGAATTAGTCAATAAGTTGTGGTTTTATCATAACACTTATAAAATTTCCTTGCACTAAAGAAAAGTAAGTAAGGTACATGCATCGATTCAGTGTATCAACAATAGGATTCTCCTTGACTTTGACATAAGATATGTCCATGTCTAAGTTACCTAGAAATTCCATCCATCTTCATTGGTGTGCATTTAAATAATCTTGGGAAAAAATATTCTAGGTTATGGTGATAAGATTTCACTTTAAAAGGATTACCCAATAGAAAATGTTCACATTGTTTTAAATCATGGACAATGGCAACAAGTTCCATGTCATTTATGGAATAGTTCTTCTCATGCTCTTTGAGCTTACGTGACTCATAAGCCATGACTTTACCTTCTTGAGTAGAAATTCCTCCATAACCTTCCTTATAAGCATCAATGCACACCTCAAAATTACCTTTAAAATAAGGAATAATATGTATAAGTACTATTATTAATAGCACTTTCAACTTCGTGAAAGCATCCTCACATTGAGGCATCCACACAAATTTCTTTCCCTTATACTATAAATAAGTGATAGGATGAACCATGCTGAAGTTTATTTCCATAAATTGTTGGTAATAACTAGCCAAGCCCATGAAGATGCACACTTCATGCACATTAGTTGGATCAGGCCAGTACTAAATATATTTTATCTTTGCTAGGTCTACAACAATGCCATCTTTTGAAATTATATATCCCTAGTAGTGGATTTTAGATTCATAAAAAACACACTTAGATAGTTTTCCATATAGATTATGTTATTTCAACATTTGAAATATTATACAAAGGTGATGATCATGTTCAACTTCATTTTTATAATAAATAATAATATCATTAAGGAACACTAGCACAAATTTGTCTAAAAAGTTTCATAACACACTATTCATAAATGTTGATGGGGAATTAGTTAGACCAAATGAAAATAACTTGAGATCATAATGCCCATACCAAGTTTGAAAAGTTATTTTATGAATATCTTATTCTTTGATTCTTAGATGATGGTATCCTAATCTTAAATCAATTTTTGAGAAGATTATTGCACCCTTCATTTGATCAATTAAATCATCTATCATTGGTAAGGGACACCAATTTTTAATCATTATCTTATTGAATCAGTGATAATAAATACATAACCTTAAATTTCCATCTTTTATTGTCACAAAGATAATTGAAGCACCGCAAGGAGACACAAATGGTTAGATACATCCATTGTCCAAAAGTTCTTATATTTCACCTATTATTCCTATAGGTTAGCCATATTCATGTGATAAGAAGCCTTAGATGTTTGGGTAGATCCAAACATAATATCAATGGTGATGCCAAATTCACATTTACGTGGCAACCCAAGCAATTTCATAGGAAAAACATCCATAAACTCATTCAACATAGGAAAAGCTGGGCCAACTAGTTCCTTATCTTTAGGTAACTCTTGTAGCTAAAATACATAGGGTTTATAACCCTTTCTAATAGCCCTTTTTAGCTACAAGGATGAAAGTGTCTTTCATTTTTAAGTCCTTAGAATGTCATGCATTTGTACAAGTTTCCCAAGGTCATCAATACGGTGCACACTTTTTCTAACACAATCAAGCATTGCTTGGTGGCTTGCAGCCAATCCATTTCAAAATTGAGATTATATGATCTCCAAGGTACTAGAAATAAATTTACACTAGTTTTGATGACACTGAGATCAATTTAAACTTACTCTAAGAATTCATGATTAGGTACCCTTTTGTGAGTATCAAACATGACTTACTAACCTTATTTTATCATTATAGATTTAATCTTACATTGTTTTGTAACATTAGGAGATATTAAACTATTAGTTACATTTGATTAAATTATAATAAATATAGGAAAACCATTAATGATACCTCTAATTTCTATCAAGGTAAGCTATAGATCAACATTATGATTATCTACATCTATGTACACCTTGTGGTTAGATAATTGGCAAAATTTTAGTTTAGTGTAATCCCTTTTATAGTGGTTATCACCACATTCCCAGCCTACAAGATCCCTAAATGGAGCTATTATAATAGTATTTACACTAGTGGTTGATCCATGTTGATTTTTTTGGGCATGTTCCTTCTTAAAAATCCCTAATTTAGATGAACCGTATGACTTAAATATTTTGGTCTTGTTAGAAAACTTGTTAAAATTCTTATTATTTCCAATAAATCTATGATTATCATCTATTTTTCTAAATTTCTTAACCATATGGGAGAGATTTTTGGTCTTAGATTGCATCTTATTCAACTTAAAATCCTATCTCGCCTTCTAATGAGACTTCTCTTTCTCTCTAGCCTAATAAGTTGATTTAATGGTAGATACCAAGGTCATCAAATTTGTCATATTGACATCATGAATCAATATCTCTTTAAGAGATAAATTTGGTGATTGTTATCTCCTCATCATGCATGCAATTCACATGATGTAATATATTTAAAAACTTGTTTTCATATAAAGTAGTCATGTTTTACTATTTTAGAAAAAAAAATTAGTTATTTTTTATTCCTTATAGTTGGAATTTAGATACCTTTTTCAAAACTATGTTTTAAATTCTATTCAGGTCAGAACCATTAGTCAGTATCCCTCTATAGCATAGAGGTGATTCCACCACAATATTGCAGGTCCAACTAGTTGGTACACTATTACCCTTGGTTTCACATTTGATGTCATGTTATGTAGGTTATATTATTTATGCAAGTGAAACATCCATGCATTAGTTGCTTCACCAGATTTTTCACTAGAAAAGGTAGGTGGTAGAAGTTTCTTAAGTTCCTTAATGATTAGGTCAACCATGAACAAAGGTATCTTTTAGATTATCAAGTCTTCTACCTAGTCTATCTCCAATCTATGTACCTCCTCATGGGATAAACTTTAAATGTTATTCACCCTTCATTCTTGGCTACCAATCTTGCCTTATAGATAATTCAAGGATATAAAGATTTCACTAAGGACTTTTTCATGTTTACCAATTGGGGTTTTACCAATTGCATCAGCATTTAAAACCTCATTTTTACTATCAACATTGTTAATGAGTAGTTCCTCTTGATTCTGAATGGGGTTATGAGCATCATAACCCCTACTTCAACCTCAACCTTTGGCTCTAACTAAATTAACAATGTTCTAGATATTATGGTTATTTAAAATGTTTGACCTCATCCTAACCATCTTGAGAAGTTAAAAAATAATAACTCATTAGAGTTAGAATTAAAAATGTTCATTTTGAAATTTACATAGAGAAAAATAATGCTCTGATACTAGATGAAATGAACCCCCCAAAAAATTGGGATTACATGATCAAAGTATAGTTTAGACTACATGTAGGCCCAATACTTCATTTTTTGATGCAAGCAATGTTCATTTAGAATACTCATGTATGTGCAACTGGAAATAAAAGAGGTGATATAGAATAGTTAACCAAGGGTAAATACCTATAAAGGATACAATGATAAATTAGGTTGCCTAGAAGGAAATTATAGAATTTAGGGCATATCAGTGTACAAGTACATGGATAAGTTCCGAGAATCATACATGGAACTAATTCTTTTGCATAATACTATTTATAGGTCCTTAACTCTTGATAGATATCTCATTCCTCTCAATGGTTTTTAGGTCCACTTGAGGATGGTTAAATTTTTTTTTGTTAAATAAACTGAAAAGGACAAATTTACACCCCCTATGTTACCATTTAGTTATAATAGGTCTATGGGATGAGAGCTAAGGTTTGAAGCTATTATGAACTATCATGTATATTATCTAATATTTTAATAATAAATATAGTAACCAAAATATTGATTAAAGCTTAAGTATATTATCACTAAGATCCCATAGTATAGTGTAGAATTCATTACTACCCATATGATAATTCAAACTTAGAAAATGATAGGGATATATAGAGTTATAGGCAACTAAATTAATGCTACCAACCAAATGTAAATATCCTCCTCTTTCATTCAAGGATCATTGCACCATTGCCTTGTTAATTTAAAACCAACAAATCACCCATTTTTAGTTTGAAATATAAGCTCAATTGGATTGACTCCTTAAAGCCTTAACAATGAAAATGGTTTTATACTCTTATAATTTCATGCTAGTTTCAATTTATTAAAACATGGAAATCCTAAATCTTATTAAATAGTAATGATACAACTTGTGCCCACATTTTTTTATTACCAGATGAGGCATAGTGGGCAGCTCACTATTTTCTTATGTAAAAAGATATCATATTATTAAAATATTCATGTGTGTATAATTAACAAGGACAATGCATTGATATAAAAGTTGTATTCAGCCAAGTATATATTTCCATATAATTAGATTATTAAATAAACCCATTATATCACATGTGGTTTATTAACTCAATCAATACTTAATATGATGCTAAAATTAGAAACTACTAGATGTTATAAAATCACAAGAGGTGTCATAATTAAATGCATAACTGAACCACACTATACGATCCACTAGGATGCTCAAGAAGATCATATAGTTATCACAATTTCATTAATGAACTTCTTATTATACCAACTTACTTTATTCCTATATAAATTCCATCCATGAGTCAACAAAGTGCAGCCAATATCATATTATAAAGTTAAATTGTAGCTATAAACATGGTCAACATAGTTAATAATTATATTAATGAAACTATTTCTTTCCATTTCTTGAAATAGGGAGTACATTTCAATGAAATACCAAGTTTTTAAGTACTTATAAATCATAAGTAAATGTATCTACTTATAATAAAAGTGATATGATTACATCGTAATCAATGTATAACATCAAATATGAACATCATAATACTTTCCTCATAGGCTTGGTATTAACATTCCTCCTTATCTATAAGTATCACACTAAGAATAAGAATTTCCAGCCATCACTTATTAATGAAGTCCAATACTAAGTCCATACTAATAAATTCAATAACATAAGAAGATTGACCATAGCATCAAGTAATGTAGACTTAATAGTATATACACTCTCAACTAGTATAAAAGAAGTTAATTCTAGATATTCGAACCTACCTCTACCACATATATAACTACTAGAAAGAGGATAAACCACTAATCATCTAAATCAATTAAGGAAAGAATTATTGTTATGCTTCCTCATAACGAACATATATTTCTACACATTCACTCTATATGCCATGGAGTTCTTTTAGAATTTAAATATATCCTCTTAAAAAAACTAGGCAACTTTCAACTTAATTGTAAACTCAAAATTTTATCCATTTTTATCAAGAGTAATAAATACAAAAAAATAATAAAAATGTAAGCTATCAATAATATACTACTTACCAACAAGAGTATATACCTCATATGAAGTTGTACAAGTTTAGATTAGTCTAAAACAAGAACTAAAGGGGTTGAACATATGTTTCTATTATTTATGTTTCCTTACCAATGTCTTTCTCATAATAGAATAACAAGGAGTCACTTCTACCTTATAACCTTCTATTTTTTATACATGCTAAAATCATAAACTAGAAAGGATGGTTTCTACTTAAGCAAAATCTACCTCTAATAGATACACATTGTGTAAATGGAAAGACATAAGTGTATGCAAAGGAAATAAGTTAGATAAATCCTTCTATGAATATTATTTTCCAAGATAAAAATTTTGCACCATAACAATCTATACCCAACATACTTAATGCAAATTAAAACGCCAAGAGATAAGTAATATGTATGTTTATAAAAATCATTAAACTTGTCAACATGTTAAATCTCTTCCCAAGAGGCTATAATAATAATGTATAAAACTACATAAGGAGACTAAATACAACTTGATTCATGAATAAAATCAACTACACATTACACTTATACAATGAATTCTAGCAATGTAACATAGAACATAAAATGTACAATAGTCGTTACCATGATATATTATAACTATCATCAAAATCATCAATAAATTTGATAAAAATATGGTGATAACAAAATAATCCATCCCTACCAGACCTATGAGCCCAACCATCAATGGCCCTTACCACCCCATCCATCAGCTAGATGGTAGGTTTTGATAATTGGTACTAGAAAATGATATAGAGAAAGTCAGGGTTGCCTAATCCATTAGAGGACTTGACATAATATCATAAATATACAAAAAATAAGTAACCAACAAAACATCATCAAAAGATGAAATAGAAAATATAACAAATGTGAAGCATGCATTAATGACTATTAGATAGCAGGGATAGATGATAATGAGGCATAATATTGAAAGTCATGGAAATGGATTTGTATTTATAAATTTAAATTCATCACATAATTGTTGCCTTAATTAGAACATTTCAAGTAATGGTCTTAGCCTATAGTTCACTGAACCATCTATTTAGGCTTCAAACTACTAAATCAACAACTATAAATAATACACTACATGAAAATCTACATAGTTTAAGAAGTTGAGTTGAGAAATAAATCTTAAGTCAAAAATAGAATATAACAAATGGAATAATAACATTAGAAAAATAATAATAGTTGAATGATGACTAAAAACAATTAATAAATCTAAAATCCATAAAATCATGCCTTTTTAAAACAACTAGATCAATAAATGACTCAAACTACTATGCTTGAGGCCATGACCATTCAAAATGTGACAACTAGAATCAAATGAATTGAAATAAAATATTATAATCAGTTAATTCTTCCTCTAAACATCAAGATCCAACTTCCAACAACTCCCAATATTTCTATAATAAACAAAAAGAAGACTAAATAGTAAAACAAAGTGTATAGCAATTATCAGAGGAGGTTAAGTAAAAAAATTCATTAATGGGTTCATTATGATGTTTTAAGACCTAATAATGAACCTTAAATTTGATAAATCAAAGTCAAATGGGTAACCAATGTAGTTGGTTAAAAAACCTACTCAAATGTTTACATACAGCCTAATTACCCACATCATAACCGATTCCAATAATTATTCCCTTGCTACAGGATTTTATAAAAAAATTTAGGGCTTCACCCCATAAAACCTACATGGGTATAGGTTAGGTTTATAAAACATACAATAAATCTCAAGTGATACCCACCCACACACACACACATACACATGTTGCTTAAACATATAAAATCCAATTTTAACATTTAAATCAAAGTCATTAAATCAATTTAGTAGAACCCATATATGATTTAGAAACCCTCATATTTCTAAAAAATAAATACACCGAAATCAATTCATCAAAACCCTCAATAATCAAGTAAAGATACACACAATGTTTCATACAGAAGTAGAAGGGTATGAAGAGCATATTTCATACACAAAAAGGTTGTCTAAATCAATAATAATAGATTATTCAACTTTAATATTTATGCAAAGGAAGGGAAGGGTTTTATCTCCCTAGGTGTTAGATACTTAGCATGAAGTCTCATTAATTTTGATTGAGTATGAAGCATCCTCCTGTTTTATTATTCCTTTTAAAACTATAAAACCAGTATCAAAAATAAATTTCCCAACTTACATGTAGATTGCAAGTTTAAAGACCACAAGCCAAACTATGAGTGAATCAACCCTTCTTCCCTCAATTCCACACAATAAAAAGTTAAAAATAAAAAATAACCACTCATATCTTTTCCACATTCTCTTCTTCCTTCCCAAATATGCATCCTCTCAACCACCTATCATCCATTCCCCCATGCCTCATTCAATTTGACATTGATTGCTGAGAAGAGAGAAATTACCCCCAAACCATTGACCACTTCCCCAAAATTACTCAAAATGTGCCAATTGTCATTTAATGTTAAATTAAATAATCCAAAATCAATACAGAATTTGAAATCCAAATAACATGGTTTGAGCCACATCCCATTCAAATTAAAAACATAATAGTAATCATGAGGGGGTCTTGGGGTTTAGGCAAGTCCATAAATAAGTCCTATTCACCATTCAAGCTGGATAGACTAGGGTAGGGCTAATGGGTGGTGAGTTCATAGTGGGAGAGAAAAGGGGTTAGATATAAAGAGGTAGAGTGGGATGCATCAAATCAAATAGAGAACACCTAAATCAAAACAAATATGTAACAATAAATAAAATATAGAAAGGTAACCATGGTGAAATCATACCACGTAATGATACACTCAATAAGGGATGAAAGAGAATAAGACACAAAAACACAACCTGGAAAATGACACAATTATCCTATGTATTAGAATTGAATCTAAATTGTATACTTGTCAGAACTCATCCAACTTCTCAAGAATCACTTTGTCTTCTCAGTTGTCAAAATTGTCACCTACCCTAGTTCATGTCAAGTACCTACAACCCATGATATCAAAAACATATGAACAATGACTAAACAATATGATAAAAAAACTATAATAAAAATTAACTATATAAACATATAATATATCATATAATTCAGTAATTAAACATAACCATGTCCATCAACTTGTAGTAAAAATATCACTATATCAAGGTCCATCACCAATATACTAGTTAGATAAAATATAATGTAGAATAAACTATACATGATTATAGTAATATTTAAACATTCATATAAAGTATTGAATAGTGGGGTCATAACACTATTGTTTCATTATGTGGGATTGCATGCCATACTTGTTATGTTTCAGGTTGGTTGGTTGGTTGTGTTTGATTCCTTTTTGTACCATATTTGTCACTGGGAGAGGCATTATTCATGTGACATCATTATAATATATTTTTTCTCCTTTGGTTAAGGTTATGGGACTTGTCAACACCCTCACTTCCAGTTGATAGCTAAAGATCAAAATCATTTACCCTTAATAGAAAACTTATATTTTTAACATTATTGAATATCAACATTATATAACCATATACTTATAATAATATAATATTTAACTAATTTTATATAATATTATATATTAGTATATGTAATATCATATAATAAATAATAATGCATTAATGTTATATTATACCATATGATTGTTGACATAATAATATCATTAAAAATAGAAACTAATGATTCCATGTCATCAAACAACATAATACTATGAAACAAGATCTAAAAGCTTATATTTATTTGTTATTATTTAAATTATATGTCTTACTATTATTGGACACTAATTTAACTACAAATTATCCACATATTTCACCATGCAACCCATTATAATATTTAAAAATAAACAAAGCTTTACAAAGAATGAAGTCATAATTCTCAAAAACTTATACATAAGTTCATGAAATAAATGATTTGTAATGGTTTTTAAGAAAATTATATACATGTCAGAAAATAAAACTAACATAAACAAAATATTATCATAGTTTGCACATAGAGACATTGATTCTATCATAGTATCCACATAGAGAAATTGATTCAAACTTAACTCACATGACAATGTCAACATTCCCAATGACTCATGTATGTATGTCTAAAAATAGATAAACATAATATTTCTAACCCATGACCTATTTTTACATAGAACCTAAGATTATTTATAAACCATTCATGCAACTCTTTTTACAAGAAGGTAATGACTCCTTGCCATCAAAAAACATAGTGCTATAAAAAAAAGGCATGTTCATTTACAAATGATAAAACTTACCTTATTATAATTGAAATATGTCTTTGGCAATAAAAAAATCATAACAATGCATAGTTATACATAGTTTTATAATAAGAAACATTTCAATCAAAAAATGGGTCTGTGTGTGTCAATATATAAAAATAAGACAACATTTAAAACAAAAAACCTAGTTTTAAATAATCCTTAGATAAAATGCATGTCAAATTTGTCCCCAATCGAGGATCGCCTATATACAATCAAATGTATGAGGTTGAATCTATATGTACTGATGGAATCTAAAGAACAACTCAAAATAGGAAGAAGCTTATCTTCACAATAAAAAGTTACATTAATGAACATTATTAGTTAGTTAACCAAATGTCCATAGGAAGGTTCATTATATAGGTGGAATATAGATATGTCCTCAAATCCTTATGAATATGAGATTATATTCTCCAATGACATTTATTACACACCTAAGTGACACCCAAGTAAGCTAACTAGACAATGTGCATAAAACCACATGGTGGCAAAAAAATTATATTGACACCCCCTTATGCATATCATATGTGGGTAGAAGAACTGGGTCCAAACATAAAGCCTAATGAGATACTCAAGTACATAATATACTATATAACTAACAATTACCCATATAAGATGTTGAATTTACATGTAGTAGATCTCATAAAATGACCAAGGTATACGATGAGATCCTCTTCCTAAATACTGAAGATGTTTCATCTACATCAAATAATGGTTATTCCCTTTTCCAATGGAAGAGCATGATGTGTATCCTAAAATTATAGACATTCCAACATGGAAGATGAATGAAGAAATATGAATATATTTGAATATGATCCAAATCTGAAATATGGCATACATATATAAGATCATGCACAAGAACTCAAGGTAATGTCACTGAAGTGACCCTATAAGAAGAAGGACATGAAACATTCACTTAAATGATATCCATGTGAAGTGTGGAGTCTGAATCAAAAATTCTCAAAATTTAAGAATATACCATAGATGAAGAATATAAATCTACGTAATGAATTTCCATAGTAAGAGATGAGTCATCAATGTTTTTAGTAAGTGGAATTTCACAAAAAATAATAGATTATTCCAAAATAAGAATATGTGATGGATCTATAAGAGAAATATCTTGAATAGGAATGAATCTATAATCTGTAAAAGGATAAATAATGTCTGGTAAAATCTCATCTTGTAGTGGTGGCTCTACATAAATAAAATCACTATAAATCAAAAATGTTTCATCACAAAAAATAGAAGTAGGAGAAGTTAGTACAATAGTCTCTAAAGAGACAATATAAAGATGAGGAGGAAAAGTGATATAATTCTTAGTAGGATCTATGAAAATAATATGAAGAGTGATCCAAATAATGGAGGGACACTCTATGTTCTCTATATGGTGGTGTATATGCCATGAAATGTGTATCAATAAATGACCATAGACACAAGCACAAGAGTTAGCCCAGTCATTAAAATTACACGGGTCAATTGGAATATGAATATATACATATAAAAGTTCATGTTTCATGAGCAAGTTTTCTATGTACATCTATCATAAATCATAGTTATTCTTTCTAAGAAGAACCACTAGATTAAAATCAACTATCCTCAATTGGCATCTCTCAAGGTGAGTTGATATGACCACAATTAACCATTCACACTCAATGTGATGTATGCTAGACGTAGTTGAAAACATGTCCAAGTGAGAAATAAAAGAAATAGTCACTAAATTCCCCCTACTATTACATAGGTTGTCACTTTACAACTAAGTGCATCTATAGTTAGCACATGTATGTGTATATACAATCAACACACATATAAAATTAACATAATTATACACAAGAGATGAATAAAATTTGACCCCCATAAAATTGAAAAATATTAATTTTACAAATCTTGAGAATAACATAAATTCTTAGATCTCAAAAATCTTGAACTTTCAAAAACAAAATGTAACTTAAAAGTAACTATATGCTAAAAGTTATGGATTTTTTAAATTTTTAAAGTAAAAACCTTCTCCTTTAAAATTTTGAAAAAGATTTTTACCTTAAAAATGTGTGTGTGTGTGTGTGTGTGTGTGTGTGTGTGTGTGTGTGTGTGTGTGTGTGTGTGTGTGTGTGTGTGTGTGTGTGTGTGTGTGTGTGTGTGTGTGTGTGTGTGTGTGTGTGTGTGTGTGTGTGTGTGTGTGTGTGTGTGTGTACACGCACAAAAAACTTTACTCAATTTTTCATTAAAAAGTTAAGCCCCCTTGGGATGGGTGAGACCAAGGGATTAAATTCCCATATGACCATTAAGATAATGAGTACGATGAGTGTTCCCATTTGATTTATTTGATTCATGGGAAAGTGACATCGGGCCTAAATTGATAATCATCCATGTGGCATAGATTTGGGATGTAGTCATTACCAATTGTGTGACATAGGTATAGCTGATTGTGTGGCACAAATCTAAGATGTGGGTACAATCCCCTATGTGTCTTCATAAAAAAATCAATAACCCACTTCATACTTTGAAAAACCAATAAAAACCTAGAAAAATATTTCCTCTTTGAGAAACAAATGATACAGATGTGTGTTAATTCTAAAAAATACCTTCAAACCCTCCAAAATAGCAAAAAATAGATTATCACAAAACTACTTAGAGCCAATCCTTAGGTTTAAGCACATTCTAAATCTAAAAATTTTATCCATTTTTTATTTGGAGACTCTATATGTATATGTGTTCATATATTTTATTGAAACCCCATCAAACCCTTGAAAAATAAAAATCATGAAGAACATTGAGGAGCTAGAATGTAAGTGAGATCACATTAGAATCAATGGAATTCATCTAACATCACCACTCTAATACCATGTTAGAGTGGGCCATTATCTAGGATCAAGTGGATAGTGAGGAATTCATGAGGTTGAATCTATATGGAGTAGTTAAATCTAAATAAAAACACACAAGAGAAAAAAGCTTGTATTTACAAAAATGAGTTACATTAATTAAGATTCCTGGTTAGTTATCCAAATGTACATAGGAAGGTTCATTATATATGTGAAAGATATAAATGAAATCACATCCTCATTAAGACTGGATTATCTTCCCTAATGACCTTTATTACATACCTAAGTGACACTTAATAAAATGAGCTAGACCATGTAGGTAAAATCATATGGTTTGAAAAATCCTATAGCAACAACATAAACCATTCACATAAATCTATTTGGAAGAAAAAATAATTCCATGTCTATAAAAAAAATAGTAGCATAATTTAATTAAAATTATGTAACATGATCTTACCTATTAATGAAAACATAGGGATTTACATGAATGAAATCATGACCCTTCAGACCAGTATACAAGTTTGTGACACAAAGAAATGTGATGATCAAAAAACATAGTACTATAAAAAATCAAAACAGGTAAATGCAATATTACTAATGACAAAATAGGGCATTGAAAATAATGAAATGATGAGCCTACAAAATTTTGCATATATTTATGAGAAAAATAAATGTTTTAATTAATAAATATTAGCATTAATGTCTATAAAAAAAACTAATTGAAAGACAACATACTCATTTTTGAAAAAAAATGTCACCTAGGTTTTCCTTGATTTTATGGCTTTCCTAATGGCAAATGACATAGATTTGTCAAAAAATGGATACATCAACATTGATATGCTTATTTTACTCTATTTCTAAAGGTGAAATGCCCTCATATGATTATGTGTTTTTTGGTGGTTTTGTATAATTTTAACTAGAATGATAAAAGAGGGGGGAAAACTATAAAATTGTGAAAGGTGAAAATGGGAGAATAAATAAGGAGAATAGAGGTAAAGGTGAGAAATTTATGTCATAATAAACTTATAGAACCACTGAAATAACTTGGATTTAAACAAAGTCATGGAAAATTCTTCCTCTCACATGAAAACATAATTAACATCAATAAATGTATCTAAACAAAATGGATTTATTAGAAGTACAAAGTCTCCTAAAAACTCAATTTGGTTACACTTCGTTCAAAATCCATATAGTTAGTTTTAAACATAAAATTTATAAATATTACAAGTTGCACAAAATTGGGTAAAGTGTATAATTTTAATGGATTCTCTGTCAACAAAAACTAATACAAGTTTCACAATAAATAGAAACAAAACCTATAGATCCATAGAATAATTTATTAAATTATCTTATACTCCATTATAAAATCAAGAAAATTATGTGTAACAAATAAAATTGAATCCATCCCTTCACCAAGAGCTAAACAAATTATAACTCATTTTCCAACAACAATAACTCCTATTTATAAAACATAGGATAATGGTAATGGTCTTTTTGTAACTATTTTTTCCAAGATTCCTATTCGATTTTTACATTCATCTTTCACTATTTAATAAAATAACTTAAATGTTACAAACATATAATATATAAAATAAAGTAAAGTAAAAAATGGGGCCACCAAGCCTTATCCATGGGGTTGTAGATTCTATAAAAAACATGAACACTTATTCATGATTCAACTATGTATGTTCCAGACACTAACATTTTTTATGGGATATTATAAAGGGACATTTGACTAAAATAAGAGATTTTACTACATAAATACAGGTATTTTAGAATAAAATATTTTAATTCATTGATATTTTTATTGAAATATCTTTCCATCACTTTGAATAGGAGCTAAAATGGAAGTTGAATGTGAAAAATTAAATGAAAAAATAGATAATTCACATCTGACCCACCTATTAGATACTTCCAAAACAATAATCATCCCTATTTTTAACAACATAATTATTCTTATAATAATTAAATACTTCACATAATTAGATTTATCATTTCAAAGTCTTTCTAATGCTTTGAACGAGAATAAAAGTAGAGTTAGGATGTGAAATATATTATAAATAAAATAATATGCATTTTTACCCTTTTATTTGGGCCCATTTTAATCTTGGTTCACCCAATGAACTTGGGTCACCCATATTATCATGATTTCAAGAAAAACTAGCTCCAAAGTTATATATCTCCAATTAGATTTAAAGAAAAATATATTGTATTTCATAACATGACACTTTGGTCAAATATTATCCTTGAAATGATTAAAACACACGGGAACCCAAAAAATTATATTTTCACAAAGTTAAATTTCATCTTAGGAAAAGAACCAAGTGTGGTGTGACCCTAAGGTCTAAACATCCAACACCAAAGTTTAATATACATGTCTATATTTTACACTTAATATATGAAGATTGGGACTTTTAGAATTTGGAAAATTATGATCATTAGAAAAATAGATTTAAAATACATCAAATTATAAGCTAAATCAAATTTTAGTGTGAAATATATATATGAGAAAAAAACATAAGTCCTTCACCTACCATGTACTTGAGATACAAAAAATAAAAGATTACTATAGTTAGAGTTTACATAAAATATATGATGTTTAGGACTTTGAACCTTTGGACAAATATGATTATTGGGATAAAATATTTTCATCACATCAAATGACAAGTAAAATGGAGTCCATATGTAAAATATATAACAAAACAAAATAATTTCACCTGCCACACACATAAGGTGTGAATCGTGCAAGATGTCTCTGGATGTATTTTTATAAAATATACAATGTTTAGGATCTTTAGACTTTATAAAAATATGATATTTGCGGAAATATATTTCCAACATATAAAAATAGAACTAAGATAGAGTATGTGTCTAAAAAATGTGATAAAATATAATAATTAAACCGATGATGCACCTGAGGTGTGAATGGTACCTACTTTCTCTAATTTCATTTTACATAATATATATGGAGTTTATGACTTTGATCCTCTATAAAAATACAAACCTTAGGATAATTTATTTATAATGTATTGAATGAGAACCAAAATAGATCATGAATGTTGATGAAATGACAAAATTAAATAATTGCACCTACTTCACACTTGAGATGTGAATGCTACCTAGTTTATTTTGTTGGATTTTTCATTAAAATGTATGAATTTTATATTTTAAAAAAATATGATGATTTATAAAATATCCTTCCAACATATCAAACAAGAACCAAAATGTAGTCTAGATGTGAAAGATATGATAAATCAAAAGAATCCTCCCTATTGCATACTCAATTTGGTGGGAGTACCATGCCAAAATTTCAATTTATATAAAATGAAAGTTTCTTAAGTGAAATGTGTATAATATCATGCAATGATTAATTTTATAAAACTTATTCTCATATTTGTTGCCTTAGAAGACCTCACAAATAGGATAATTTCACCTGGCATACTTGTGTGGATTAGCTAATCCATTTCCAAAATTAAAGTTTATCTATATGGGGAAAATACCTAATTTTTTTCAAATAATAGTTATTTTTGAATGTTTGACTGCATTATCTAGATGAATGCAAGAGAACTTTGGATTCTATGGTTACTAGTTCCCCATCAATATTTTGAATAACATGGATCACACTTACATATCTCGATCTAGCCAATATGAATCCAATTCACCTCTACCAATTATATGGTAATAAACATGCATTTTTAAGATATATCATTTTCCATGTATTATACATGTTTAACAAGACAAAATGTTGTCCTTATCTAGGTAACTGGAATCTAGTTTACATTTCCTAATTGTATGGGAAATGAACATGTGATTTGATGTTGAATCATTTTCTTAAAAAATCCACCTAATTTTCCTTCTTAAAATTTTATAATTTTTTAAATTCTTGGAATAATATACAATGTCAATAATTCTTTGTAATGATGCTGAAGATTCTCAAGTTATTCATGCTAATAATTCTTTGTAATTTATTCAAAAAATTATACTTGATTATAATAAACCTTACCACCTATATTTTATTAGTTAGTGTGAAACTTCTTATATCATGATTTTTCTCATGTTATTTGAAGGAAGATGAAAATTTATTTTTAATTAATTTTTCTATAGCTTCTATTTGTTGTGTTTAAATGTAAAGATCATCTTCAAAGAATTGAATGAGTGGACCTGAATATTTGATGACAATGTTCACCATGTTGGAATTAGAACTATCACCTTCCTTACCAACACCACAAAAATCTTCTTTTTATATTTTTTCCACTTGGGACAGGTTATGAAGTAGGAAAATTTGTTTTATTTTTAATTTTATAGCTTTATATCAATATTTTCAAAATTGAACTCTCTTAGGGCCATCAACAATTTCATTAATTGGATTCTATTTAAAACAAATATAAATAGGAAATCATTTCTCACCCTATCATTATTTGTAAGAACCCAATCAACCTTTAATTTAGACTCTATTATAGTATTCTTCTTATTTATATCTTCCCTTTTCCACCAACTATCCATGCTTTGAATTTTTAGAAAAAATCAAATTTTGGGTAGAGATAACAAAGCTCAAAATATCTAAATAGTAGGTTGTGTTCCATCATTTTCAGCTTCATTTCAATAGAGTCATTGATATTCTTTTGTAAAGGGAAGGTTCCTTGAATATTGTGGAAATAGAATGCATTATTTGATCCTTAGTTTATTTTCCAAAAAATGTTGGGATAATATTATGTCGGTTGGGTTTTTGTTGGTTGTATAATTCACCTAATGGTTAGCGACACAAATTTTCCAAAAAATGGAAAATCCACCATTGAGATGGTGATTTTACTTTGCATTTGAAATGGTTAACACCCATATGATTATGATAGTTTTGTTTTTTGTGTACTATAAATCAAAAAGAATAAAAAAGGAAACTAGTTTTAGAAATGGCTAAAAGTTAAAATTGGAGAAAAAAGGATTATGATGGAGGTGATGTTGTGAAACTAATAATGGAATAATGTTAGATAACTTCTGGAAGAACATAGAATTAAATGAATTGGTCAGAAATTATTCTTTCACATGAATATGCAATCAAGGAAATTAGATGTATGGGAATGAAATGTATTTCTTGGAAGTAACAAGTCTCCTTAAATCTCATATTGTGTACATTGTGTACAAATCCCATATAGAATTATTTTTTAAAAAGTATGGAATCATCACACGACTTATAAGAATTTAAAATTTTAATGGCTTATCAATCTACAAATATAATACAAAATTGAAAAATAAAGACCATAAAATCCCACAAATCAAAAGAATTATTTAATCAATTTTATTTGAATCCTTTAACAAATCTAGAAATATACATAAAACACAAAAAAATATAGCCAACCCTTCCCTAAGAGTTAGATTAAATAAACACCCCTTCTATAATGGGTGTATGAACTAAATTTAGATATGCAATATGTAAAGACAATTAAATAATATAAGCTAAGATAAATTTGACTAAGCTAGAGCAAAAAATGTAGAAAACAATAATCAAAACATCATAATTTGAATACAAGAATCCTCTATTACGATTTGAATCTGATTTTATTTTATCAAGAATGTGGTGCTCACTCCACTAATGCAAAGGGAGAATGGACAGTGTTTTGGTCCAAAATGATTATTTTTATTCACTTTGATTCACTTTGGATGCAAGATTTCCTTATTACAAAAGATATGATTACAATTATGAGTATGATTGTGATCTCTCAAGATTTGTTTTTGATTGTGATTTATCAAATTTGTGATAACAAAGGATCTTTTAATTTCAAAAGGGATGATTGAAAATAGATATTTTCTAGATTATTTATAGAAGCCTAGAAAAAGCTCCAATGGTGGAGGATCATTTTATTTTTTTCAATGCTCCAAATGATCAATGGTTAAGGATGAGTCCTCATCCATGAAGATGGAGACCTTTTCAACATGGTTGAGGGGAAAGTAGGGATAGTTAGCTGACTTATTCAATTTGATTGACAACTCATAGGAGGAGTCATAAGAGGTGGAGATCTTTGGGGATTTAGTTGGAATGAGGGAGAAAAAGGTGGGATAGGTTTGATTAGGTGGAAAATCTAGAATTAAATAATTAAAATAAATATTAGAAGGTTCATAATTGACTTATTATAAATGCTTGAGTTAATCAATTATTTTATTTTAAGAAGAAATGTTATTTATTAATTTAAGAGTAATGATTAAAGGAGTTAGGTGCATTTTGACACTAAATGAAATTTAGGTGTCTACATTTACCCCTCTTTGAAATGGTGTTGATAAGTAATATTGTTTTGAAGAATAGAAGAAGTAGATTGTTGATGATATAAAAGCAAAAAATTACCCACAATGAATGAAAATGAGTGTGATGATTCCCCCTCGAGAGTTTATGTGAGAATACAAACAAACACTCAAAATTGATGAAAAGAGGAAATAGCTAAATGGACAAATGAAAAATAAATTTATTTTACGAGTAATGTCAAATATGCAAGATTTTTTTAATAGAAAAGGGTTGCCCCAATTTAATTAAAACTAGATATTTGATTTGAAAGTCAATTATTTAACCACTTGTAGATTGCACACTCATTGTTTTTTGCTAATGACTAAGGGGTCAATTGAGTAGGTGTGGGAATGATATATCCAAGAAATAATAAATTATATATCTATATATAGAAAAAGGTATTGATTCAGAAAATTATTATGGATGTTATGTTGATAAATTATTGCAAGAATTTGAATAAAATCTAAAATAAATTGATTTAGTGGATCAAAAAATTTGAAAATGGATGAAGATATTTCCTGATTATAAAAGATACAATTATGATTGTGAGTATGATTGTGATCTCTTAATATTTGTGATAGCAAAGGATCTTTTGATTTCAAATGGGATGGTTGAAAATGGAGATTTACCATCTTTTTTATAAAACCCTAGAAAATGATCTAATGGTGGAGGATCATTTGGAACTTTTCAATGCTCGAAATGATCAATGGTTGAAGGTGAGTCCTCATCCATGAGGATGGAGATCTTTTCAACCTAGTTTATGAAAATGTGGCATTGGTTAGTTGATTTATTCAATTGTCTTGACAACACGTAGGAGTCATAAGAGGTTGAGATCTTTAGGGATTTGGTTGGAATGATGGAGAAAAAGGTGGGAGAGGTTTGATTAGGTAGAAAATAAAAAATTAAATAAATAAAATAAAGATTAAAAGGTTCACAATTGAATTTTTCAAAATATTTGTATTAGTCAATTATTTTATTTTAAGAATAAATATTATTTATTAATTTAAAAAGAATGCTAAAAAGATTAAATGATTTAGGTACATTTTGACATTAAATTAAATTTAGGTGTCTGCATTTACCCCTCTTTGAAATGGTGTTGGAAAGCAATACTATTTTAAAGAATAGAAGAAGTAGAGTATTGATGATAGAAAAGAAAAGAAATTCCCCAAATGAATGAAAATGAGTGTGATCACATCCCCTCAAGGGTTTGTGAGAGAAAATGAACAAACACTCAAAATTGATGGAAAGAGGAAATAGTTAAATGGATGAACAAAAATAAAGTTATTTGAAGAGTGATGTAAAATTTACAAGATGTTTTTAATATGTAAAATTTACAAGATGTTTTTAATGTAAAAGGGTTCACCCAAGTTAATTAAAATAAGAGATTTAATTTGAAAGTCAATAATTTAACCACCTGTAGATTTCACACTCATTATTGTTTGTTAATGACTCAGGGGTAAATTGAATAGGTGTGAGAATAATATATCCTAGAAATAATAAACTATGGATCTATAAATATAAAAAGGTATTTATTGGGCAAATTATTGTGGATGTTACGTTAATAAATAATTGTAAGAATTTGAATACAATCCAAAATAAATAAATTTAATGGTTCTATAAATTTGAAAATTGATGAAGAATGAGAATTATGAAGGGATGGAAATGAGAAAAATAACATCAATAATACATATAATTGTCTCAATAATAAAGTTTGTAAAATTGTAAAGGGTACATGTAAAACTATATACCCCATTGGAAAAAGTACATTTCCCACTTTATAAACTACATGATTGGATTTTATTCTTGGAGTTATGGGTCTCAAAAGCAATTGTAAAAATGATATATCCCAATGATGGTAAGCCACATGACAAAAAATGAAAAATATAGATTATCCTATTCATGATAAAGATTTAGAAAATGGATATTTGAAAGCAGTGATAAGGAGATATAGCACTTTGATTAAATGATAGTAGAAAATGTAGATAAAATGATTTGGATGGATAATGGTGAAGGTGATGGCTGATCTAACCCTATAGACTCCATGTATTTAAGTGTTGCCTACATAATCCACTTATAAAATGTCTATGTGTGGATATCAGACCATATATATCTGTCCCAGAAAAAAGAAGATAAGTGATGGTTTAAGGTAATATTGACCCATAGCTATTGTACTTAAGTTAAGGATTGCATACTACAATTGGATGATGGAGAAAGGATGGAAAATGTGATTTCATTGTTTCCAATCAACAAGTGTGGGAGATTAAAAGCAAATATTAGAAAATGATTATGGATGATTGATATGTGAGAACTAAAAAAAGAATTAAGTGATCATATGGATTAATTATTATGGATCAAATGATTTGAAAACATAGATGAAATAAGGATGGATGGAAGAAAGAGATGACACACATATGCCTGATGTGAGATGGTCTGATATCTATCTTTTGTTTATTTCATTCTTTGCATTCAATTTACAATAATATTTCCAACTGAGTAATATTAGAGCAACCTAATTTTTGATATTGTGTATGACAATATGCACCAATGGTATAAAAAAACCATGATGACTATCATGTGATACATGTAAGGACTAATAGATTCACAAGAATAAAACTTAGTGCATCATGATACAGAAGATCATAATAACAAAATTAGTAATACACATGGTAATATAGACATAAGAAAAAATAATAAAGATAAGATAAAAAGAGATGTTTGCAACAATGAAAATGATGTAAGTAAACGAAACACTATGGAAGAAAGTAAACACCCATGATGTGAAATAAGTAAATGACTATACAAACAAGTAGGAAAATGACTAAAACAAGTAAGAAGATGACTAAAGCAAGTAAAAAAATAACTTTTGTTTGGATGTCCTTGGCTAATGTAAAACCCTTTGGCATATGCTATTTTTGACAATGTTGAACTATATGATGAGTAATCCGTATAACGGATGACTAGGGTACACAACTAAGGACAAGGGATTTTTTTATTGCTTTTTGGATTTTATAATGTTTTGTATTTTTGTTGAAGTTTATAATGTTTTTTTTATAATCTTATATACAAGGAAGACCAACAAAGGGAAAACCATATTCTAGCACTTAAAAGTGAGTGGTAGGGGATGGAAGGAATACATTATATATGGAGTATGGATGAATAGGAATGGACTTGAATTAAGATGATAAATTCTAGGGAACACATGAGGTAAGAGCCAAGTGTCTAGTCAGCAAAATAGCATTACAAGGATACACCAAGATGTTTTTAAGAACATGTCTCAAGATGTTTCCACTTCCTTATCAAGGTCAAAAATGGGAATAAGGATGGTATTATGATGGCAATGATTGGATGGGTTTTGATTTATTTGAAGTTAAATGGATAAGGATGTGTTTGGATAGGTAAGGGTATTCAAAGATGGTATATGATGGTTGAGGATTAGTTTAGGATGGATTGGATAAGCATAGGATACATAATTATGCTTTAAGATAACTTAGGATAAGTAAGGATGGTTTAGGGTAAACATATGATGGTAAATTATATGAATTTTAGGTTGGGTAAGGATGGAGGGATGATCTATAATACAGTGGATTTGAATGGAATGAGTTTGCCCCTAAGTGTATGGTACTTGTAAAATATTGATTATCTTACGCATGATGTTGAAAATTGATTTTCATCATGGTAATTGACCAAGGTTACATATAAATAGTTTTCACCTTTGAATGAATTTATTTCTCTTTCTCCTTTTGATTTTTTATTTTCTTTTTTCTTTTTTTTGCTTTGGTCTTTTTTTTTGCTTTTTTAATTATTGGCATCTCAATTATAAAAGAATTTGAGATGCATTGATGGTTTCCACTATTGATATTCTAGGTATGCACTCAATAGATGTATTTAGTAACTTCATTTATTTCTAGTTTGGCTTCTTCCAAATTTACCAGGATATAGTCATAGCCCCTATGATAGATGGTGCTGCTACACAGGGTGAAGCAGAAAGCATGTTGAATGAAGGATGTATGTTAAGTGCATGAAGGGTTTGGATGGATGGAATTATAGTGGGGATAAGTATATGGGTCATTATGTAAAGGGTGAATAGGACCAAAAATCTTACATTCATGAATATTGGGAGTAACTACAAGTGGGATTATTTGGGAATTCAATGCTTCTTCAATGATGTTTTCAATTTGTGATTGGGATCTATCCAGTAAATGTGTTAATGCAGAGGATATATTAATTTTCTCATAAATTAGTGCCATATAGAATTTTTCACTAGGGGATTCTTCTTGATTAGTTTGATTGGGATTTAGATTTATATTATCCAATAGTGCCTCAAAAAGGTTTTCCATAAGGGACTCATATTTTTTATTTTCTATATTTTGATTTTGATTTTGACTGTAATTTGTATTTTGATCATTTGATAGTGTCTCAAAGTGGTTTTCACTATGGGTTGTGGATTTTATATTTGGATTGCAAGATTTATTTTGGTTAAGGTACACTTGTGGTTCCTCAAAATATATAGATGTTTCTTGATACTCTTCTAGTAAGAGATGAGATAGGAATTTTGTAATTATTTTATTATCATGAAAGGATGTTAACTATAAGATCAGTCATCCTAATCAAAAGGTGCATGATACTAACTTGAAAGATGGAAGGTGGGAATGGTGATTTTCATGAAATGGGTGATGGTAAAAAAATTCTCATAGAGGCTATGAATGGATCATATTTTCATTATGGATGAAGTTACCTTAGAAACCACAAAATTATCACTAACATAGTTACATTGAATTTTAAATGGTTTGTAACTTATGCTATGGGGTATAACATTTAATTTAAAATGGGTGGGTTAGATACTCCCCTACTACCTTAGAAACCACACAATTATCACTAACATATTTACATTCAATTTTAAATGGTTTTTAACTTATGCTATGGGGTATAACATTTAATTTTAAATGGGTGGGTTAGATAATTCCCTACTCATGGATTATTTTATCTATAAGTACCTATATCACTTAGGTTGAATGTTTTAGGATGATGAGATATTTAATAGGTGATAAGGATTTAGGTGGTTGGACAATGGGTGATAGGCTATGTTGGTTGAAGGAGGTTTTGTCCAAGATATAATCTTTGTCAAAAATGAGATCATTGTCAAAAATGGGATCTTGATCAAAGATAGGATTTTAAATAAATATGGTCTCTTCATTAAAAATGTATGGTAAACCCTGGTTGTCAAGAGTAGGTTGATTGACTATGGATTGGTTGAAAATGGATGTGTCAAAAATGGGATCCTGAGAAGTGGATGGAATATTATGACCTTGAATTGGAAGTGGTGTGGATTGATTAGGCTTAGGAAAGACATCTTAGCATATCCCCAAGCTATGATTTTTATATGTGGATACATTTAGCTCTATCTTGATGCGCCCTTTGTTAATGATATTTTGGATATAGTGTTTTAGTCTCATACAATAGTTTATACAATGACCTTTGATTTGGTGATAATCAAAATATTCTTTAGGTCTATACCACTCACATTTTGGGACATTTTGTTAAAATTATTTGGTGTTTTGGTATATGATTAAGTTTTCAATGACCAATTTTCAAAAGAATACATCATAAGGTTCCCCTAAAGGTGTGAATTTTTTCTTAATAGGCATAGTGATGTTTTTAACAACTGGGGAGTTTTTTCTCTATTATAACTCTAGAGATGGATTTATTGAAGATGGTAGGGGTGATATAATTGGATTCTCTTTGTTAGTGTGATAAGGGATTTTAGAATCAATGTTATAACTAGTGGAAGGGAGGCTTGGTTGATTTTATAAAATAGGATCATTAGTGGTAAGGTGATGTTGATGTGGAATGTTTTGGGATTCCCTAACAAGAGAGGTAGCTTAATCTTGGAAGGATGGATTTGTGAATGTTGATGGACTTGAATCTAATGGGTTTATGAGCAAATGTGTATTTTATGTAGTTTGGTTCAAGTTTGGGAATGGGTTGGATGCAAGATCAAAAGATTGATTTTGATGAATTTGAAAGGTTGGTTTTGATGGGTGTAGGAGTTGAAAGGTTTATTTGTATGGAATGTAGTTGGATTAGACTGAATGGGAGTTTTAGTTATGAATGGACTTTGGTTCAAATATATTTTTGAAATTGGTGATAAAGGTGAATCAAAAGTTTGATTTAGATTGGTGCTAAAGTTGGAACTAGTTGAAAAATCAAATGATTGATTTTGATTATTATAAAAAGGTTGATTTAGAAAACTTGAATGACTATTCAAGTTTGGATTAGATTGATGGATAGATGGGAATGAATACATATTCAAACTCAGATTTTTATTTTTTGGGTGATTTATTTGACATTAATTCAAATATGTTTTTAAATCAAATTTGGTTGGATAGAACTTTGGGTTATAATATGGATTATTGAGAATGTGAGTCGAGACAAAATTGGTCAAGGGATTGTTCCACATAGACATAATTATTGAAACGGGTAATGTTACTAAAGAAAGACTTCACTCAAAAATGAAAATGACTTGAAATTAAACTCTAGTAAGAAAACGTACCAAAGTGACTAAAAGTTTGATTGTAGACTAAATGCTTTTGAGATTTTAAATAGAAAGTTATGATTTTGAGGATATCATTTAAACTCAAAAGAATTTATTTTCAAAAAAATGAATTTTTAACATGTGGTAGACAAAAGGAAACAACAAATAATTTTACTCTAAATAAAAAATCAATTACACAAAAGGGTGAAAACTAGGATGAAGGGTTGTGAACAACTATTGAGATATCTATTGTCACTCACTCATATGTGCTCTTAGTTTTGGCCTAATGTTTCAAGGCACTAATCATGGAGTATCCTACCATTCCCATGTACCACTAAGTCTAGTTTTAAGGGTGTATATAAAGTTACTTCTTGGTACTAACCATTAACTAATGAACCAAAGTCAAATAGAAAAAGGTGATCCTAGGCTTAAGGTATACACAAGCTTATCTAAGGGAATAAAATTGTGAAAAAAATTGATAGAGAGGATGCACATTATTGGGTCTTGTCTCAAAGTGCTCAACATAGCCATAGGGGTTTCAATGTGTTAAAAATCAACAATATCAAATCTTGAGTCAGTTATTGAAACCTTATGTATTTGATCATGAAATCCCCTCACATCATGGTGTGCTTAAAAAACATAAATTTTTAGACAATTAAAACAATTGGGACTCGATATAAATACTCGTTGGTAAATGGATTTTGGTCTACCACATGGTGATGAAACACACAGTTCATATAGCCCCTAATAAAATAAAAATAAAGAGTTGATGCTTGTTTCTAATTTCCAGGTATCATCACCAATGTGACACCAAGGAAAGACCATACACAAGATTAACTAGGTAATAGATAAGTCACAAGATTGTTTTTAATTTTAGAGTAGCATCATCAATTTGATGCTATAGAAAGAACATATACAACCTTTGTAACCAAACAAGAATCTAAAAATTGTCAATAAATTTATCCCATAAAAAATCAAGTATGATCTATTTACTAAGAATCTAGAAGAATAAAAATGAAAAACATTAGTGAAAATTAATGAAAGATTTGGGTACATTCTTTATTTTTTGTAATTGTCCTTGGCCAGCATCCTACAAATAGGTAGTCAAAAAAATTAAACTTGGCTTGTCTTCAAATCAATCTACAAAAATTTAAAGAAAACTAATAAAATAAAAAGAGGAAAAAACTCTTTTAGCATGATCTCATAGATACACAAGCAAAGAGAAAGGTGAAATTGCATTTTTATTAAACATATAGATGAAATTGCAAAACATGGTAGTGAAATTGCTAATAAAATTTTAGTACTTAACTCATTAAACATAGAAGTGAAATTGTTAATCAAAGTAGATAAATTGTTAAAAAAATTAGTAAAATCATTAAACTTAGTAGAAATTTTGCACAACATAGAAGCATTTTCATTACTGGAAATGATGATTTTATTACAAGGTATAATGATTTCACTGTTTGGTCAAACAATTTCAATGTTGAAGCATTTGAATTTGCTATTATGTAGGAAAAACTATAATCAAATAGAAAGTCCATGACAACAGCCTATAACCTATACCAACTCAAAAAAAGATTTAATTAAACATAAAATATAAACATAAATAATTAAAAAATAAAAGCAATGTTATCTAAATGTAAAAGAAGAAGATATGAAGATTAAAAATATGTGGGTAAATTCCATTGGGCATGCCATAAATGTATGAACTAAATTTAGATATGCAAAGATAATTAACTAATCTAAGATAAGATAAATTCAACTAAGCTAGAGCAATAAATGCCAAAAATCAAAATCAAAACATCATAGTTTGAATACAAGAATCCTCCATTGTGATTTGAATCTGATTTTCTCTATCAAGAATGTGGTGTTCAGTCCTCCAATGTAAAGTGAGAATGAGCAGCATTTTAGTTCAAAAGGATGATGTTTATTCACTTTGATTCTTTTTGGATGCAAGATATCTTGATTGCAAAAGATACGATTATGATTGTGAGTATGATTGTGATCTCTCAAGATTTGTAATTGATTGTAATTTCACAAATTTGTGATAGTAGAGGATCTTATGATTTCAAAAGGGATGATTAAAAATGGAGATTTGCAATATTATTTAAATAATCATAGAAAAGGATCCAATAGTAGAGGATCATTTGGATGTTTTCAATGCTCCAAATGATCAATAGTTGAGGATGAGTCCTCATCCATGAGAATGTAGACCTTTTCAACCTGGATGAGGAAAAATTGGGGTTGGTTAGCTGACTTAGTAAATTAGGTTGACAACTCAGAGGAGTCATAAGTGCTGGAGATCTTCGGGGATTTGGTTGGAATGATTGAGAAAAAGGTGGGAGAGGTTTGATTAGGTGGAAAATATAGAATTAAGTAATTAAAATAAAGATTAAAAGGTGCACAATTGACTTATTCAAAATGATTGAATTAATCAATTATTTTATTTTAAGAAGAAATGTTATTTATTAATTTAATAAGAATGGTTAAATGATTTAGGTTCAGTTTGACACTAAATTAAATTTAGGTGTTTAAAATGTGCATGTCTCCTATTTATAACACATTGGAGGGTGTAAATGACATTTCATATTGTTGTAACTAATCTTCCAAATATTCTTATTCTATCTTTACATTCACCTTTCAATTTTTAATAAAGATATTTAGATATTACAAAAATATAATATAATGACTTAAATAAACCATCAAGTGGCCCCATAAAGGTTTGTTCATTTGGTGGTAGAGTCTGAAAATAGTATGATAACTTTTTCATAGTCCCAACATGTACGTACCATGCACTAACATTTTAAATTGTGTCCTACAAAGGGACATTTGACTACAATTTTATAAGTGAACCCTTTGAGAAAAGTCTATGAGGATCAAATTATTTTACATCATTGTATTTTCCATTGACAAAACATTGCATATCACCAAATAAGAGCCAATTTTGAGCTTGAATGTTAAATATATGACAAAATGGAAAATTTATGCATGGTCTACCCAGGAGATACTTGTTAGCATAATTTTATGTATTACATTATTTAAAAAATAAAAACAAATCATTTTCTATGTTTAGGTAGTTATGGATGTGGATAGTTATGTCCTCAAAAATTGTGTATTATATTTATGCTCTTTCTTTGTTAAATAATAAAACATTAAATAATTTGCCATTTTCATTATGTTATCAACGGAACCTAATCTTAAGCTGAGGCATAAGATGTATGGAATCTTTAATGCATCTTGAATTCATGTTAGGATCTATGGTATCCTGAAATACATAAAAATAAAAGGATAATCAAAAAAATCATCTTATTTCATACTATCTAAATAGAATTTTTCTGTCTTTGCTTTCCAGCCACAATTTTCCTTTAAGTGTCAAATATTTTACATCATTAGATTTTTAATTTCAATATCTTTGCAAGTCTTTGAATAGTATAAAAAATGGAGTTTAGATGTGAAAGATTTGTAAAAGATAAAATAATAATTTTACACCTTTATATTATAAAATATTTTAATTTTAGTGTGCATACACACCTATGAGGTTAGGTTGGGTCATATCCAAATATTTAGATCGCAGATTTTATATTAGAAAAAAACTATCATATTTTGGACCTTGACACTTTTTAAAATGATTATCCTTCAAAGGAACACAACACATGGGTACAAAAAAATATATTTTGATAAATTTACATTTTAAAGAGAGGTAGAGAACCATGTCTAGTGCACCTATGAGGATTGACTACCTGACACCAAAGTTCTATATCACTATTTGGATTTTACATAAAATATATGAAGTTTGGGAATTTTATCCTTTGAAAAAGGATCATTATTTGTAAAATATCTTCCTAATTCATGAAATAAGAATTGAAATAGAGTATATATGTTAAATATATGATAAAATTAAAGAATTAAACCTACTATGTATTTGATGTATGAATGGTACATGATTTATCTAATTAGACATTACATAGGATATTTGATGTTTAGGAAATTAAGCCTTGGAAAAATGATCATCCTTTAGAAAATAACCTTATAACACATTCAAATCATATCATAATAGAGTTTACATGGGAAAGATATCATAAAATGGAAGAATTCCAACCACCATATACTTGAGTTGTTAATGGTACATGATTTCTATAGTTTGATTTTATATTAAAAACTATGATGTTATGAACTTTGACCCTTTGCAAAAATATTATCCTTGGGAAAATAGATTTATATCTCATAAAATTTTTACTAAGACGAAATTTTGATGTGAAAGAAATGATAAAACAAAATAATTACATATATCACACACTTGATGTTGGAAGGGTACCCAATTTCTTTGGTTGGATTTTACATAAAAACTATACGTTTTTATTTATTTGAATTCAACAATTTTTTTTTCTAAAATATAAAAGATGAAATGATGTTTTTTATTACCTACCTATATCAATATTCATATTTTTATACGTTATTTTATATTCCTTCCTCATAAAACATTATAAATTTATGATGCATATAAAGGGTTTTATGATGTGGATTGGAGATAACACCTTTTATTCTAAAATTAAAATATTGACATATAAGTTAAGGTGGATTTTAATTCATTTTACTATGGAAAATAATCCATTTGGTGTTATCAACACTCAACATGAAAACTAGAGGAGCAGAACATGATTGATCAATCATGTCAGTTATTTCAACTTGGATTTTTCTCCAATACCATTTTGTTTCCTATAAAGTGGAATCAAATAACATCAAGTCTTATACAATTTTATCTTTAGACATTACATGGATCCACTCTTGAAGATCCACAAAAATAATTAGAAAATTATCCTCAATATTTTTTTAACAAAAATGGTTGGTGTTCCTTAGGAATGATGATGTAGGATTAGAATAGAGATATAAAATACCTCAATATTTGATGGTTATCAAAAAAATTATCACATTAACATATAATATGAAGTGTGTATGCATTCATATGAACTATTTGAAATCAAGGTATCATAAACATAACTTCACTTTTAAGAAAAAAAGTGGGAAATGGCATATGAAACAAGCCTTTTGTATTGTACTCATTTAGAAAACATATGAAAATTATTGTCCATAACATATCACATGATGTTTATTGGTTTGTTATTGGAAATAATTATTTATTTCCTCTATTTATGTTCACAATTTCTGGATATATCTAAATTTGACTCAATTGGTTGGGATTCTTCAATGTTAATAGATACATATGGAAGCATATCTAAGATTTTTGCTTGTTCAATAAGCAATGATGTGAATGTGTCATCATCAAAAATGGCATCTTTGTAGTATGGATCATGTGTTAATTTTTATTCTAGATTAATTTTAATGTGTGATCTACTAACTTAAAATTTATCTGTTTCTTATTAAGGGATTTGTAATTTACCATGAATTATGTGCAATTGATCACATTTCCAGGGAATAATTTTTACAATGCCACTAATATTTTGAGGGAAGCTAATAGTATGTCAACTATATTTGTATTAGTCTCCACGAAAATGTTTCTCTTATATAATTGTATTAACACATACTATAATAATTTTCTCAAGCTACATTAATCATTGAAAAAAGGTAGGTTGTTTTCAAACATCCATAATGTTCAATTTGGATAAATGATGACCTTTTTATACTAAAAATCATGTAAAACCAATGAATACTTAGTTTTATATTTTAGTTTTCATGCATGGATGATTCTCAATGAATATATATCATGTTCAAATAGATGATAGTTGATCCACTCTACAATGAAATCACTTATGTATCTCAAAAAAAAAAAAAATCATATGTAATTTCAATAAGCAGGTTATTTTATTTTATTTTAACAATAAGTAATGGAGAATATAAAATAATTTACTTTGATATATAATATAATTTTTTAAATAATAAGAAATATTTTTTAGTTTTTGTTTCTTTTCCATTATAATAAATATTTCATTCATATGGTTTCAAGTAAAAGGTTCAATATTCATTAAATAATGACATACATATTGATTTGCAAGAAGTATTGTTCATTTGAAATAGGAAAATATAATTGTCTACTTGAACAATGTTTGTTTTTCTCTTTTAAATTTATGTACAATATATATTTTTAGTTTTTACTGACACCTATGGTTATCATTAATATTTTATATATTATTTCATAAATCTTCACACTTTTTGTGTCCTTTAAAGGCTAGACATTTACAAATTAATCTTATTTTTTACATCAATAAAATTTATATAAAATTTACATTAAATAAATATATTAATATATAAAAACACAACCATTAAATTAATTATTTAAATATACTTAAATGTAATGTTGCGTTCAATAAAATGTAAAAAAACAAGTAAGATATTAATAATGCTGGAATTTTTATAAACATCTTAAAATCAAACTAAATGAAATTTAAGATTCAATGTATTCTCTAACCAAAATCAAATAAAGACCATTTTTCTATCTTAATTAACTAAAATAAATAAGTTCAACTATCTATACATTTTTTCTAAATCCAAACACAAAAAATCTTCTTTTATTGTATAATAAAAGTCCATGTTTTCTACGAAAATAAATAAAATAGAATAAAATCTTTGAAAAAGGTTACAATTAGAATAATGTGACTTATAATATATAATTTTAAAAACAAATGTCTAGATGATAAAATATATTTTTAAAATTAAAGAGTGAAATGACGTCAATTTAACTAATATGGACATCATTTTTGAGATTTTCTACATTAAAAATGAGCTATTTATTTTTATTCCCTTCATTGTAATATTTTATACTTATTGATATTGTAAGCATGAATTCATTCCCCATGAAAAAATTAATTATTTATTTTACATAGAATTTTCATCTATATTAATAAACTAAAATTCCTTTATTTTAATGGCTATAATTGATTGGTATTTCAACAAATGCAACCCATGTCTTTAATTAACTTGTTGTATCATTTTGTCCTAATCAAGGATAATATATTTAATCACACTCAACAATGAACACACCACATTTATGAAAATGCCAAAGAATAATTTATATTTATAACCTTCTTTGTACACAAACTTTCATCCATCATACGAGTGTAAGCAACGTGAAATAACTTATCCATAAAAATTTGCATCATAATTGATTTCACTAAAACACTACCACATTGTTTTGAATTTTCATGTTCATTATTTAAAACATTTATGATTTAATAGTGAATTTCCTTTATGGTTAAAATATGTGTTTGCCAACAAAGGCAAAAACATGTTTGATATTGTATAAAGTTGCCAACAACACAAATTTTCAACCTTGATAATTACAGGGTTTATAATGTATTTACTATATTAGGTAGTTTCAATAATTTCTCCACTAAAATAATACGTATGGGATGCTTTGACTACAATAATAAAAAAAATTATGACACAAATAAGTTCACTTAAATCTATTCTTGTTGAACTAAAATGGTTACCCCATAATGTCATGGTAATGTTTTTCCTTAACATATCCTTGATTAAAAATGTTTCTTTTTTCCTTTTGATCCATATTTCCTATTTATTATATATAAATAATAAGTTGATAAAACCACAAGTATAATATCCACCATAACTTTTTATTTATTTTTTTGTAATACCATAAATGTTATTGAAATTAAATTGATAGTTCTATATCTTTACTTTCTTGAGCACAAGGATTTATTATTGATGATAATTTTAATATTATTTTACATGAATGTTCAAAATGGTTGTATATCTAATTTTATACTCTAATAAATTATTTTAAACCACATACTTTTTGTTGAGCATGGTCATTGATGTTATGTTGTTACTGATGTCAAAGATAGCATGAGATACTAGTGCATGAATGACAAAGAAGCTATTTTTTATATATTTGAGAGTATATGGAATTTGTAAAGATAAAGAAGAGGTTGTGAGGTATCCACAGATGCCTTGGTGAAGTTCTAGTGTGTCATTTGATCATTTGAAAATATAAACATGCATATTATAGATTAAGAGAATATAGACCATCATTGTATGTCATGAAGATATGAGTTATCCAACAATTTTGTGCATTTAATATAGGTACTCAAAAATTTAATAGTGGTCAAAGGTTTTCATGGAAATGTTGTCTATAGTATCAATAAGGTACCTTGAAGATTTGGAGTCTTGAAGTGTTTTATAGAATGAGATATAAATCTTCAAAGTTTCTATAGTAGACTAAAATAGACCAAAGACCATCACCTTTAAATAAATTTAATTCCAAGGTCAATTAGTCTAGATAGATATAATGCTGAGATTTTAATCAGATGATGAAAATCTACGGTGAGTGTGAAATAAATTAGCTATAGATCAACAGTGAGTGTATGGGCATGAATTTAGAGATAAATGTCATTTGTTAATTTGATAGTTCAAATAATTCTTATATTTCATTCATATATTCCAATTGGTGCAAGTGCATTGATTAAATGGTACAAGTTACGTAGAAGGCATGCAGAGCTACCAAATGACATGATTATGGAAGCATAGATCAAATATCAATGGTGAGCGATGCAAGATAAATACTAGGATAACATTGAGGAGATAAATTAATTTAATTTGTTAAAATCTACCAAATATCATTAGATGATGTCAAAATTTTCTATGTTTAACACTAACATAGTGACCATTCAAATTTGAATTTTTAAATTAATGAGAGAAAACTAGTATGTAGTTTTTCATATATATCTTTTGATCTAGGATAAATTTATTAATGAAATAAAAAGAAAATTTGTAAAGTATTCAATATTCATTCATGGAATCTATTTAAAATGTTTTAATATTCTTAAAATTAAATTTATTAAGATCCAAAGTTGACTATATATCTTACCATGTTCTACAAGTGACAAGAGGTGGATAATTGAGTTATTCTCAATAGTGGCTTGATGTTTAAAGATGAAATAACTATTGGAGAGTGTTTTATACTCAATTTATACTATTTTTATGGATATTTTAGGTTTTAATAATCCATATTCAGTGTGAACAAAGGATAATAAGTTGACTAGGTTTATTGAATACACTAGCAGTTTGAGTGACCACTATGCAGAAGTGTGTTGAAAGAGTTATGATCATAATTGAAGAAAAAAATGATCATGGATATTTTATATAAGTATATAAGGATTATAATAAGTCATTTTTTGTCATATTTTTCTCCTAATTAGTTATGGAGAGTCAAAATAGTTTGACTATATTTTGACTATATATGACTAGTTTGAGTGATCATTTTGAGAGAGTTGATTTCAGTGCTTAGAGCTTGTGATAAAGTGTCTGAAACACATGGAGGTGTTAAAAATGTCCTTAATGGTTCACTCCTATAATATAATCATACTTATATTTTAAATATTTGAGTATTTACTTCAAAATTTTGAGAATTGGTTATCTATGTATGAAGGTCTAAAGAGCAAGGAGACCTAATTGGTAGGTTCAAGTGTTGATTTGGTGTTATAGGTGGCATGGAACCATGAGAGTGTAATAAAGGGACTATTTTATATATTTTTTTATTTTTTAAAATCATTTTTAAAGGATGAATGTGGTGTAAATAGTCTCACATGTAGCGTGTGAGTATGAAGGCCTAATTGTTTTAGGTCTCACCAAGACCTAATGGTGGTTTTGGGATAATGAGGTAATGCATAACCTATGAGAATGGATTTGAGATATGTCTTAGCATGATATAATTATTAATTGTTAAGTAAAATAATTTTTCTAACCAAGAAGATGATATTCATGAAGACTCTATAAAGAGTGAAAGCAAAGGTAATGCTTTCTAAACTTGAAAGAGAATAGTTGAGATGTTGTGAATGTGTGGATTCAAGAGAAGAAGATAAAATTTCAAAGGTAAGTTAAAGTTTATTTAGTACCATAAAAGTGTGAAAAGTATCAGACATTTTTATCTAAGCAAGTTGATGTAGGAAGACACATAGGTCATTGGACCTAATGGGCCTAGAATATTTAGTTTGAGCAAGTTAGCCCTAGAGATATCTTGAGAGAGATTGGAGGTGAAGAGTGGAGATAGAGTTGATCATCATAATTTTAAGAGTATAAATAAGTTTTTAATATGATCTATTCAGGTAGCTGAGTAGGTTCTTATTTGCCTAGGGGGTTGTTTCCTCCTTTGAAGGTAAAGCTTGTTAAAGGTCTAGTTGTTGTGGGTTCTTAGGTAAGCAAGCGTAGAAGATCCTTATGGGATTGGAGTATCACTAAACTAAGGTATAGGTATTATTTTATCACTTTTTCTTAGTCTAAATATTGGATCTTATTTTATAGGACTATGGTCCATCTTGCAAGTTTTAGTGGGTTTTATCCCCCAGGAGGGTTTGCACATATATGATGTGTTCATGTGATGTATGATTTTATGTATGCTTTGGATGTATGTGATTTCATTTTTATTTTTATTTATCATATTTATATATTCTAAATGTTTAAGAGTTTTGAATTTAATTAGATTATCTTACATCACTAATTCACCCCCTCTCTCAGTGATTGTTCTACTAAAAATTGGTATCAGAGTAGGACCTTATTTGTATGTTTAACCACTTAAAGGTGATCCAAGGTACAATATGTATAAGCAATTAAAGAAATAGAATCAATAGTTGAAGGCTCAAGTGGAGGTTACTTATGCATTTATTAAATTAATTGAATAAAAGTGCAATCAACTCAAGGAACTTTTTGAGAAGTACAAAGGTAAGACGAGAGAGTGTGAGCAAGAACAAGCTCAGAATAAGATCATGGCATCAAATTTTAATTATATTATAGATGGGTGCATCAATATCAATAAGGAGATATAATCCTTGAAAGAAATCTCAAGATCAAAAGATGATAAAGAGAAAATCAACATTCTTTACGATCAATTAAAGGGTTACAAAGACAAATCTAAGTTTGAAAGAGGAAGAATGCGAACATCTCAAGACTCATTTAGAAGAGACAATGGCAAGTTGATTTCAAATCAAGGTGTGCATGATGAGTTGAAGTCTAATATTAATTATATATAGATTATGGAAGATCAATCATGTAGATTGAAATATTATATGGCTAAATAAGTTAAGAGGGATAAGGAAACTATCCAGGTTCTCAGAATTTAGTTAGAGGTTGATAGTTAAAATATGAGAGATAAATATGATGAGAGAATTCCATTGAAAACCAATCTAGATTAATTGAAGGATGAACATTATCAATTTGTTGTCAATGTAAATAAGACTGAGAAAGACTAAGAGAGGTTATATCAAGACAAGAAGGATGAAAGCACCAAGATCAATAATAAAAGATACATTAGGTATCCATGTGCCATGATATATGAGAAGTCCTTTAATGGGCATTTTTATTCTTGTTTCATTCTTAGTCATAAGGTAGGAAACTATATAAGAAAGATCAGTTGATCAACTAGAGGTATGTATAATATAGTCCTCTATAATTATCATGAGATGGGATATATTCCTAGATTCTACTCTAGAATGCATGCAAAAATACTAAGCTAGGTATAAATACCTAAGACAATCAATCTTGATCATAATAAACCTAATAAACAAGATGGTATGTTTGCTAAGATTCATTATATTCATCAATTAGAAGGTATGAATGATGTTATTTATTTTAATTATCATTAAGTTGGTCATATTTAAATTTATTATGAAAACAATATCTCAAATCATAAGAAGGTGCATGGACAACCTAGAGTTTTCAAGAAAGGTCAATCCTTGGTATGGAATCCTAAGGAAGTGAAGACCAAGAAAACTAATTTAGTTGAGATAAAATATCAAGGTGGATTACTTGCTAAAATAAAAGAGGAATCGGATATGAAAAAGGTTCAAGAATGCCAAAAGTATGTGTCATCTATCTAGATAGAAAAGGAGAATCAAAATTTAGTTCAATTCAAGCTCAAAAAGGAGACTAAAGTGATAATTGAGGCTAGTCTTGAGGGATGTATGGATCCAATAGAATAAACTATTTTTTTCAACAAGTTTCATTTAAAGAACATTAGTTTTCGTTTCCCATTAATGAAGTTTTTTCTTTAGTTGAAAATGTATGTCATGAAACTTTGTTGTCTCCATATGTTGTCAATCCAATCTTAGAAGAAAAGGAGAATATTTTTGTGAATGATCATGTTTTTTTATTAATCCTAAAAAGAAGAATAAGAACTATCAGTATCAGATGACCAAGGAGGAGAAAGAATATGAGGATTTGTGGGCAATTCCTAATTTCACATTGTTCTAGAGCATTATGGGTTAGGATGTCCTTATCGACAACTCAAGTAGACACTTTAAATAAAGAGGAAGCATGATGGATTCCATTTGAACTTTGATTGATGTTGCAAGATAAGAATATCATTTGGAGATATTTTTGGCTAATGGAGAACTAACTCAGTTAGCTTGAGTGGTTTGGAAAAGGTGTACCTAATGTAATGGGGAGGATATGTGAACGTGATTCAGTCATGATAGAAGCACCATGATGTTTTCTATATTTATGAATTCAATAAGATCAATATGATGACTTGATCAAACCAAGTCATGTTTTTTGACAAAGTATTGAATCTTCATGTATGAATAAAGAGAGCTTGTGAAATCTATAGATAAAGAGGTCCAAGGATCAAATATTCTAAGTTTAGATTTGTGTATATCCAAGAATAGATGACATGATATGGATCTTGATGATAGGGGAGATTTATATGTTATGTGAGTAGTTTGTCAAGTCCAAATATTAGAGAAGTCTAAGTTCAAATTAGTGTATGTCAAAGTGAGATCAATTGATTCATATGCTTGAAAGTATGTAAGTATTTTGAACATCTTAAATAGTATTTGGATGCACACATGGTGTTGAAGAATGATTGTTGGCATGTTTGGGAAGAGACCTTATTTCATTAATTTCAAAGGGGGAAAAATATTAGAATGAAGGATTTTAAATGAGTAAGTAGTCATTCTGAGGGTGTTTTTCCATCAATCACAAAGGGGGAGATTGTTGAGCATGGTCATTGATGTTAGGTTGTCATTAATGTCAAAGAGAGAATGAGATACTAGTGCATGAATGAAAATTAAGATATGTTTGATAGCTTAGAGAGTATATGGCATATGTAAGGATAAATAAGATGCTATGAGGCATCCATAGATGTCTTGGTGAAGTTGTGGTTTGTCATTTGATCATTTGGAAAGATAAAATTGCATCTTCTAGATTAAGAGAAGCCATACCATCACTTTACATCATGAATATATGAGTGATCCAATAAGTTTTTGCATTTAATATAGGTACTAATAAAATCAACAGTGGTCAAAGGTTTTCATGGAGATGTTGTATATAGTGCCAAGAAGTTAAACTAAAGATTTGGAGTCTTGAAGTCTTTTAAAGATCAAGATATAAATATTCAAAGTTGTTCTATCAAACTGTGATGGAACAAAGACCATAAAATTTAACTACGTTGAAGTCTAGGGTCAAATAGTCTAGATAGATCTAATAGTGATCATTTAATTAGACAATGAAGATCTATGGCGAGCATGAAATCTATTGGATAGAGATCAATGATGAGCATATCATCATGTATTTAGAGATCAATATAATGCATTAAGTCAATATGTCAAAGGATGCTTAGATTGCATATAGAACTACCAACTAGTGAAAACACATTGACTAAATGGTATAGGGTGTGGAGAAGGCACACAAAGCTTCTAAATGGCATGATCATAGAAGCACAAATCAATTATCAATTGTGAGCAATGAAAAATAAATACCAAGATAATCTTAAGGAGATTTATGGAGTGAATTTTTTAAATTTTTTAAGGAGCATGAGATGATTTCAAAGTCTCTAATGTTTATAATTAACATAGTGATCACTAGAATTTGAATTTTCAAATTACCAAGGCAAAACTAGCCTATAGTTTGTGATATATGTCTTTTGATCTAGGATGAATTAATTGATGAATTAAAAAGAAAATTTATAAATAACTTAAAGTCACATCCATAAAATCTAATATAAATGTTTTAATATTTGTACAATCAAAGTTATTAGGATCCAAAGTTGACTATGTATTTTATCATGTTCTTCAAGTGACCCAAGAAGGATAATTGGGTTGTTCTTGATAGTGTATTGATGTTTAAATATAAAATAACTATTGAGTAGTGTTTTATACTCCAAAAATTATATATATATATATATATATATATATATATATATATATATATATATATATATATGAATTGTGGAGGTTTGAACAATCCATATCCAATTTGAACAAAGGCTTAAAAGTTGACTATGTTTATTGACTACACTAGCATATTAAGTGACCACTTTGCAGAAGTGTGTTGGAAGAGTTATATTCATAATTGAAGAAGAAAATAAGCATGGATATTTTATATAAGTCTCTAAGTCTTATAATAAGGCATTATTTGTCATATTTTTCCCTTGATCAATTATAGAGAGTCAAACTAGCTTGATTGTATATAACCAATATGAGTGGTCATTTTGAGACAATTGATTTAATTCTTAGATCATATTTTTAAGTTTCTAAGGCACATAGAAGATATTCATAGGTCATGAAGGGTTCACCCATATTATCTAATCATATGACTATGTGAAATATTTGATTAGTTGCTTCAGAAGTTTGAGATTATTTTTTCTATGTATGAAGGCTTAAAGAGTAGGGTAACCTAATTTGAAGGTTCAAGTGTTTATTTGGTGTTCTAGGTGGAATGAACCTATTATGAATCAAGTAAATGGATATTTGAGATAGGTTTCATGTGTTCAAAGTATTGGTAAAGGATGAAGGTGGTCTAAGTAGTCTCACATGTAATGTGTGAGCATGAAGGCCTAATTGTTTTAGGTCTCACCAAAACCTAATGGTGGTTTAGGGATAATGAGGCAATGGCTGGAATATGAGAATGGATTTGAGATATATCCTATCATGATATAAGTAGTAATGGTTAAGTCAATTCTTTTGGCCAATGAAGAAGATAATATTCATGAAAATTCTATAAAGAATGAAAGCAAAGGTGATGGTTTCTAGGCCTGAAAGAGAAGAGTTGAGCTATTTTGAAAGTGTGGATTAAATTTAAGAATAGAACCTTTGAAAGATAATCTATAGGTTAGTTAAGAGAATAAGAGTTTGAAAATAATCAAACATGTTTATCTAATAAAGTTGATGCAGGAGGACACATAGGTCATTGTTGGAAATATGATTGTCATTGATATCAAAAGATAGATTATAGATTTCATTGATGATTAGGGATGATTATATTAATTTGAGGATTTGAAAGGCATCCTATCAGAGGTCAAGGATGATTGGAGTGTTTATGTGCATGAGTGGAAATCATCTTGTTCTTCATATTGAACATCTAGCCATCTTAGGTCTATCATAGGAAAATTGGAGAAGGCATTTTACTGACATCACCATTACCATGTGTGGATGAGTTTGGGGGTGATGGTTATATATATGTGATAAAATTATTTCATAGTTATTATACACCAGATTTGAAGTCATGTGATAAATCATAGTTGAAGATATGGGGATGTAAACTTGGCTACTCAGACAAAAATCATTAAGTTTCTATCCTTAGCCAAATTTTCAAAAGGGCTAAACAAAGCCAAGTAAGCATATTGATGAGGTTATAATTTTCACACATGAATGTGTTAGGATAAAATTATCATATGGATTTGTTAATTTTTTTGCTTAATTTTTACACATTGAATCTCAAGTCATGCAACATAGTGCGAAAAAAGATATGCTTGAGCAAAGTTGGGCTCCCAAGAATTTTGACAGTGTTTTCCAACACAGTCAAATTTGTTAGTTGCAAGATAAAGCTAAGTAGGCACTTTGATGATGTCAAATATTGCACCTATGAATGCTTCAATATCAGATGAATATATGGATGGAATCCCTTATGTAGGAAGATCTTAAGCACTAATTTTTAGGTCATATGACTATGTGCAATAAGAGTTATACAAGTGAAAAGTTAGCCTTCTAGGAATATTGAAATGGTCTCCATAGTCAAAGTTTTCACAAGGTCTTGTAAATTTGTCATATTTTTACAAATATAATTTATCAACATTTGCAAAGGAAATAAATAGAAGATATGTTATGGGTTTTTCATGCGCATCTTAGATATATGGTTCACAAGTTCAAATGTGAAGGAATGAGCTCAAAATTGAATTATCTTTTCTCTCAGACATGATAGGGTCTCTCAAAAAAACCCTAAGGGTTTAAGTCATGGTGTCAAAAAGAATTATATATTTTAATGTTGAATGTAAATAACTAGGACCCAATAGCTTATTGTATAACTTAATCCTTTGTCATCATTGTAAAATCAGCCCCTTTGACCTAGCAATTACTGACTCAAGCAGTAATAAAAGGAATTAATATTTCATAAGTCTTAGACTATATATCTATCCTATATTAATCAAAAACTAGTGTTTAATCATATACTGAAGATCCAATGAATCATAGTGAATTCAAATTGTCAAAGGGTACTTTGAGTAAATGTGTTATTGATAAGTGTCACATTCATAGAGCTTGTTATATAGAGACCCAATGAGCGTAATATTATCATATTTAATGATCGATATTTTCAAAAGGTTTGATAGTGAGTGAGTGATTTTGTAACTAAGATATGATGGATTGACAGGGATAAAGTACTTGAGGTTTATCAACACAGTGGTGAGTTAAAGTTCAACAATGTACAAGGATCCAATGGAGAGCATGATCCTGTCAGAGATTGGTCAAATAAATGTGTTTTAAAGTTGCTCCATTTAAATATAAACCATCAAATCATGGTGCAAACTGTAAGATCAATGATCAATATTTAAATTTATGTTTAGTCTAGTGGTCAAATGTAGGAACATGTAGGAACATGTAAGTAAGCCATGACTCATGACATAAACAACAAGATTGATTGATGTAACTAATCAAATCTATGTAAATGAGCACGTACAAAAACCTAGAGTTCATTAAATGCTATATATAGTAAAATACCAATAATCATGATGATGGGTGCATGAGTTATATATGTGGGAAACTTACATTTCAATTCATAATGAACTAAGTCTAGAATAGAGTGTGATGTTTTTGTAAACAAGTGTGAACACAATGAAGATATGGAAGCCTAGATCAATTTTTTTATGTATATGATATCTAAGACACATGCAAATGCTACTACTACTAAAGTTGAATCTATTGTTATTTCCATTGAGTATATTTAAAGAGGTAGAGAGTAAGAGATTGATGAAGTGTGTCAAATAGAGACATATAAAGACATAGGAGTAGAAAAAAGAACATATAAGGGAGTGTGTAGAGTATGAACAATTATAGATTAGACCCATAACATAGAATAAAAGGATTGGATTAGTTTATTAATCTATGTTAGAATCTAGAGTTATAGCTCCATAGAAGAATCTAATAGGTTGATGCCATCCGGTAATCTAATTTGGTGCTCAGTTTAGGGAGTGGGTGCTTCCTTAGAGTTGAATCTCTTAAATCAGGGTATTGGTATCTCCTTAAGGTTGGTTCCCTTGAATGTGTAACCAAAAAGGTTTTGACTATGAGAATATATTAGAATAGCAGATTGTAGCATCTATTCTCACCATGTTTTTTCCCATTGGGTTTTCCTTGTATACATCTAGTGTCATGTATATTTATGTGTGTATGATATCTATACATTTGATTTGATATGCATATATATTTTAATTTGAATTAAAAGTGTTTAAAGGACTAGTTCTAATTGATATACTAATTCACCCCCCTCAGTATCTAGTTATATTCCAACAATTGGTATCATAGCCCAGCTTCTTTATAACAATCTTTATCATCTCAGGTAGATCTTGGAATAGTAAACACAAATGGCTAGACAATAAGGGTATTCATCAAATAAGGAACCTCATTTTGATGGATCAAACTATGCATTCTGTACATAAGGATAGAATCTTATTTATCCTCATTAGGGTTTAATGTATGGATATCTATGGTAAATGGATATACAACCCTTGTTATAACTCCTATTGATTAGGATTCCAATAGATCATATGAGAGAAATGCTAAGGCAAAGAATTCTATCCTTTGTGGATTTTATAATTTAGATTTTGTCAAATTGATGCATTTTTAGAAGGCACAAGATATATGGAATAAATTAAATATCATCTATGAATGAGATGATAGGGTAAAATAGGTAGAGATACAAACATTTAAAGACAATATTGAAAGTGTTAAAATGAATGAATAAGAGAAGATTGTAGAATACCTCCTTAGGGTAGATGAAATAGTCAATGCAATCAAAGGCCTTGGAGAAGAAAATAAATAATCAATCATTGTCAAAAGGGTCTTAAGATATTTTCCATCAAGGTATGATTCTAAAATATTTTCAACAGAGGAGTCAAGAGATATAGATAAATGCATTGTTGATGAGTTGCATGTAACCTTCAATTCCTATTAAATGAGAATGGGAGAAGTAGACACCTTCAAGAGAGAAGATGCATTCAAAGCATCTAAACTAGTAAAGGTAAAAGCACCTACATACATATCTGAGGAGACAAATGAATAAGAAGCTGACTTTTTTAGAATATTAAAGAGAGGATATGTAAAGTACAGAGGTAAGTTACCCTTCAAATGCTTTAACTATGGTAAAGTAGGACCCTTTACTATTAAAATCCCTCACAATAAAAAGGATAAATCTAAGAAAGTATAAATTAATAAAAAAAAGTGAACCATATTATCCCAATAATAAGAACTTCAAAAATAAGAAAGGTCTCTACACAAAAGAGGATAGTGATTCAATGGATGACAGTGATAGTTCTAATGATGATCATGACTATGTTTTATGGTTGAGGAAAAAGAAGTCCTATTATTGATAATAGAATTAACTTATATGGATCAAGAAGGAGATTTGGATTTAGAGTGTGAGATCATCTATGCTTTAGAGGAAATTGATAAGATGAGAAAGGATAGCTCAAAATAGAAGAAGCTTAGACAAAAGGAAATTGGGAAAATGTCTGAAAGCCTTGAGAAATTTGATGAGATGATAGTGATCCTAAAGACACAAGTTGAAGACACTAAAATAATATAATATGTATTGAAATTTGAACTAAAATATAACTTTCATGAGTTCATGAATTTAAAAACAAAGGTAGTGCATTTGAGAAAAGAGCTTGAGAAAGCTAAAGGAAAACTAGATAAAATTCTGATGTTAATAGGAGGATCAAACATTCTTGATGAATTGATCAACTCTCAGATGCCTTCAAAATAGAGATTAGGTCTTGGTTATGATAAAGGAATAAGTTCCAAAACTATTACATTTGCCAATCTATATGACAACTTCAAAATAGAAGGAGAATAAACATCAAAGAAACAGAAAGATTATGAGGATACATAGACTCACACATAGCTGATGTGAAGGAATTTGAAGGATAAAATAATCCTAAAGAAAATAAGAAGACAAAGGCAGCTAATGGAGATGGCTACATAAAGGTGAGAGACTTGAAGAAGCTAGTCTTGAGATGACCTCCTCATATAGCATAGAACAATGCTATGACCATGTATTCCTCATATTTCTATGGTTTTTTTATAACTATAATCATTTTGGTTATAAGGTTATTGATTTTAGAGTTTTACATAAAAGGAGGACAAATTTTGTAAGTATAAATTTATTTTTTCCTTTGTTAGATATAAATGTAATATGTTATAATTGTAATAACTTTGGTCACATATCTAAAAAATGTAGAACTATATTTGTAATATCAAAATTACATAGTGTAAAGAAAGTCATACCTCCCAATTTGAGCAAAGGTTCACAATTTTCTATAAATAATCCACATAAGAAACCCAAGGATGTGTAGAGAGTGAAAAATCAATCTATGATTGCTCAAACTGCACTCCATGCCAAGGAGTATAATTTGTGGGTGATAGATAGAGGTTTCTCAAATTTGGAAAATTTAATGAAGGATCTGTTAGTTTCAGAGATAACACTATAGTAAATATCAAAGGTAAAAGAACTTTGAACATAGATGGAAAACTACATACACATGATGTCCTTTATGTTGAAGGATTGAAGCATAATCAATTAAGTGTCAGCCAAATGTTTGATAATGGATATAAGGTGACATTTGATGAATAAATATACAAGTTAAAGAGATCTAGTAGTCTAGTTGTAGAATGGAAAAGGACTGAAAACAATATCTATAATCTAGTTGAAGTGAATGGTAATAGTTATCTGATGGGAAAAATTGATGATATTTGGTTATGACATAGAATAATGGGTCATGTTAACTTTGATAACATAGTCAAAATAAACTCAAATAATTTTGTCAAAAACATGTCCAAGATAACCAAAATTACAGACACTACTTGCAAGGAATGCCAATTAGGTAAGCAAATAAGGGTCAGATTTCAAAAAAAGGAGTATGCAACTACAAAGCCTCTAGAATTAATTCATACTAGTTTTTTTGGTCTTACTAAAACAATAAGATCTAAATGAAAAATATACTCCATTCTATTTTTATATTATTACTCAAGAATGACATGGGTAACCTTTTTGAAGGACAAGTCTCGACCATTTGAAATATTTAAGATCTTTGGGGCCATGGTGGAGAATGAGATTGTATGGAAAATTAAATGCTTAAGATCTAATAAAGGTGGATAGTTCACCTCAAATGAGTTCATAGAGTATTCTGAAAATCATGGGATCAAAAGACATTACCTTGCAGCAAGAACTCCACAACAAAATGAAAATTTTGAGACAAATAACAAGATAGTCAAGGAGATGGCCAGAATAATGCTAAAAGAGGCCAAGTTATCATATGGATAATGGAGAAAAGTATTCCAAATAGTAGTATACATATTGGATATAGATAAACTAAGGGTAAACATTGACAAAACTCTTTATGATATGGTATAGAAATCTTACCTCTATTAATTACTTCAAAGTGTTTGAAAACAAATGCTACATTAGGAGAAAAGAGGACAAATTGGGAAGCTTTGAATCAAGATGTGATGAAGGAATATTTCTTGATTATTCCACTCAAAAAAAAGTGTACGTATGTTACAATAAAAAGGCTACACAAGATTGTATAGAGCATCAATGTTAAGTTTGAAGAAGGATTGAAACGTGTTGAACCTAACAAGGAAATAAGTATTGAAGAATTAGATTTTGAAGAAGAAACAGATAATAAGGAGGCTGACGAAATGAATGAAAAGGCACCTCCAATATTTTTTCAAAAGGATCATCCTAAAGAGAAGATAATTGGAAATAAGAATGAAGGAGTTTAGATAAGGAGAAGAGATGCAATGAATAAGGATCAAGTAAATTTTGCTCTAATGTCTAAAATTGAGCGTAAGAGCTACATTGAAGCTAGAAAGGATGAGAATTGGGTAAAATCCATGGAATAAGAACTAATCCAAATCGAAAAGAATAAAACTTGGTAGTTAGTTCTAAGACCCTCAAATAAGAATGTGATAGGTACAACATGGGTCTATAAAAATAATCTTAACGAGGATGGAGCTATTATAAAGAATAAAGCAATAGTAGTGGGGAAAGGATATGAACAAGTTGAGGGTATAGATTTTGATGAAAATTTTGATCCAATTTCTATATTAGAAGCTATAATAATGTTTCTAGCATTCATTATTTACAATAAATTCAAATTCTATCAAATGGATGTTAAGTCTACTATCTTGAATGGGAACCTAGAAGATGAAGTTTGCATAAAACAACTTGAAGGTTTTCAGTTGTCAAAGGAAGAAGATTATGTGTGCAGAATAAAGAAAGCTATGTATGGTCTACAATAGGAACCTAGAGAATGGTATTAAAGATTGGACCAATATTTGAAATAATAAGGTTTCAACAAAGGATGTGCAAACAACAATTTGTACTTCAAATTAGAATGTGAGCATATGGTGATTGTTTTTGTATATGCATATGACATCATATTTGGTAGTAGAAATAACAAAATGTACAATTAATTTTCTACACAAATGCAAAGTGAGTTTGAGATGTCTATGTGAGGAGAAATTTATTTCTACCTTGTTCTAAAAATAATACAATCTAGTGAAGGGATATTTATATCCCAAGCTAAGTATGTAAAGGAAATGCTCAATAAATTTAGAATGGAATATATCGAACCAATTATTAATCCAATGATAACTAGATATAAATTGAGCAAAGATAATGAGTCCCTTGATGAAAATCAAAATATGTACATATCAATGATAGGTAGCTTATTATACCTAACTACATCAAGACCAAATATCATGCAAGTAGTGTGCATGGTTGTAAGGTTTCAATATGCTCCCAAAGAATAACAAGCCAATGTAGTGAAAAGGATATTTAGATATATCAAGAGCACAATTTACTATGGCCTATGGTATCCTATAAGTGAATATTTAACTTTGACAACATATATAAATTTTGATTGGATAAGAAGTGTGGATGATAGAAGAAGCACTAGTGGTGGTTCATTTTTCCTTTAAAGTAAACTTTTTTAATGGTTGAGCAAAAAACAAGAGTCAATTACTGTTTCTACAATAGAAGTAGAGTATGTGGTAGCAGTGGCATGTTAAAATTAAGTGTTGTGGATGAATCAAACACTCAAAAACATCAAGGTAGAGTACAAGTCACCTATCTCTATTATTTTTGATAATTCAAGTGTTATCAATAAATCAAATAATCCAATGATATATTCAAGAACCAAGCACATATCAATCAAGTATCACTTCTTAAGATAAAATGTTGTAGATCAAGATGTCATAATGGAGTATGTGCCAACTCAAGATCAAATTGCAAACATATTCACCAAATATCTTCCCAAGGAACAATTTGAGTATTTGATTAGAATTTTGGAGTGGTAGCTCCTACATCACATCACTAGATCCTAGTGATAGGTCATAAGTCTAGGGGGAGTCTCATAAAATCTTTATTAATCCCTGGAAGAAGAGAGAAAAGGCAACTCGGGTATGCATACTTTTACAAAGTACTAATGAGTTGATGATTACATATTTCTGGAAAAACTCATTTATCTAATAAAAGGGAAAAAACATGTGGATAAACAATCAGAAAGAATCCCTTTTCCATTAATGTCAAAGGGGGAGAAAAAGAGCAAATTCTCTCTATAAAATTTTGGAGGAAAAATGCAAATGTTAAAGAAGCAGAGAAAGTGTCTAAGTTGAGTATTAGTTAAATGTGCCATTGTGTAAGGGGGAGCAAGTTTATTATGAATAGATTTAGTTCATACTCATCAAAATACAATAAAAATAATGCTAGAGAAAGAGAAAACTATTATAACAATAGATAATTTAGTTTTGGGTCAATTCCAAAGGGAGATTATGGATGTCATTGATGCCTAGGGCTAAGTATGGTGATTTGAGGATGTGCAAGGCATCCTATCAGAGGTAAAGGATGATTGGAATTTTTATATGAATGAGTGTAACTCATATACTTCATAATATTGAACATCTAATTTTTATGTCATGCACACTCACCTTTAATGCCAAATCTTAAAGGCCCAGCATTACATGAAATTGACAAAACTTGGTATTTTTGGGTCTATGACAAGAAAATCTGAGAAATTATTTTGATGACATCAATATTACCACATGTGGATGAGTATGGGGGAGTTGGTCATATGGTTATGATCACATTAGTCCCTAGTTGTTATTCACTAGATTTGAAGTCATGTTATGAAGCATGGTTGAAGATATGGGGATGCAAAGTTGGCTACTCAGATAAAAATCACTAAGTTTCTATATTTAACCAAATTTTAAAAAGGGCTAAATAGATCCAAGTAAGCATATTGTTGAGGTCAACATTTGTAAACATGGATGTGTTATAAAAAAATTATCATATGGGTTCATTCATTTTTGTGCCTAGTTTCTATGCACTAAATCTCAGGTCATGCGACACAATGTGGGAAAATATATGCTTGAGCAAAGTTGGGTTCCCAAGAATTTTGATAGTATTTTCCATCATAATAAAATTTTTAGGTTACAAGATAAATCTAAGTAGGCACTTTGATGATGTCATATATTTCATATATGAATGCTTCATGAGTAGATGAATATATTGATAGAATACCCTATGTAAAAATATATTATGCACTGATTTTCATGCCATGTGACTAAGTGCAACAAGAGTTATGTAGTTGCAAAGTTAGCCTTCTTGGCATAATGAAATGGTATCCATAGTCCAAATTTTCACAAGGTCCTGTAAAGTTGTCATGCTTTTACAAACATCATTTATGGAAATTTGTAGAGGAAACATATGGAAGATATGTTATGTGTTTCTCATGAACATCTTATATATATAGTCTGTAGGTTCAAATAAGCAAGAATCAACTCAAAATTGAATTACATATGATCTCAAACATGATAGGTTTTCTCAGTAAAACCCTAAGGGTTTAAGTCATGGCATCAATAGCCATTTTTTATTTTGATGTTGACTAGAAATAGCCAAGACCCAGTAGCTTAAGTTATAACTTAAGCCTTTTTCATCATTGTTAAACTGACCCCTTCAACCTAGTAGTTACTAGCTCAAGCAATAGTCAAGGGATTTAATATTTACAAAGTCTTAGACTTTATATTTTTCCTATCTTGATCAATGGCTAACACGTATTTGTATGCTAAAGATTCAATGAATAATAGTAAAGTCAAATTTTCAAAGGGTCCTCTGAGTAAATGTGCTAGTGACAAGTGTCACATTCATGAAGCTTGTTAGATAGAGACCGAATGAGCATAAGATTATCATAGTTAATGATAGTGCTTGTTAGAAGATTTGACAATGAGTGGGTGATCATGCAAAGGAGATTTGATAGAGTTATTGGACTCAATGGGTTAAAGTGCTAGAGGTTTATAAATATAGTGGTGAGTTAAAGTTCGATAGCATATAAGGATCCAATGGAGATCACGATCTTGTCATATATTAATCAAATAGATGTGTTTAAAAGTTGAGCCATTTTAATATAGACCATCAGATCATGGAACCAAACACAATATCAATGATCAATATTTAAATTTATGTTCGTTCTAACAGTCAGATACAAGAACATGCAGGAACATGAAAGTAAGCCATGAATCATGACATAGATAACAATATTTATCGATGTAAATGATAAAATTTATGTAAATGAGCATGCATATCAAAACCAAAGTCCCAAAAATTCTATAGATAGTAAATATTAGGAATCATGGTGATGGGTGCATGAGTTCTAGACATGAGAAACTTACAGATCAATCAATAATGTACTATGTCCTAAATAGAGTGTGATGTGTTTGTAAACAAGTGTGAACACAATGAAGATATGGAACCCTAGATCAGTTGTTTATATAGCTGACATCTAGGACATAGGAAAAGGTTATAGCTACTAAATCTGAAGCTATTACTATGACCATTGATTAAAGTTAAAGAGGAAGAAATCAAGAGATTGATGAAGTATGTCAAATAGAGATATATAGAGACATAAAAGCAGAGAGAAGAGAAGAGAAGAGAATAGAGTGTGTAGAGTATGAGTAGTTATATATCAAACCTATAACATAGAATAGAAGGATTGGATTCATTTATGAATATATGCTATAATTTAGAGTTTTATCTCCATAGAAG
>JARHVA010004542.1:995000-1122500 GCA_037957365.1 Torreya grandis | reverse complement strand
GTATAGACCAATATTTTTTTATTTCAACTTATCATATGTCCCTTTTGTAATTCTCTTTTTTACTAAGTATGATTAGGATAAATCATCCACTTGATATTCAACTTCTCTTATCTTGTAATATACATGTTTTTTGTATTATGATGCATTCCTTTTTAACTATTCTTGTAGTTATTGATGCACTTCTCACATATGTTCTCATAAATATTCTACTTGAGCAATTTTCTTTTGCTCATTATTCATATCTATTAATTATTCAAGTCCTCTTGTATTTTCCCCATAAAAAATCTAAAATTTTATATTTTATGTGCTTCTATTCTTATATTTGTTATAATAAAATTCATCTTGTCCCATAACACTATCCCAAGTTCATGACTTAGCTTCAACTAAGCATCTCAAAATAAAACTTTTATTGACTACTTTTTTAAAAATATTTATTCTATGGTTTGATAAACTAAGTTGTAGTTTGGTATTTAACTTATTCGACCATGTTCATAAAAAATATCCAAAAAAAAATCACATATTTATATGATACTATAATGCATAGTAAACTATGAAATATTTAAACTCTTCTAAATAATAAATTAGCAATATTTTTTTTTTGTCACTAGTCTTTATGCATGCTAAAAATGTGTCATTTTAAAAAATAATATAGATTATCGAAATCCTAAAAATAAAATCCATACGTATATCCTCCCATAGTTTATCTAGAATGGGCTATGGTTGATATAACCTTGGATTCTAACTTCTTCCTTTCATTAGTTGTCAAACTCTCTATACACTTTTGAATAATTTTATGCACATACAATCTCATCATTGGCCAAAAATATTTTTATTCTACTTGCTCTACTATTTTTCATAAATGACATACCAATCATCCACAATGATTTTGCTTTATAAAATCATCCTGGATTAAAATTTTTGATGTACATAATTTCCTTCCTTTGAACAATAAACCTTAATAAATAAAATAATCTAAACATGGTGTTTTATTTTCAATCACTATCATTTTACATTATTTCAATGATTTTGAAAAATAATCATCTTCTTCACATTATTCTTTCATTATATCAAATCCTATGGCATCCACTCTTAATTCCTTGAAAAAAATAATTATTCTACTTGATGCATCAACAAATTTCATAAACTTTCCAATTATATGTTTAAAAAAAATGAATGACCCTATATGATTTCAAACCACGTCATATGTCTCTTATTCAACTTAATCCCACTAGTAATGAACTATAATTTTTTTATCATTAGTATAGAACACAAATTCATTTGGCAGTAACTAACATATCAATTTATTTAGCTATTGCACAATTATATATAACTCTTCACTAGATACTATACATTTAGGATTATCATCATTCAACTTTTTAATGAAATATGCAATAGGTATTCCTTATTAACTAAATATTTCTCCTATTTTTATGCTACTCACATCACAATTTACCTGATATAATTTACAAAAATATGGTAATGTAAAGTATTGGAGACCTTTTTATTTCTTCTTCAATTTATGGAAACTTTATTCATCTTCCACTAGATAAACAACTTATATTTTATATTTTTGCATCACATAAGTGATTGGTGCACATACCCCACTAGAATACTTGATCAAATTCTAATATAAACATGCTCATACATGAAAACTACATACTTCAATTGTACTCTGTGATGATGGCCAATCTATTATATCTCAAACCCTTTTTGGATCTACCTTCAAACATTCTTAATAAATAAAAAATCTAAAATAAACCAATTCTTTCTAAGTAAATGTACATTTCTTCAAATTTACAATTAACTTTTAATCTTTCAATATTTTTTAATATTTATATATATATCTTTAAGTTTATTCATTCATTATACTGAAAATCAATATATCATCAAGATACACGATCATAAACATACCCAAAACTAGTTTAATAACTTCATTCATCAATATCATGAATGTACTTTATGCATTAATACAAAAAATGGCATAACTAATTATTCATATAACCCTTATTATGTTTTGAATTTAATCTCTCATTCATCACCCTCTCTTATGCAAATATGATAATATAAACTCTTCAAATTAATATTTTTGAAATATCTCACTTCACTAAATTACTATATTATATCATTCATGCATAGAAATATAAATCTATAGTTTACAATAATATTGTTAATGGCTCTTTAAATAGTGCCCATTATCCATTTTTCAATCTTCTTAAGCATTAGTACTTCTAATACTATACATTTGGATCATATTTTATTTTATAAAACCCTTACCAAAAACTTATTTAACTTATCATTTTATTTCCTAATTCTTTTTTGGATTCATCCTATGTACTGCTTTGTTCAATAAGCATGCACTAAGTATCAAATCCATGTAATAAGTTATGATTATCATCAACATTAATCCATAGAGAATATCATCAAACATAATCTCCTCAAAATCACTTAGTACCTTCTTTACTTCATGTGCCAATGTCCTTTATTTCAAAGCTTTTTGTACTCACTTATAAATTAATGTAAAACACAAACTCTATTTTATTTCTTTCATAAATGTTTTTCTTGAAACTATCAATAATTTTGGTTTCTGTTCCACTTATTCAAATCTATCCTTTCAATGATTCATTGTATGATTTATTCCTTATTTCTAAAATTTATATTTCTTAGCATGACCATAATGTTGTGCCTTTTAATTGAATTGTCAAAGCCTTTCAAGCCAAATATGAAAAACATCCATAAGCATTATCTCAAATAAAAATTTATTTTTATAGGTACCAATATGAATACTTACCAAACAATTTTCATTCACTATAACATGATGGAATTTAAACAAAAAATAAACCTTATATATGTTTGGATGTAAATCTTTATTAAACTTAGGTTTTTTTAATATTTATTTCTAAAAAGTATTATTTATGATTTTACTATTGATAATTAATTTTTAACACTTACCTTCAATTTTATAAATTGTTCTAATCAAATTATTTATTTTTGCATAATATTTTCTTCTTTTACGAGTTTCAAAAATACCCTCTTCATCATGAGAACTTATTCGGACTCTACTTCATATATGTTATAAATAGATACAACACTTTCTCCATATGCGTATGTGATATGAGTGCTCACATCAGTTCTTATATTTACTTCAATATGGATATGAGAACATTTAAATGCTTTATGGTCAATCTCACAACATCTATAACATGTTGCATTTAGTCTATGACCTACACCTCATCCATATGTATAGAATCCTTTGCCTTTAAAATTATCTATACCTATATTTGTATTATAATGATTATGTTTTGAATTAATTGTATTACCTTTTTATATTTGCATAAAATAACCTATACTATTTCCACATCCACATCTGAATATTCCTCTTCCTATCACTATTCCTCATTATTTTTATAAAAAAATTACATATGCATTAATCACACACTAATATGCTTCTTCATAGATCACAGTCTAATCATACAAAAAAATTCTTGAATTACCATGAATATGTTTAGGCTTAATTTTTTGATAGGTATGGGGATTACCTATGGGGTTAAGAATATATAAACGAATAATCACATCGGTGATAAATGTTACTATAGGTTTTTATTCTATTTAATAAATTTTCCCTATACATTTTTAATTAGCTTGCTTAGGTGTCTTTTATGTCATTATGGAAATTAATCGCACATTCATGAGGAAGTGAGGACATATTTATCTTACACCTATATAATTTACCTTATTAAAAATTTATGATTTTAATGCTCTGATACCATGTCATAGTGGTCCACAATTGAGGGTCTACTAGATAGGGTCGAATACATGAATCAATTACTTGTATGTATTAGTTAAATCAAACATGAGCCAGGATGTAATTAATTAAGAATAAAATGATTGTAATATGGACTCCTGTAGATCTAGATTATTCTTTGATTGTCACAAAATATGATTGTTTTTCATAAAAACTGGATTCAAAACATACTTAGAATCACATGAACCCAAATAGCCTCGATGGAAACATTAACAACTCATTTGTATTCTTCCTATGTAGAAGATAAATTAATAACATTTCATTGAAGATATCATCCATGATAAAGTCATTGATCTTCACTACATCTAGACAATGGAGTAAATTACTGATATATTCACCAATTATTCATTGAGAATAAGTATACTAATTTGTGGGGTCTTATTGGGGTTCAATCAGCTACAACATCCTCCTCTAGGAAGGCACATTTTATTGTACCTAGGAACCTCATCACGAATTTGTGTTAGGACCCAATTGTAATAATCAGCTAAGCTATGCTTAAGGTGGGGTGTTAGTGTAGATTTTTATTATATTTAGTGTTTTTTTTCCTACACATGTTTATTTAGTTTGCTTAGGTGTCTTTTAAGCCATTTTTAAAGATAATCCCACATTCATGAGGAAGTAAAGACATGTTTATCTTTCATCTATATAATGCACCTTCCTAAAGCTTTTATGGATAATGATGCTAATGTTAATTTTATGATCTTTTGATTGTTGAGTAATTATTTATTCAGGACTCATGTTTGATTTCATTACTACATATGGGTAATTTATTTGTGCATTTGAATCTATCTTGTAAATCATTGATTTTCACCCAATTAAATAATATATAAATTTATATCAGGCCAATTAATTTAGAAACTAAGACAAATAATATTCTAAATCTATAATTCTAAGATACGCTAAAATTATAAAGTATAACTATTGATTGATGTTGTAATAAACAAAAAGCATGAAAACTTAATTAGTATAATGTGAATGTGAAGGTATAGGTTGAAACAAATTAGAAGTGGACTAGATCAAGATTATGGAATAATCATCCAATCTTAGAATTTTACATTTTTTGGCCTTAAATGCTTGTGTCTGATTTGGCCAATTATGTGGATGGTTGTTTCTTATTTAGATGTAATTGTATAGTAAAATAAATTGACTGCATATGGATGCAACTACTAGGATACTTATGGTTTTCTTCTCAACTTTCTTCTAGTGTTTTCAGATTGAATGGACAAGTTGTCTCTGATTTTCAAATGATCAAACCCTAAATTTTTCATCCTTATAATAACTATATAAAAATTGGGTTAGTGTACACATAGTGTTAAGACACCCCACATTCCCTTTAGTCACTAGGTATTACCTACATATTTGATACATTTAACAAGGCCTCATAATTATGTAGTTCACCCCAATGTGTTAGCTTTTCTGCATAAGGATGCAATATGTGATTAAAAAAAGTACATAGAGTGACCTAGTTTGTAACTTGTTCAATATAGCTCAAGTGTTGTTCTTTGAATACTTCAAATATATGGAAATACTAATATTATATATAATATTAAAATACATGTGATTAGGGAACATTTAATCATTTGAATTATTTATTGAGTACTTTTGGTAAGTTTCCTTGTGAGTTTTATGTGATTCTTTGGTGAGGAATGAATGAGGGTTGGTATTGTATATATACCAATCCCTTTTAGAAATAAATCCTACTAAGTCACTTAGGCCCACCTTTAGGATAATCTTAATTTTCAAATTGAATGAATTTTGGGCACTAGACACTTAGTTTAAAAATGGACACAAGCACAGATATATGCATCTAGTTGGGATGCAAATGTCTAGGAAGCTAGAAAATAGTTTCATGTCCAAAAATGGTTGAGAATGATAATTATCATTTTTTTAGTATTTGTAATGGTATAGAAGGCCTCATCATTATAATAATAGTGGTCATAATAAGAGATAAGTGATTTTTCACAAAAAGATATTGAACGTGATCCTTTCAATAGTGAGAAGGTCTTCAAACTGAAGGGTATAGCCATGATAGGTATTTTCCAAGTGTACAAAATTGACTTGATATATGATTTAGATTGAGTGTCTATGTTTTCCCTATCACCCTTTAATTTATTAATAAAATTTATATTTTAAATGAAAATTAATGCATTATTGGGTGTGTATAACACATATTATCTTTGTGTGAGTCAAACTTGAGTGATTTTTTGGTGACTAACCTATAACCAAGAGCATGTTACATTATATATATACTGCATATAATCTAAAACTTTAAATAATTTGGATATATTGAAAGTAAAGAGAGAAAATTTATGAGTACACCTATGTAGTGATGTACCCAACTTACCTTGTGGTAATTTGATTTGAAGAGATGTTTTCTTATGACATATTAAAGACAAGATTAGAAAAATTAGAAACCTTCAAGTGTGTACATATATAGAGAGATATTGGAAGACATCCTGGACCTACCCTTGGTGAAAAAGTGAGTTACCATTGAGCTCATCTCAATTGTGTAACCTAGTAATATTTATAACATAGAGAGTGTGAATGATCCAATCAAATAACATTATATATCTAATGAAGCTAGATTATTTAATCACTCCATCCTATAAATCTAGTGAAGTTATATTATTAAATCAAGCCTAACATATAAAATTGGTAAGAATGAGTGATTTAATCATCTCAAGCTTGTTAAAATGTGAACCAACTACTGTAGTAGATTGGCTTAGTAAATTCTATAAAATCCCATCAAGGGTATGGTAGCAGTCAAAGGTAGCACTTGAAATTTTAAATCTAATTTTATTTTTAAATTTAAGGTGATATTTTACATGACATATGCATCTATTATATGTCTCAAGCTGATACTTGGGGTATAACAATGGTACAAATGTATATAATTCTACCATAAATGTTTATTGAATAATATAACAATGAAATCTAGATAAATTTTATAGTTTAAAGTGTGGAAGACATGCTACTATGACATGCCCCAATATAATCTATAGAATATGTGAATTGGTGTGATTGTGGGGAACATGTTCCCATAATATGCACCCACTATAATATGAATCTATGACATATTGCCACTAAAATCTAATGTTATGAAACTATGTAATACATACATCTATGACATGCACCCACTGATAATCCCTGCCATTTTGAGGTTAGGGGAAGTATAATCTAGTAGTTGTCTTACCTTCGAAGGATATGATAAGTTTAGAATATATGTATGGATCATGTAGCATATATGAGTAGAATGTCTAGGTACATATACTGATTAAAAACATAATGTGTTATCACATCATGTCCCACTATGCATGATGTAAATCATGGCAACATATAGATAGTAAATTATAATCTTAGAAAACAATAAAAAACACACATAATATCACTTAAAATAAAAATTAAACAAAAATGGTCCAAGGGGAACTCATACAAGGGTCATGCTCAAGTACTACATAATGAAAGGGACATGATTGAGTTAATTATCCACAAAGCATACAAACACATGTTCAAATTTCCACATATAACAAGCTATGATGTATGCAAATGTCACAATATACAAATAAAGGCACATGGGCTTAAAACAATGGAGCATATTAAAATTATCAAACAAGAAACATAATATAAGGTAATAACAAAGAAAGAACACATGAAAGGAAGTGAAAATTGGAAAGCATAGAATCACAAGCAACTAGTATGAACATATGATACTATTCCTTAGATATATGTCTTAGTGAAAAAACATTAAGTACATAGCATATCAAGTACATAAAAAAAATATAATAATGGATAAAGGCATGTGTAAATATATAATATCAAAAAATGATAATGGAAATAATCAAATAATAATGTAGCTTATGTGTATTATGATCAAATAAGTGGATGCCCCAAATGTATTGATGGCATAAGTAGAGGGCAGGACCAACATCTATATGTACATTTCTCATGTGCTTGGGCATGACTGTATCACACATAAAATATTTATGAAACGTATATGTCTATATAGGAATAAATGATATATGATATTTGCCAACTTGGAACAAACAACATAGATTCCAACGAGATAATAAGACATGTAAATGCTAAATATTTTTTATATATTTTAATGTTTTGAATTCTTTTATATTTTTTGAAGATTTGAAAACAATAATCAAATAAGTATTCATAATCAAAAGTGTAGGATAACTTGAGACACCTTTCAGCCTTTATTTATAGTAACATATTATCACCTCTTCAATATATTTATGTAATATTTTTATATAAACTGTTGGTATGGGAGGGTGACCATATCCATCATTATGTATACAAAATCTTCTTATCCCTAATAGTAATAATGATACACATATCTATATTATTCAATGTTGTATTCTAATATTAAACCTGATGATGTCCAAATTTGATTTTCAAATGTGGTTCTTGATCTTTTATCCATATTATCATGGGAACAATGTATGGTGTACATGTTATAGGTAGGTTGATGTGCCCATGATATTTTGACGTCAACGGAGGGTATGCTAATTCATTTTTATGATGTCCTAACTGATAAAGAAATGCCATGTTACAAATTATATCCTAACTCTTCATATCAATCTTTTCATGTTGACAACATACCCCATCACTATTATTAGTAATAGTTAAATATTTGTTTATTCATCAATTTTAAGGATGGCTTTCTTGTTAACCTTTAGGAGTATTATATATTTTTCATTTCTCAACCATAATTTGTATGTGTCCTTCATTCTTATATTTTTTAAGTTTGTTTTCTAATTCCTAACATTGATTTGTATTATATACAATGATATGATGATAGTTAAAATATGGCAATCCTTTTTTGGAATAAGTCTACTACCTAATTTATGTATATTAGGAGGTAAACATATCATCCTCTGTTCAAGTAACATAGAAAGTATTGTATCTAGAGTATCTTGGTTTTTGGGTTCCTATGAGAGATATCCAAATTATTTAAATTTTGTATATGCATCTTTCACTTATAATGTTGGCTCAATATTTGTATGCAATAGGGGTTTAGGGAATAATAAGCATCTGCATGTTGATATTCTAGTTTTTCTTTACCATTATCTTGATTAGATTTTGCATCCTTTGAAGGTGCATTTAACTTATATGTGTCTAGACCTATAAGTGTGAATAGGATATGTGAAATGTGTTTTAGTGGATCAAATTTTAGTTTGTTCAATGTCTCATCTACCATATCATTACATAAATCATCATCATTATCTTAATAATAGGAAACATGGCCATCTTATTGTTCGGTAATGAATACTAAAGGAAACTCAAATATATGCTTTTATTTTTATTTTATTGGTTCTTTTGGTAATTGATCCTTTTATTGATGTGAATTAATGTGTACCTCAGTGGTTAGTGCCTTGTTTGTATCTAGAGGCAAATGATCCATCATGCTTGACACACCTATTTCATAAGTTTATATATTTTCAATTGGAATGTATTGTTTATTTGGTATAATTTTAGGTACCCATTTTCTTATAATGTATCATTTTAAATTTTTTGAAAGGTTAATCATCAATAGGATTTTTCATAAAGTTCTCTCATATATGAGTTTTACACAACGGTGTAATGCAGATGGTATGGATTCCATTGTATGTATCCATGGTTGACCCAAAATCAAATAATAATGTAAGGATTCATACATGAATTTAAATTTATGATGGACCATTTTTTACACCTATGCCATCTCTAATTTAATTTTTCCAACTGGACAAAAAATTGAAGTATCAAATCCTTTGATGTGCATTGCTGATTTTTTGATAATATTGGTATCAATGCCCTTGGTCATTAATAAATTAATGATACAAAGGTTTAGGCTTGATTCATTATCAATGAGCACCATTTTTATTACTTTTTTATACATACTCACTTATATGAACAAAGGAAAATGTTGGTCAATAATATCCTTGGGTAGTAAATATGTTGGACCAAATGTGATGGGTTTTGCTTTGTTTTTAAGATCTTGCATAATATCTACAAAGTAGGATAGCTTAATATCACTCCAAATATGGGTATCACATAATGGGTAATGTAATATATCCTTATATATAATTTATTGATTTAGAAGTTCAAGGATTGATATCTTAGCATACATGTGACTTAATTAGTCAATAAGGTCATAGCCCTTAGATTTTATAGAATGTTTAGGTTTGTGAGGCATCAAATATATATTAATAGGTGGTAAATTAGGTTTCACACCTTTTAATTTTCATTTTCATATAGTGATAACATGGATCATGTAATCTAATGTAATACATGGGTGAATAATGGGTGTGGGATCATATATGTCACGCGAATTTGAAATATCTGGAACAAACAGTTGACATAATACACATTGGCATAAGGATAAAGACTTATTGTATTAGAAAAAGAGCTATAAAGAGAGAAAAAATGTTTTTTTAATTTTTAAACACTCTCATTATAATGACACATTCATTTATTATGTTGGATGACATGTATGATTAAACAATCATAACAAGAAACTGTAACTACTATTAGAATTTATAAGCAAAAATAACCTATAAATGCATCCATATTGAAAAATATTTTTTTAGAAGGAGAAAAATATAAGTTTTTAATTTTTTGATATCTTGGAAAATTAGAGATCAAAATTTGAAGAAAACCCTAATCCATTGAGGGTGTTGAGACTAATGGTCTGGTTCACCAAATGTTTTAACCTATTTATCTTGTAGTTATGGGGGTTACATATAGGGTTAAGAATATATAAATGAATAAAAACAAGGGTGATAAATAGATCTATAGTATTCCACTTAAATTTTAAACATAGATAAATAATATTTTAATTTTTAATACTAAAATATGCCATCAATAGAAAGTACAACTATTTATTGATGTTGAAATAAACTAAAAAGTAATACTTAGTTTAATGTACATGTGTAGATATACGATAAAATATATTATAATTGGATTGGAACATGATTCTAGAATCATTTTCAAATTCTTAAATTTTACATTTTATTGCCTTAGACACTTGCATTAGATCTAGATAGTTATGTGGATGCTATTGTTTGAGTTATACATCACCGTCAACTATACAATAGCGACTAGATATAGATGTGGCAACCTAAATCATTTTAGGTTATAATTCATAATTGTTTGGTGTGTTTATATTGTTTGTATAGGTTGTTTTCATTATCAAATGATCAATTCGTAGATTCTCACCCTTGGAATGATTATGGAAAAAATGGATTAGTGCGCACATAGTTTTGAGATCTCCCAAGTAAAATTATGTAAATTATCACTATCTACATATAAAACACTCTAAATATGGCCTCAAACTTACTTAGATCTCCACTATGTGTTGTCTTGTATGTGCATAAGAATTCACTATGTGAAAAAAGTACATAGAGTGTCCTACCTTATAGTTTGGTTAATATGGATCATGAGTTAATCCTTGAATCCTTTAGAGCTATGTAAACACTTATCCTATGACTAATATGGAATTAGGGATGAATAGGGTGTGTTTTCTCACTTGAATTCTTGATTGAGTGCTTTAGGTAACCTACCTTGTGAGTTATATTATATTTTTATGTCAGGAATAAATGAGGGTTGATTTTTTATCTACACACCAATCCATTTTTAAAATATCTCATAATTAATATCTTAGGATAACCTTGAGGATCTATTTCATTAAAAAATTGGATGAATTCTGGGTACTAGACACCTAGTTCTAATATAAACACTAGCATCAATGTAGCCATATGGATGGGATGCAAGTGTCCAAACATATTTCAAAAAATATGTACATGTATAAAACTACTAGAGAAGGATATTTATTAGGTTTATATAATTTTTCATAGTAGAGAAGGCATGGTTATCAAATTAATAGTGGTCAAACTAAGAGATCAATAATTTGTCACAAACAGATAGTGGATGTGAGACTCTTGGTAGGGGGAAGGTATTATAACTAAAAGGTACAACCATGATAGGTATTTTTTAGTTCTAATATATTTAGGTGTTATATACTTCATATTGAGTGTCTAAAACATAACGCATTCACATATCTTGAGATCATATCAACATCAACTTCTTTATAACCCATTATGATAATAAGTTTCTAATAATCTTTAATGTATTCTATGATAGTCATTTTTATTTTCCATAGGTTTTTAATATTGTTGAAAAAAATCATATTGTAATAATGGAATGAATTTAACTTTAAATTTGGAAACATATTCATTCCATGTCTTAATAATTTATTTACCTTTGTGAACATTATTGGCCTGTATGTTTTCCCATCATAAATATGCATGATCATTCAAATTTTCTCTAGAAAATTAAATCTTCATAGGATCTTCTATACTTTCATACTCAAATTATTTCATGAAATAAATGATCTATTCAATGAGTTATTTAGAATTAAAGATCCTATATAAACATTTAGTGTAAAATTTTGGTTTAATTATCATCCTTAAATTAAATTTCAAGAAGCTATCCTTAGTTTCATCGACCCATTCTTCTATGTCATGATCTTAACTGCTCTTCTACAAGTTCAAAATTACTTTCATCATAAAATACTCCAACTCTATGATGATGATTAGTTTCTACAATATAAATTCTATCTTGAATTTATCTTATCTTACGATTGATTTCCATTAGATCTACTACATTATGTGCACTAATTACTCATGCTCCTATACCACCTAAGCCTCCTCTATGTTACATTTCCTCTTAAATAAAAAATAAATAAAGATTATATATCTTATAAATAACATAAATCTTAAATATTCTCACCAATGATATCTATGGATGATGTCTTCATCTACTTTTTACTCACACCCACAAACGCATAAATTGACAATCAATAAAAATGACAAACATATTTCCCTAATACCAAAGGATGTGGACATGGTTAGTGATCTTAATTAATAAATTCCCTCAACCATGCAACTCTAAGAATACTCAACATAAATTGTAATAAAATAAAACCAAAAAAAAATCAAATATTTATTTAATTTCAATGAAAATGAAAAAAAAAAGACATAATAACACAACAACATTGTGATCTCACAATGAGATTTGCTAAGACATCATATCTTTAGATATTAACACTACTAACTCACAATATTTTCAAAAATAAATTCATAGAACTAAACACTATATAACATCCAACTAGAAAGTCCCCTAGCACAAGTTAAGGGTTATGTTTATATAAGTTAAAGACCCACCTATGTCCATAAATTAATTTTACCCCACTAAAAACATTAACCCACTTTACTGAGTCCTAAACCTTAAATGTGACAAATGTTAAATGTCTTCAAACTATGAAGGAATAATAACATGTTAGATCTTAATGCATCCCCAAAAAATTCATTGATATTAGTAAATGAAACCATCTTAGTTTCATGAATTTAGGAATTAACTTACACTCAATCAAAAATATAAAATTCCACACAACATCATGGGCATTAAGAATCAACAAACTTCTATTCCATGAATAGTATGTCTACTTAAGGACGATTGTATTCTAAATGTAATGTCTCCTTTAAATTAATTACTAAATAATTACTGTCTCTAACATTTTATATTTTATTCATATTTATGTGCTTGAGTATTGTGTAAACATCACTAGGGAGTAAGGAAACCATTTAATGTACTTTCCAACTCTACTTAAAGAATGTATTATCTTGATAAAGTAATTGTATCAATGTGTCTAGTATATTCTTTTTATAATAAATTCAAGTGATCATATCTTTTCTTACCAATAAATTATCATCATCATCATCATCATCATCAAAATTAAAGATACAACTCATTATAAATTAAATTTTAATCTTATTTTTATATATTTTATCTAATTCAATGTTAAAAGTACACCAACAATGTTTAGTACTTTAAATGGTAGCAAATACTAATGTTAGTCCTAGTTGATGTATCTTTCAAAACTTTTTTTTTTGATATTTTTTAAATAGTTAGGGGATGTACATTTTTTAAAAATCTATGTAATTTATATCATATTTAATTAATTTACTTTAATTTAGATTGTAAGTGACATCTTGTGCTAATAGTTTTCTTCCTTTCAACTTGACATTTTCCAATTCTTAACCATATGCATTTAGATGTTTACGTAGTGATAAATTTTATTTAAAAAGATCTTAGTTGTGTGGTATTAAAATATATTATTATAGTGAATCAACTCACATGGGAAAATCTATTTATAGTATAAACTTTTCGTAAATATTTCATCAAGGGGCTCACCAAACAATGTATTGGAATGTTCATTTAGTTTAAATAATTTCCTTATAATATCCCAAATGGTTTTTGGGATTTTGACCATGTAATATGATTTTTATTTATTTAAATTCATTAATGAAACTTAATTATTTGAACCCATGAATCAAAGTTTCAATGGAGATGTCATTGTCAATTGCACTATCAGTCTCTACGTGACTAGATAAATTTGGTTGTTCTTTATTGTTGTTATCAACAATATGAATGGATATTTTGAAAGCATTATTTATCTACACATTTTTCTTGTGATACAATGCCATTTTTTATAACTATCATAAAAAATACATTATATTTTTGCACATGCATTTACTTTTTTATGGATCATTATATTCCAACCATCTATTTAGTTTAAGTTCAATGGTTTTAGATGAATTTATACTATGTGGTAATAATAATTAAATCATGTCAATATTTTAGGTGACATTGACTCATTTTAATCTTATATAAGGTTTTCTGGCCTATTTATCCTATTTATGTAGAGGATATTTGAAGTTGAACTAAATGCTATCATATTTATATGATATCTTATTGAAATAGATGACAATAACATATTGAAGCCTATATGTTCAGGAAATGCATCTTTTAGTAGCATTTTATCTTTCAAAGATACAAATGAAGTATAAAATTTTATTTCTTCATTTTATAAAGTATTTATTTTTTTCAAAAAAATATATGCTATTTTTTTTAATGTAAAAAATTTGATAATATTGAATTTGAAATGTAGTTGCTAGACTATTTGATGGGAATGTATAGGTGTGTCAAAAAAATGTTTAAATTTTTAGATGCAATGGCTAAAATTTTCTTCTCTCCTAAGTTTTTACATATTGCAAATTTCAATGTTCATAGGGATACTGTACATGTATGTGCTAAGGCACCTCTTTCTTCAATAGGACTGACAATAACCAATAAAATTAGATTATTTTTTGATAGCTCATAATGAAAATGATCAATCAATGGAAAATACATATGGATATATTATAAATGTGATTTTGTTTTCTGAACATAATTTATTAACTTTGTTTCTACCATGATATTTCTAGACAACATGGGTTTCAAACTTTGAAGATAAATTTTAGATGCCTTTGGATATATATTATTCAATGCATCATCATTGAAAATAGAATAAATAATCACACTTTTTAATTGTAATGGATTCATAATGAACATGATGTGCCTCTAATTAAAAATACATGTTATATGATTTTTTGGATAAATGCATGCAAAATAAACAACATTCATGTTTTTTTTGGCAATGACCAGATCTATATTTAAACATTTAGAAAAAAATTAAATAAAATCAAATCAAAATGAACCTTGTTCAATGTAGCATTGTGTATATGGCATTATAAGATCAATGATGTATCGTTTAAAATTTGAATCATTTTATCTACCACATATCATATTATTATTTCTACATATTATTTCTAGAAAGAATTTTCTTTTTCTTTCCTAGCTGAAAGTGAATTACAAAAATATTTTACTACATAGTCCTTAGGATAAGTTATGTCAAATTGTTCATTGGATAACTAAAAAATGAAGCTAAAGAGTCCTCTACAATCATATATTATTTCCAAAAGAATTCAAAACTCTTGTCTTACTATATCACACAAAATGCTAGACAAATAAGATCAAAGATGCAATAAACTAGTTGATACAAAGATATTTTAATTTCATTTTTTATAATCAAAAAAAAAATTGATACAACATTTTTTAGCTATCATGCAATGGAATTTATTTATGAAAAATTATGTAATATGGTATGATACAATAATCTCTGTTAAAATGTGGATTCCTCTTTCATCTTGTGGATGATAGATCTATATCTACACATTAAGCCATTTTGCCAATCACTAAATTCCAATTGTATCACCCCATAACACCAGATTCCTTTTCACTTGAGTAAGTTTATGTGAATTTCCTCATCCTTTTAAAATATGTATCCAATACATGAGTTACATGCATTTTATAAACCATTTTAGAATTTATTTAAACATGGAATGAGAACAATGCATCTTGATCACCTCTATGCAAATGATTTTGGAAATACTTAATAACTATGTATTTAATTTCAATAGAAATGTAGAAAAAATGTAATAAAATATTAAATGAATCAAAAAAATAACCACCAACAGTGTAGTTTAGTGTGGGGTATCTCATGAAACGATGTTGTGTGAGCACCAATTAATTTTTGAATTTTTTTGTTATGTTGTTTTATGTGTGTCTATGTCAAGTAGATTTAGATAAATTACACTAAAATTCCATTTAATTTTATATATGTAAAATCCATGTTTAATCTAAAAATAGATTAAAAAAATATCACATTGTTAAAGCACCTACCACTACTATGACCATTAAGTAAACTATACTCTAAACACAATATTAAGAAATAAAACTATAGTAAAAGAAAAGAAACTTACATATTAAATGGACAAAAAAATGTAATTTTATTTATAAACAATATAACCTATAGTTGTGTACCCTTCGTTTCTTTATCCAAGGTAATGCCCACAAGCACAATTTGTTATCATCGATTAAAATAATGATCATTACTTTCCAATCTGACTTTGTGGTGTTTATGACCCTTAAAGTCTGTGATGCTAACAAGTGTCACAATCTCATAACCATTTTTTCTTCGTGAAAACTTATTGGCAAGAACACTACATTAAAAGTGATTGAATCCATTGTGCACAAATCAAGCGACCACCTACACCATTGAGAAAATGATACTTTAAATAATAAAGCAAGAAAACACTAAGACAAGAAAAAACAAATTAAACTTGTGTGCTAAGTAAACATAATGAAATAAATTTATTTACAAACAATATAATCAATTTTTCTTTCTATTTAAAAACATAAACTCTTACATACATTTCACTTCAAAACTTTAAACATCATAAAACATAAAACAATTTTTTGTTATTCTTTAAAAAAAAAAGAACAAATTTTCCTAATAACCAATATTTTATGGTATTTACAAATATGTAATTTTATACATATGCCACTTGAAAACCCTAAATGTCATACAACTTAAAATATTTATTTTTATTACTCAAAAAAATTGAACGGCATCCGGTCATTGTGCGCTAATGTAATCTCGAAATATCTAACAAATAGCCTTCCTAAAATTTCTATCACAAACATTTGAACAATGAACACAAATAGGTAAGAACCAACCATACATTTAAAATAAACTATATTAAATGCATTGAATTCACAATAAGTCTGATCAATCTAAATCCCTCTAACATTTAGCAGACTTGGTGGCCACAAAAAAATCAGTTAATCAGTCACATGTTACACTCTCTCTAAAATTGAATTGTCATTATGTGTATGACCTACAAGCTCTTCCATTCATTTGCACAGTGTATATACTTTCAAATCCATAGAAAATTTAATATTTTGGGATGATAACAACTGAGATAAATTATAGAAAAGATCAATCAAATAAGAGGTGCGTACTATTAAAACTAAAAGTAAATATTTATTATTCTAAAACTTTAGAAAAAAAACGGATATTAAAAACTAAATACAATGTTCCCCCAATAAAAGTAAATAGATATTCTTCAAAAAAATTAAGCAATAAATAAAAATGTACACACTGATTGTTTTGCCCACTGGTCCCACACGATCACAATATCACAATCTTATGTGCTTTACAACATTTAAAATTGAACAAATCACGACCTTTCCGAGGGTCTCTGACATGTCTTATAAGTATGAAGTGAAACTCGGCCATCAGAAAAAATTGTTACCTAGATTTTACACATCATAATTGAAGTGCTAATTTATTTAACAAATTACCACAAAAAAAAGTCTAGATTAATAAAATAACTAGTGTATATGTTTTGATCGTAATATTTACGAGGGTACTCAAGAGGGATTTATTGTCAGCGTATTTATAAATTATGTATTTACTATTGTCACCGACTCGGAATCCGATGACACTAGGCAGTGGGATTTCCCTAAGAAAACTCGTGGAATTTAATACACGTCACAAACTAGTACAAATACATTACAGCACAAGTGTTAACCTACAAGCATATGGATTTTGCATCAAATTCTTAAATCTTGTCAAATATGTTACACAGTATGGGGCAGGTAGAAAAAGAGTTAAGATGCAAATATCTACCATTGCCTTTAGGCAGGTAAAGCCATTGGATTGAATAATATCATATCCATTTCACTTACAATTATTTTCTTATGGGTACGTGCTTCACCATATTTACATGGGTACGTACCTCACCATATTTTTATGTTTATATTTCTATCAGTGATATTGTATTCATTGGATTCGGATGAACTTTTTCCTTGGGACGGATGCCAAAACAATATATCTTTTTTTAATTTATCACAGTCAAATACGTTCAATAATTAAACACTGTAGAAATTGTTGGGGACAAATTAAAATTTAAGGGTTATGAATATGTGATGAAAAATTGAACCGCTGTGTTGGAACTTTGGAAGGAAGATGAGATGTGAGTCATGTGACGTCCCGACAACTCAACGTTACTTACCTCAAAACTGGTTTTACTTTTATGTTTATTTTATCAATATTACTAATTGTTGTTAGGGTTATAAATTCAGGACCTTTTATTTATTATTGCAAAATCCACACAGATATTGCCTCAAAATTATTATGATAGGTTTTGTTTTGTTTTTTTTTTTTTTTTTTTAATTTTTTTAAATTTTGATGTGTGTATTTACACATAGATATATATAGTTTAATATTATTATTTATAATAATAAATTAAAGTGGGATTGGTCGCATAAAAATGAAACAGTATAATTATAAAAATAAAGTGAAAATGAAAAATAGGAGCCCTACACTTTTACATAATAATTGATTTTCCAAATGAAATTAAGTCATGATTTAAATTTGATATCTATATGATTTTTTTTAAACTCTTTAACTATAAAATAGAGTACAATTTTTTCAAAAACCTTATCTGACAAAAAAGTAAATTTATGGGGAACCTTCAAAATATTACAAAGATTAAAAATATATTTGGAAGACCTATGTCCTTGTTTTTCAATGAAGGGTACTTACATTTGAAAGGGAATATTGAATGGATTTTTGTCATTAAAATTTTATTTATAGGGTAGGTTCTACCATCAAATTTAAACCATGAAAGGTCGAATGCATTGAAAGTCTACCCACCAGCGTATGATCTTTTTATTTACATGTAATTTCTCTCGAACATTTTAAATTTTCACTAAAATTTGGATAATTTATTTTATTTTAATTGTGGTGTGCACTATATTTTTAAGAGAAAAATGAATATATATATATATATATATATATATATATATATATATATATATATATATATATATATATTGCACTCTGATATATGACACCTATTTATATTTATTTTAATATTTTCATTGAGTAGGTATAAATTTTGAGAAAGTGGCTTCTATTTGTCATCTTAAGAAGGATAAAATATAATTATCACTTTTTGATGCATTTTGTATCCCTCGATATTCTAATTGATAATTTCATTATAGAAATGAAGACTTTGATGTTCATTTGCATGAAGAAAACTATGAGTCCAATGGAGAATAGATTCAGGAAGAGGAACAAGCATCAAAGAAACAAAGAAATATATTCAAGTCTAAATGGAAAATAGGATTTGAATGGGTTTATGCCATAAAAGACTGCAATGGAGTTTAAACAATAAAATATTCTTGGTGTGTAAAACATAAGAGAGACCCTATTTGCTAAAGATGGGAGTACCAACCTTGAAGTCAATGGTCTAAATATACTTGTAGAATCAGAACTTGATAAATTTGATTTACAACTTTTAGAGGAGGAAAGGAAAGGAAGCAATATTCCAATTACCAAAAAAGTAGAACTAATGGTAGATGCATAAAAAGAGAATCATATCTGTTCAATAAAAAATGTTTATTTTGTTGTCATACATGATTTACTTTTAGAACTCTATAATTCAATTTATGAATTGAAAATGTATAAAGACACTTCAAACATGACTCTAACAAATGAATACTCTGCATGTACAAACACTACATATAGAAATGATTTTTTACAACCTACAAAGGAGATATATTAGAAAATTTTAAAAGATGATACTTTCTATAGTCTGTTTTAATATTTTTTAGTTGATGAAAGTATTTATCAAACTATGTAACAATATTTGGTAGTTTACATTACATATTTGACAAATGAAGGACTAAATAAACATGTAATAAAATTTATATGACTATTCTAAATAAAAGATGGAGTAACTCAATCTATGTATGTTGCCATGATAAATCTTTTAGTAGAGATGAATTTATCCTTGATGAAATTAGTTGGATTTGGATCTAATAGGGCTTATGTTGCGAGAGTTATTTATGATGGTTTATCTATTAAACTTCATCGAGATGTTCCTTAATTATTAGATTTTCATTTCATAAATAATTGAGAAGCAATATCAGCAAATGATGGTTCATCTTGTTTTATGAAACCATAATTTATTTATAAATTTGAAAAAAAAAAATTATTCATGGATTGAAAAATATGATAAAAGACATGGAACATTAAGAGATCTAATGGAGTTATTTCAGATTAGCTAGTTAGAGGTATTGTAAATTCATCAAATTAGGTAGCTCCTTAGAGGAAAGGTATCGTAAGGGCTTGTCAAACTCATACCTATTTTCTTGAAATAATGGGAGTTAGGGGAGAAAATAATATATGATTTAAACATATTTTTTTAATTATAATTTTGCATCCATTTACTTGCAGGCATATTTATTGAGTTAAATAATTTTTTTTAAGAGGGCCATGTTGATATTAATTCCATTACCACTGCCTTAGATATGATGATTGACATGATTCATAGGAGATCTTAAAGGGACATATTTGAGGTAGGTACAATACATATTTCATCTTTTTTAAATAGAGCACAAAGAGGAACTCTTGAGTTTTTAGATGGAGGAGGTACAATACATATACATCCACTAAGATTTGAGAGCTTTCCTACCTACCTCACAAGGATCAGGGACACTAGATGATCATATTATATTGGAAAAAATATTTATAATGAATGTTATTGACACTGTAGATGCAAGGTTCACAAATTTACTTATATTTAAAGTTGTTATGATTTTTAGTCCTTATAATTATTATGATGAGATGAATGATAGAAATTGTCAAATAAAAGGATGGTTAATATGTTTGTGAAAAAATTACTATTAGAAACTCACCTATTTTATATACTATCAAACGTCTAGGTGACATGGATGATTTTTTTTGTATATATATATATATATATATATATATATATATATATATATATATATATATATATATATATATATATATATATACATGGCATTTTTGTTAGAGTGAAATTGAATGTTTTGAAGGGTTTCCATGTTTAATGCACCTATGGAAAGATGTTTTTTTATTCCATCAAGCATAATAGCATGTGAAAAAGGTTTCTAAAATCTAAATATGATAAATAATAATGATCGATATATACTTTCTTTGAACACATTACATATGTTAATGTTTCTTACACATTTTGCCCCTCATGCTCTAAATGAGGTAGACTAGAATGTTAGTTATGATGCATGGAAATATATAAAATTGTCAAAGACTCTTTCTCTAGATCAATAGATCTATTAGTAAAAAAAATTGGAATTGAAGAATAGAAGAAAACAAAAACATCACAATAGTGTTGTCTTGGAAGGAAATTATTGAATAAAAGTTTATAACCAGTCATATAAGTTAAATAAATATATATTTTATTATTATATGCTTGAATAATTCTCCAACAAATTAGAATCTGAGCTTCTATAGTTCATACTTTTAGTGATCAATATTTTGTAAGTGAAGTGAACGTTAATTAGAGTTATATTTTTTTTATTAATTTTTTTACAATAAAAGTATGCCAAAAAGAATTAAATTTCTTATAATCAATTCCTATAATAAAAAAGGATATCATTCTTACCTAGAGGACATCGAAAATAAGTTATAGATATCTCTAATGTATATTTGGCTACTCAAAGCCTTCAATGAAAGGGAAAAAATGTTCAGATAGAAGATTCCAAATGATAAGTAATTGATATTTCTAACATAGATTCGTTGGTTTGTCATGACCCTAAACATTTTAGGAGACAAAATAATGTCTATAAAATTAGGGTTATGGCTCATGAAAGTTGCAAAAAAGCTTCTCCTAGGGTTTTTGGTAAGTTGGTTAATGTATTTTATACAAAACATAAAGCCACTATGAATGACTAGAAAGGCAATCTTAATATTCTTTTTGAAATTTAAAATTTGGCCTCCTCTTGTCAACATTAATTTGTCATTGGGTGGGGATTTTGTCACTATAAAATGGGTTTGTGCTCTAATGGGATTAAAGAGGATTCAGCTGAGATCATGAATATGCATTCTACTTTTCTTGACATTCTATTTTGTGTACATCTTATGGAATACAATTCATCAAAGAACATCTAGCTAAGAATAAACATGATAATGTTAAGCTTCATTTGAAGATTCTTACTTAGAAAAAGGATATGGAAAAATCCATGAAAGATTATTTTGAAGATGTTTTAGCTTATTTTTAACATTTTGAAGACTTTCAAAATATTTATATATTATTTAAGATTATTTGTAATTATTAATACAAAATTAACGTTTATACATGATTTATTATTTGATTATGAAAAGGTATGACTAATTCCCTTGTTTGATTGGGTGCAGAAACAATAATAATGAGTTAAGTTGGTCTTGGAAGGTTTTTATGCAGTGGAAAATATGGTGTATATTGGTAAAAATAAAAAACATAATTTAGTATGGTCACCACATAGCCAAACCCCTTTTCTTTCATTTGTAGAGTGAATTGTCTATATCTCATATTTTGATGGTGGGATAGTCTTATGCCATTTTTATGTTATTTGGTTTGTCTATTGTGGATTTTAAATTATTTTTTAAGTGAGAAACCAATGAACGTTAAGTTAGGAACATGATTCAAATGGATCTCATTGTGATATGAATGCAAACTAAAATGATTTGAAAGGTCATGAAACCCTTAAATGTTTTATAACTCTTCCATTTGTAAGACCAATTGATATTTAAGAACTTGAAATATTTTTTCTTTGAATTTAGTTTATTGGGTTTAGTGTGTATTAAAAAATCCTAGTTTTGACTATAACCCTTCTTGTACCTATGGCCATTCCATATCACATTTTTGGTTTTAGTTGCATGTTCCAAGGTTGCTATTGCATTTTTACTTCCATCTTCATTCGATGGTTGTGGTGGAAATGAATTCTTGATAGTGGATAGTCACAGTAGGTTCATGGACTAGGTCTTGGCATTCAAATAAATTACTATGAAATAAACCACCTAGATATGGAAGTTTTAAATATTCAAGTTAATATTGTATAATTTCATGTATAGATTTTATTCAATCCATTTATGTTCGTAATGAGATTATGGGTTTCTTAATGAATTAAGTATAAGCTATTGTATATAAAATTGAGTTAGGGTCATTCATCCTAATCTCTATTTAGGTACTTTAAATGGTTTATCTTTTTACAATGATGTGTGTTTCATGTTAATCTAGTCCTTGAATATATTAAGTTGTGGCTCTTATTTGTTATAATTAATTATACACTATTATAGGATATAATAAGGTAGACGTGTGATGTTTATTATTTTGTGATTTAAATGTTCTATTTTAGCTCATCCTTAAAAAATAGTAGTACATTTAATTTGTATATAGTAAAATGTTATGAATTATAATTATTGTACCCTTTTTGTGTGACTGCTATAATATCATTGAATAAATTCTAAAGATTGAATTTCTAAATTTTTATTAAGTATTTTTATTTAATTTGATTTATCTTTAAGGTTTATGTATATTTCTATAAATTCCTTGATGATTCATTAACTTTGTTATGTAATTTTAGGGTGCAATCATTATAAGACCCTCATAAAATCAACTTAGAATTCTTTCTTTTTTATAGTATCAATTTATTCAGTCCTTGATTTATTACTATTCCCACCATTTTCAATGGTATGATTCACGTGGGTGAATGAACTCATTAATTTTGGAGTTTGCTCTAAAGAAATTATTGATTTCATATTTAAAGATAGTAACAAGTCTTTAAAAGAGGTTTTTCAGTTCTAGGAATATGTACATATGGTTGAATGATGACTCACGCCATTTAGTGTTGGTAATATTATGTCTAGATATGTTTTTATAAAGGCTAAAGGGATTAGGTTCAGTTGAATTACAAGTTTTAAAAATAAGTATCAAACTTATGAATACCATAAGTAATTGTGTCCTTATTCATCTTGATTCATGTGGTTTAATTCCTTGGATTCTATGGTTTTCAATCTTGGAAAGGAACTAAGTTGGAAGGTTCTGAAGACAATTTATGTAATGTTTCCTTCGCTTATTTGATTTATTTATATGTGAATTCATAGTGAAATTTAATATGGTATTCTTTTCATGAAAAAGAACCAAATAGAGGTTCTTACCTTCCTGACATTACTGAGTCGAAGAGGTACACAATAGACTATACAATCTATATAAGTTTTATTTCTCTATATAATTTAACATATAAGCCCTGTTTAACCATGCAGTAAATAAAAACCAACCCATAATTACATTATCAACTTTTCATCACTGCTTAAATTAAATGGCAAACAAACCATCCTATGTAACTTGCATCTTCAAAGTAACTGCTAGTAAATAAATAAATTGTATATTGTGGTTTATAAGAATGATTTAGTGTAACAGTTGTATTTTTGGAAGGAAATTTTTGAATAAATGTTTGTAATTTGTGATATAAGTTAAATAAATAAATTATTTATTTGTGTGTTTGAATCATTCTCCAACATATTGAAATTGAAGCTTCTATAGTTCATACTTTCAATGACACATTAATTAAAATTACTCTTATCAATTGAAATGCAACTATTTTTTACAAATTTTCATAAGTGAACTGCTTGATGAAATGAATACATACCATTCAGCTTCAAATTTTGACCAGCCCTTCAAATTTGATCGCTGGTCTCCTGTCTCCGTTGGCGACGAGTTAAAATCAGGTGAATTAGTCGAAACACGCGGGAATTAAGTCTGATGTCGTCACTGATGAAATCTTTGACACTAAATACTCTCCGCTTCGTCGAAACAATTCTGGAGGCTCACTTCGACGAGGTCTTGTACGGAAATAATCTGTTAACTCTGCACAGACCGGATATATTCATTAACTTCACAATTAAATAGTTTATTTGTTTCCATCACAAATTGAGGAAGAAGCTCAAGTTACCTGTCCTTCCGCTTCTGGAGAAAACGTTGAAGGGATAACTTCTTCCTTATTGGAATTTCTGCATAATAAAGTTATTCAATTGATATTAGAATTACTACACTGTAAAATTCTTAGATTAAAGCTTGTTTCAAATTTGAGTGGAGTCGAGCCCTTACTGGCATCTGTGGTGGATCCTGACGATAAAGAAAGATGATTTGAAATTCTTGAAAGAGTGGTGGAAGCGGGCGCCCGGTCGGAACCGATGTAAGAGTGTCGCACAGTATTTGTATCACCGGCAGCCAGCATAATGATAGCCTCTGCCTGTTCATCAATCACGCTATCAGTTGTGGTTTGAAAGGAAGAAAAAAAAAAACCACAATGTCTAAAGTTTGAGAATATCACTTACTTTTTCCGCAGAAACGTCATGGTAGACGTTTACTGCCCCATTGCAGAAATCGTCAGTTCGGCAGCAGACGATTTGGTAGGATGCGAAGACTGTAGATGTATAGAAGCAGCTGCTTCCGAAAACTCCGATTGGTGATTCAAAGTGTAGTCTTCTGCACTGTTGGATTGAAACCCTGTAGAGTGTTGCGGAAACAATTCCATCGTAGTCTTAATACCTTCAGACACCTCCGCTTGAGAAAGCTGTGTGTGTGATTGTGATTGCGAAAGCACTTGTTGTAGCATATGGGGTCTTATCTTGCTCAGACATGAGTGCGTTGCTGTGTACATTAAATCGCCCAACGACATCATCAATATTCAGAAATTTAAATAGTGCATTGATATAATGTGGGGAAGGAAATGGGAGAAAGTAACTTACACGGCCTTTTCATTACTGATTGTCGGTAACAATGCAGGGAAGGAGCCACTTTGTCGATCCCAATTCCTAAGAAATCGATTGTGAGCAGCCAAGCTACAGACATCGCGCCTTGCCAAAACTAACCAGGCAGGGGTATGGTATTTAGGAAGAAAGAAATAGCACGAGGGCATATGCAATAACGGCAATACCGGCTGTTCCATCAAAACGTGAGAGACACGATAATGGCGAATTTGAAAGTTAATCGAGCCGTCGCGTTCACTAATTCAAGAGCACGTGGTGAAAATCAGAAACGCAGGTTTTTAAATTTTTGAATGACCTGACGTATACAACTGTAACGCAATTCGGACAGACGTAAACTCCACGCCAGTGACGGCACAACATCAAACTGGATGGTAGGTGAGAGAGCGCATTTTGTCAATACCTAACAGTTTAAGGGAGTCACCGTATCGGTGTACCATAGGACACCTCGCTGTCTCCGACTTATATAAATACACGTTGGTTTGGGTTTTTATCGTTAAAGTCTTGTTTTAACAAGATCAAAAGCCACATTTTTCCTTAAACAATATAAAATTAATGTAAGCATCTTACTGTGTAGATGATGCCGCCGACATCACCCTATCTTTACCAGTCACCACGGCCTTCAACTTTATCAGTGTATCAGTTTCCCCCTTAGAAGAAGCATACAAAACATACATTAACTCTCAACATGATGGCCCTCATTTTGACCCTCTCAATGCTGCCGATTTCAAAGTATTTGTTAAATTAAATCTTCTTTTAAGTTCATACGTCGAATGCGAAGAAAATCAAAGAGGAAGAATTTATTGTTTATAGCTTTCTTTTTTTTTTCTCCGACATGATTGCCTGTCTGTAAACATTAAATCGCCAAGGACATCGTCAATATCAAAAAGCCGATAGAGAGTTGTCAACAAATCTGCCAGTGTTATCTCAATTCCATTCTCACCCCTGTATACTTCCGAGGCATTTCCCTGACAGAAAAATAGGCGCACATTTCATTTTTCAGAATTTTAAGTGTGGAAGGAGAGAGATGAATATCCGCCCTCATATATTTATTACTAATGTCTACTAGTGTTTCATGCTTGATCCCCCATACATATCTTCAATTCCATGTATTTTTCAATCTGAAGTATAGGCTGACTTTGAAGGTGATTTAAGTAAATTACTTTAAAATCATCCTCGAACGTTACCTTAAAGTTGCTCATTAATATCGTCTTAAATTCCGCATTAAATTCATCCCTCCAATGTTAACTTAAAGTCATTCTGAACATTGCATTAATTTCGCACCTATAACATCACCTTAAAGTTAACCCTAACGTCCCCTAAAATTCATTACCTAAAGTCGCACTAATGTTGCTCCGTAACGTTAGCTTAAATTTGTTCGACTTTAAATATGACCTTGATATTGAAAAATTGGAAAAAAAAGCAAAAGAAAAAGTGCATTCCGACCTAAAAGTTTTCTTTAGGATCCATATTTAAACATTTAAGATGTTGTAGTGCATGTGAAGGTCCCTCGAGGATTTGTGCTCTCGTCTTATCTAATTTTTCATGTGTTTGATATATTTTTACACAACATTAGGTTCTAATTAAAATTCAAAAAGTTTATAGATACATAAAAAGTTTATAGATACATAAGAACATTAATGCAATTAGGAGTATATTTAGAAGATTTTTAAGAATCTAAATAAAATTTTAAAGAGTATTTATCACTTTTTCTTACAAAATTATATTTACACATTTACTTATATTTTAAGAACATCAAATATTTAGAGATTATTTATTGTAGTATTGAAAGTCACACTAGTGATACCTTGCATCACACTAGACCACTTCATTGAATCGTTGCATTTATTTGGTTTTTTTTTTTTTGATATTTTATAGTAGTGATGACCCTGATAAGTTGTTGATACTTAAAATTTTGTTGATCTTAATCAATATAGGCCCCAAAATAATCATATTTTCTTAATCATTGTAGGTTCCACTACCTTGTTAGGGTTTAGAAGAAGTGCATTTTCCTATATATCAACTTGAAGTTTTAGAATACCGATTGAGGATTTTGAAACCCTTTACTTCAAGAAAATAGTCATCAAAACATTTTATTCCTACCTATCATTTACAAAAAAAATATGTTTATCTATGATTTTAGGACCAAAAAATGTGGAATGAATTTTTATTTGCAATGATTTTTCATGGTTCTCTTTGTCATTCCAAAAAACCTTAATTTATATTATCATTTTTTACTACTTATTTAAAAATTATCCACAAATCGAAATATTATTTGAAACCTTCTCTTTATTGTTTATAATAATTTATTATATCTAAATTTTGTATTTAGGCAAGCTTAATTAAATATTTATGAATAAATATATTAAATTTTGATATAAAACCCATTTCTTCATATTAGTAAACAAAATAATAGCTATAAAACCATCTTAAGAAATAGGAGGGCCCAAAAACGTTGTACATAAAGACACCATCCATATAGAAGCCTTCAGATGAAATGTTTCACCAATGACATAATTGTATTGACTAAATGAAGGGATATGTAATGAATAAGTGTGTAAACATTAGCAAGGATCAAGGAGTGATCTTTAGTTATCCTTAATGATACATCTCTAGCAACTTAATAGTAGCAATAAGATCTAGGGTACTAGATCAATGACTATTTATACTCTATAAAAGACACAAAGATGTTTTATATAGGGAGAATAAGTGGTGAGTGGGATATTTTATTGTTGGAATAGAAGGTGGAATCACTCCATAGGTACACTCAACCCTTCTTACACATGCAAGAATAACTACTACATTAAATATTCATTTAACAATATTGTACAAGTTAAATATGTCTCACATATATTTAAAAAAATAAAAACTACCTAAGGTGGACTTCGTATCACGTATAAATATGATGAGGACCAACATTCCTAGTAAAAATTAGCTAAAAAAGGTGATGTGGTAAAAGATAATAAATTATTACGCTGATGAGATGGGTACCTAAAATAAAATTTGATGACCTACCCATTTACAAAGAAACAAAAAAAGAATATTGTTGTTGTTATGGTAGTGTAGACACATAAATTTGGTGATGGAAACTTTAAAATGTTAATTCATGACATGTTATAAACCATATGACTTATACCTAATTACATCACTCTTGTTTTCCATTACCTTAAGCCATTTATCATTATGTATGTTCAATCCCTTGTTGGCCATCATTATTGCATATAAATTTCCATTCCAAATACTCAAAATACTTAAAATCACACCCTCAAACTATATATAGCTTAAGACAGAGGTTGCTAACCCATTTGGATTAAAAAATTTTATGGAAATAAGCATAATGCATCGATTCAACTTATGTTAGTCACATCTCATGATAAATAATTACTTGTTTTCAAAAGTTAAAACATTTTTTTGGTCATCCAATATGTTTCATTAGGTTAGTTAAAGGAAACTATCAAAATATTTTCCTGTAAATGTAAATCAATAGTTTTTCATCTTAACCTCTTTTTACTCACTTGGTTGGAAAGATTGAATACATGTGTGCATCAATAAATTCTTACCAAGTTCAATATGATTCATAGGGAGAAACCATAAGCCAAGTCAAGAGAATCCAAAAGTAATTAAAGAGTTATAATTGTCAAGTATCTAAGCCATTTTATAGCTACATACATATAGTCAAAGGATCAAAATCATACATTCACTCTATGTAGGAGTCCTACGTGATTAATTTTTCTCATTAGAGTATTGGATACATAGGGAGTGGGTAATCATTAAGGGGTTGATTGAGATCAACTCAGCCCCTTGCATTCCTTATGTTTTGCTAGTTCTTGAGATATCAAAGTGACCTTAGGGTTTTAATGGCAAATAGTGTAACATAGAGAATCATATGGGGAAAATTTCAACTTACAATATCTCATATTTATTAGCAAACATAGGCCCAGATGGTGAAATGATTAGTTCTCAGTGAAATTCCATAAGAACAAGTTTGTAGTTAATAAACTTGAGCACACTATGATGCTACCCACTTACAATGGTCTTGTCCAGGAATATTTTTTTCTTTACCTATTTTTTCATTCTTAAGATTAGAATTATTTCTATATATTTTTGTAATTTATTTAGCATATTTCATTAGGACAAGTCCAGAGTCAATAGACAAAAATGGCTTGCACTATTATCCTCTTATAATGGATTTTTTAGATCTTAAATATGATGAATCATTCAATGGAGTGAATAAGTTGTTAATGTAATAATAAAATAGTGAAAATGAGAATGAGTTTGGCCACTAAAAACTATCTTGACACTATGAGAGTATATTATTACTCATACTTACTAGGCTCTAGGTATTTGTGTTTACCTAGTTTTGTCTTATGTGGGGTTTAATCCCACATTGGCTAGTTTAAATTTTATATTATTTTGTATTACCTATATAAGCAAGTTCTATTCAATATAATATACATACTTCACTAAGATTTTGTGGTTATTCAGTGTAATATACATCCTCACTATTTTTTAATCATTATAGGTTCTACTACCTTGTTAGGCTTAACCATAATAGGTCCAAACAAGGATACTATCAATCTTGGATGAAGATTTTTGATAAATATTTCATGGTATTAAAGCGAGTGTGGGACTAAACCCCACATGAGATAAAACTAGGTAAACATAAATACCTAGAGCCTAACAAGCGTGAGCAATAAGATACTCTAACACCCCCCTTAAGTGAAGTTAGGGGCTAAAAATAGAGGATACAGTGTGAAGTCACATGTCCCTATAGACACCAATCCATCATGTCAGATTACATGGATATTGAGTCGTTATAATCTCCAAATAAAAGTAGGAATGGTGTTGAATATGAGGATACTAAATACAAACACTATGCTCTAAAGTAATAGGTAAAATGATTAACTTGAGGAAGTGTATCTTGAACACCCTCTAAAAAAAATGTGATAAGTGAGAAAAAGAAACCGCTAGGTGAGCTCTAGTCTAGTAGGAAGCTAGACCCCCTAATAAGATAATAAATTAAATTTATCCTACCTTAATTTTAATCTCTCATTATGATTTTAGATGCATATTTGGCTGTAATAAATGTCCTCTTTACATGATATTAGGCCTAAATTGCTCATTCTTGGCCTACATTATATCATTTATGCCTACACTATACTTCATGCATGCACTATCTTAGATGCATTTTTGGTTGTGCACTTTCCACGTTGATAGTTTTGATTGCTAATCATTCTCTGGTATGTTTACATACACTATACATCTTTTTTCCATTTACTACAATCTTTTATTAGCCCATGACATACATTAGTACTTTGACACACTTGTAGTTGTGTCATGTCTCCCTGAAGCCCCTTTCCTAGTGCCTTACCTTCTTCTATGGAAACATTATTTTAATAGATCCCTTATTTTTGGAGCATCTCTCTTGATGGATTATTTGAAAATTTGATAGTCTCATCATTTGGAGATATTATGGATAAGTTCAGTGTCTTTCCTATTTTTGTCTAGTGTTTTTTGTGTATGGGTTATTTTTTTACTCAAACTAATTTATAAAGTGCCAATCGGGGTTTACTAATTTAATCTGGTCTAGCTTCATGCATTTCTGTCCTTTACTCTAGTCACCTTTTCACTTCATTAGTTCCTTATCTCTTCTATCACCACCATGGGTCATCATATTTGAGAGACTTATCTATATTTTTGACACTTTTTTTAAAAAGTTGATAGTCCCCTTGTTTGAAGCTATTATGGTGTATATAGTGTCAGTTTGTTCATTATTCAAGTAGTGGATTTGGACCACTCATGAAAATATTTTATATCCACTCCACCCAGTCAATTTTATGGAGGTGTGATGTACATTCTAGTTTTTGGTGTTGATTATTCCTTACACATGTAGTATTCGTGTATACTTTTGTCACCACTAACAATCTTCTTGATTGAAGATACTCTAGTGAATCCCAATGTTAGCAATTTTTTTGATCAAGTAGTCTATTCAGACCACTCATGCCGATTGAGTTCCTTTGTGACTTAGAGTATTTGGAGTGAAGACTTCTTCAACATCATCTTTAGGGGATTTTTATCTCTCTTTTCTTCTTTTATCTCTTTTAGGGGGAGTTTTTCTTATTGGTTTTCTTTCTTTTTCTCCACTTTATGAGAGTTTTATATGTTACACTTTTGAATGTTTTTTATATTTCTCTTTTATACATGGGTATTTTATTTAAGCTTTTTATTTGCCAAAATGCATATAAGGATTTATTACTTGAATCCATGGTGTTATGGGTGATTATTATAGTGATACCAATGTGGTATCCCCACTAGTGACACCAGTGTGGTAGTCGTACTAGTCTTTTGTATTCATGAATCACTATCATGTTGGAGGGTGTTCAAACTATGCTTTCTCAAGTTCATAATTCTACCTAGTATTTTTTAGCACAATATTTGTATTTAGTGATCCTTGTATTCACAACCATTCTTATTTTTACTTAGTGAATACAATGAATCAATATCTATATACTCTGGCATGATGGATTGGCATCCATAGGGACACATGACTTCAAACAACATTCTTTATTGTTATCCCCTAGCTTCACTTTATTAGGATGTTAGGGTATCTTATTATTCATGATTGTTAGGCTATAGGTATTTGTGTTTACGTAGTTTTGTTTTATATGGGGTTTAGTCCCACATTGGCTAGTTTAGATTTCATATTATGTGCACTTGATTATATAAGAAAGTGTTATTCATTGCTATATATAGGCTTCATTATGTTTTTATAATCTTTTAAATATCCTTTTCATATTTCATTATGTGTATAATAATTGATTTTGTTTTCAATTGGTTTCTTTTGAGTATATGTTGAAATATGAATGGTTGTGGTAATGAGCCATTGGAGAGATCTTGGATGAATAATTTTGATAACTCTTTCAGACACAATACCAAAAATAACTCTCATTTGTAAAATAAAATGCATAACATACTCAATGATCAACCAAAGAAGCACTACTCAGAGAATCTATAATGTTTTAAAAAACATCGCCCATAATGTTAAATAGTGTGGTAGGTATATAAAAATGCACAATGAAAATATGCATTTTGAGAGTTCCCAATGTGCCACATGAAAGACCCAATAGTTGATATCAGGGTAAGTGAAAAAAATTAGATGCCCAAAAATTTGACATTATTTTATTCAAAATTTTAATTGGCTATAAATTCATACATGGTTTTAAAATGATGTGCACACATTATTTAATGCTAAGCTTGGTAATACTATAATCCTAATACACTCATAAAGTTTTAATATCACCTTTAACAAACCTTTTAAAGTCTAAACTCCAAAAAAATGTGGCATGCATCATAAAAATCACATTTATGCTCCAAATATTTACATTTCTACCTAGAAAAACTCTATTGAAATTTGTTGAAAATCTTGTTAAGTGAGACAAACAACAATATCATTCAAGAGAAGTGGTAAGTAGACTAATTTTCTACCAATTAACACCAAATTTAGTAATTAATTTTGGGTTTTTATTATTTTTTTGTTAATACCATTTATGTAGCGGTCTGTATATCCATCAAACCCATTCACATGAAAAAAAAAACATGGTAAAAAATATGATAATAAAAATCCTTAAAACCTTATCAACACTCTTAACCCTCTTAGAATTCCCTAAGACCAATTGGTAGTAAAGAAGATTTGTTCACACTGAATATTAAATACAATAAAAGTTAAGGAGATAAATAAGATGATTGTACCCTATTTTACCAATACCCTCCATACTTCATTGGAAAATAATTTAGAGTAATTACTAGGAAAATTTGACTCGATAATGAGTCAAATTGAAAAATGGGTAGCATACAGAGAGAGATTTAGGTCCTATTAAGTTAAAAATATGTTAGTGGCTAGTTTATGAGACAAAAAAATTAAAAATAAAAAAATTGAGAAATATTCATCAGTATAATAAGTAATACACCACCTCTATTATCATATAAATAGTTCCAAATCCATTGGTGCTACCATGATTTTATAATAGGTAATTTTTGGCATAGATGGTGTATGGTCTTTAATTACACTCTTTTTAATAATAAATATGTTCATTTATAGTTTTTAGGAAAATATATTGAGATTTTGTTTTAAATTAATATTTTAATTACTAAGAGTTTTAGGGTTGAGAAAAAGCTTTGCACATGATAGACCAGCTACATGTTGTGTCCCTTATCAACCTACAAGACTATGTGTCTAAAAACTAATTCAACTTCAAACAATTCTCTCTATAGTTAATGAGGTTTTAAGGATTGAAAATTTGAATGTGCTTAAAGCACTAATTGATAAATTAATTGTATACATGGGTCAATTTTACTACACTAAAATTGGTGAGGGTGGACATGGGGATGATCCATCTACAACATGTGCCCAACCACACCATTAAAGATATTATGGTTTTATATGAACTATGGATTCAGATGATGAGTAAGTGTAGAAACTAAAATGTAATAAATAAATTCTTAACAATGTTTGTTCTCAACATATTTACCTTGCTTGGTCAATTCACTATTTTGATGATGCATAATATCTAATAGAACATTCTATGTCTTGTAATTATTATTCATATCTCCCAAACTTCCCTATTTTATCTCTATTCATCCCCATTCAACATATACATCACTACCACTTTGGTTTCAAAAGCCTATTATTATATTTGACAAGAGTGCACCAAGTAGACAAGTGCACATTATGACCTTATCTAGTAATGTGTCCTTGTTCACAATTCTCTAATGTGCATAATTTTAAAATGACACACTTTATAATGAATATAACATTTAAAAAATTAGTTTGGTTATAATTTTTTTTTGAAATATCCTCCTCTAAAAGAATGTCAAAGATCTCATTTGATCCTAATTATCTTTTACTTACAAAAACATTTATATTATAAGTAAGGAATATTATTACAATTGTACTACAATACCACAGTCCTTAGCCAAGACTAACATTATTTCATTATAGGTTGAGGGAATCATTAAATAATCATATCAATCAAATATTTTCATTTGAATTGATAATATATTTTTTAAAGGGATAACTACATTAGCTTGAGGCCTTAAAGATATGTAGATAAGACTAAGTCAACAAAGGGATTTCTGAGGACAAGGTGGCTATTCCCACATTCCCCATTTTTTATCCATTTTACATTTGACATATTTTGTCTCCTTATGTATGCCTAGGGTATCAATTTTATAGGTATTCCATGTGTCAAATCAAGATATGTAAAAAAATAGATCACCTATAGATAGAGGTAAATGAGAATAGATTTTTAGATCCAATCCATAGTTTGTTTGGACAAAAACACAGTAGCAGACAACACCACATTGTGATCTTTTTCACCTTATACAACCTTAACCTAGTATACAGTGGATGTTTTTCATCACATGTATCCTCTCTTCTTGGTTATTTAAAAAAAGTAAGAGTTACATAAATTCAACAAAGTCTATAATAATCTACTTTTCAAGGAACTTTCTCTTACCATAGCCTAAATTTTTATTTTTAGTAATTTACAACTTTTGTGAAATATAAATATATTTTTATTTACAATATTCTATTTTATTTGACTTCCTAAATCATGTTTAAATAGTTTAAATTTCTAGTTAGAGTTAGTTGTTTAATTTACTTAATTCTAGTGTAAACATTTGGAGGATAGCTTTACCATTCCCACATCCCCCATTTTTTTATCCTTATTGAATTTGATCTATTTTATATGCTTGTGCAACACTTTAGTATAAAGTTTAAAATATTCCATGCATTAAATTGGTATCTACATAGAAACAAGTCACCTACAAATAAAGGTGAACAAGCCCAAATTTTTAGATCTAATCTAGAATTTTTTCAAGCAATGTTGTAGTAGTAGACAACACCACACTATGACCTTGTTCTCCTTCTCTGGAATCATCCAAATATATAGTGTTTTTTTTAATGTATCTATGTATATAGGTTATATAAAATAAATACAACTGAAATAAATGTAATAAAATCTAAATTAGTATGGTTTACAAGTACATTTATCTAACCCTAGTCTTAGTTTTAACTTTTAGTAATTTATAATATCTATAAATTTTGTATATATTTGTATTTACTATATTTTTTCTTATTTCAGTTTCTATATCATATTTGAATAGTTTAAATTTATAATTATAGTTATTTTTTTATTCTAATTAGTTATAGTGTAGGTATTTTATCAAACCTACATTTAAATTCAAAAATTACTTGTGTAGATACTATTTTATGGATTATATATCACCTCATTATTTTACACTTTAAAAATAAATACCTTGGTTGTTCTTCTTAGTTTTGGACATTTTCCACTTTTATAAGTCTCACATGTGCTCTATCGTGTTCCCCTTTTACTATCTCTTGGTCTTACCAGTCTTATGTTGATGACCCAAACCTTATATATTTCCCAATGTTTAAAGCATGCTTATCTTATACCTCTATATGTTTTGAATTTGTACCTACTTTCATATTCCATGAACACTAGCATCCTAGATAGACACCTACACTGATGTAAGTGTCCTACTCTAATGCAAGTGTCTAGTGCCTTTAAGTCATCTAACTTGCAAATGAAACATAGCTTAGTGGTTGGTTTATGTTATTTAATGTGAGTTACTTATTCAAAGGAATTTATATAAATACAATATCGACCCTTATTGATTCCTCACCTAGAAAAAACCAAAAAGAGACAAAGAAAACTTATCAAAAGCATTCAACTGATCAAATATTCCATATTTTTTCTTAATTCCATATATATCATACATATACTACATCTACAAACTTGAAATAATGAACGATCAACCCATGGGCTATATTTTTTGAGTTACAAGCTAGGTCACAATTGTAATTTCTTGTCACATATTTCATGATTCACACACACACAAAAATATAGGGGAGAACTACATTAATTTGAGGCCCTATTCAAATTATTAGATGTTTAAATAACACTCATTGATATAGGGATCTTTAGGGTCATCTCAATGCTATGTTCCCATTAATCCATATTTCCCCAAGATTACTAAAAATATGAAGAACTAGGGTTTACAATTTCATAAGGAGTGATAGTCCATGACCTAGATCTGAATGCACTAGAGCAAAGGAAATGATAAACCTAGAAACATACATGTGGTTGTATCATTTTCCAAAATGTATTTAGTACATGACACCTATGTCAAGTTCAAATACTAGCATCGATGTGACCATCTAATTTTTATGATAGTGTATATGGATCTAACGTAACTTAATAAAAAATTGGAACCTATTGTATAATATTCTTTCAATCTACTTATTAGTTGTTCTATATGAAGAATTGTGTTATCATCATAACCAACTAAGTACATTAATTCTTTGTCATTTCTATATCTAACATAGTTGTACATACTATTTTAAGCGTATCTCAGTCTAATACATTCAAACTATTTTATATTTGAGTTTAACATCTAGTTGGCCTAATATATAGGTAATTTATAATACTTTTACTTTAGTCTATCTCTATCCCATTTAACCATATATAATGCCAATATATAATTTTTAAGGTTAAACATTTGGTGAACTTGATTCATATGAATGTAAACATTTCTACTCCTTAAATTTTTTAGTCAACCAGGGTTTCAGATTGATGTAGTTGTTCATTTCCCACTTATATTATTTTGCATGAAACCTAGGCATAGCCATATATTGGGAGGGGTGCCTATTGAACACATTGAACTTCTCTTTTTGCATCTAAAATTTCTAAATAGAGTGAGGTATATAATCATATTGATCATGATGATACCAGTGTTAAAAAATGAAAACCATATTGATGAGGATATCATAAAATAAGATTATGATAATGACAAGCATGATTATAATGAAACCATTGAACATGAGGAAATATACCATGAGAAGGTGCAATCAATTTAATTATTTCATGAATGTATTCATCAAAACCCTTTAGATCTTGATGAAATCCTAATAACTATATTAGAAACTAAAAATTCAAACAACAAAAATGACGAAGAAGGTCCATATATTGTTCATATTATTAGAGCTATGGGTCATCCCCATATACCAAAAACCACCCTCCCCTTGAACACATTACCACTTAATACCTCTAATAGGGCCAAAAATTTTCTATTTAATCCTTGGTTTCCTAAAAACAAAAATACTATTGCTACATCTACAATGGAATTACCAATTATTTCAAATCAGATACTAGTTTCAATACCTATAACTACTCAAAAAATGTTTACATCGCCTTTGGTGAATACTCAACTTACTAATCTAAATCCTAATGGGTTTGTAGTTGAAAAACTCCTTCAATTTATATTGACATTAGAGGACAAGGTTACAAACATTGAAAAAAATACTTTAAATTATCCTCATGCCAACAATTCCCAAGATGTCTTGCATAACCCACTTGCACTTGAGATATATTTTCACCCTTTGACAATTGGTTTTGATGCACCTATGTTTCCATTTTATGATGAAAAGGCTGATCTTGAACAACATCTTTGATATTTTTATGTAGCATGACTTGACTATTCCTCTGGTGATAACATTTTAACTAAATTATTCCCAAGAACCCTCAAAGGTTATTATTTGAGGTGGTTATACTATTTACCTCTCAAATATATGAAATCATTCAAACCTATTGAAAATCAATTTGTGGAACATTTTATCATTAATATTTTAGAAAAGGTTTCTTATGCTCAAATTGTCAAAATAAAACAATGATCAAATGAACCTATAAATTAATATTTCTTGACATATAAGATAATGTTGGCTAAAATGACCAATCATATGGAAGCTAAGGAGTTAAAAGACATTTTCAAGTAAATATTGCTTACAAACTTACATAATTACATTGTTTTCAGTAGTTTTAAATTTATTAATAGCTTATGTCATGTTGTACGAGTCTGTGAAATAAAAATTATTTCATTTAATAAGCTCAAGTATGTAGAAAACACACCAGTTGCATCTACATCCAATACCTACAATAAAACAAAGTTATAAAATAAAACCTATTGATACTAAAAAGGTGTTGGAATCACAACTATTGAGGGGGGATGCTTAATCATAAACTTTTATTTAAATTTTACCTATCATTCATTAATAATTCAGACTAACATAAAGATATAAGAATGCATAATCAATCATTTTTATGATCATGAAGTAGAAGCATAAAAAAATAACATAAAAGATATGTGGGAAACCATGATGTGGAATAAAACACACTAAAACATATCTTGGATTATAGTCCTATAATAAATGAATAAAAATTTAGTGAGGCACCAACCCCACAAGGAACATCAACCCCTCACTAGTCAATCACCAACATGCAAGAAGGCACTAATACCCTAGGTAATTTAGTACCAAATAATATACCTATAAATTTTGATCAACTTTTGACACCTATTTTTCAATTAACTAATTATTATCCCCCCTTTTTTTCTTGACACTCTTTTATCTCCTTCAAACACCCTATTAGGTATGTTCGCTCAACTAGCCCTCTTATTGGCAGATTTAGGTCATATGACCTTGATCATTACCTATATAATAATTTTTATAACTTTATGAAATATTAAACACACCTATTTTATGGTATTAAATACATCTACCTAGTTTCCAAACCTCTATATTATTTGTTTATTCTCTCAATATTCTAACTTGTCAAATTAGGCGTATTAGAACTTTTTATACTTGACTCTTCATCTCACCCACCTTGGTCAGAATATTTTTTTCCATACATGGATCAACCCTATACGATATCAATAAGCACATTTAAAAATTAAAATAGCTATTAAATAGGTTAGTCGCTACCCATAAGGACCAAAACCATCATTAGGCCTTCTCAAGGCACAAGTTTCACCATGACCACCTTAGAACATTTTGAGACTCCTCAAATGGATTAAAAATTTAAAAGAATCTTAAATTATACCCTTAATAGTCTCAAATTAGGTTCCCAATAACATTTATCTCATTTCACTCCTTGAACCACGCCATTAGGCCTTCTCACAATTAGCTCCTCACTGTCAAAAAATTTGTCTTGAAAAATTGAAGCATACACTCAAATTTTACACATAAACCAATAAAAAAATAACATTAATAGAATTTTCATGGCCTCATAGTCATCATCATTTCCATTAGAGTACAACATATAGGGAAAAAGACCTCAAACTGATCACTTTCATATGCTCACTTAAAACTTCAAACATGCTTCAAAACCCAGTCAAGAACCTTTAGCTTTTCACACATTCATTGGAGTTTTTAATGATTAAAAATACAATAATATTAACCTATTATACCTATATAATAACTTCATGTGTATTATATTCTTTAATTTTGGGCATAACGACATAAGAACATCAATCTCACTCATACACAAAAAACTGATTGTAGATCCAAAAAATAGTCATGGAAATACTTTATCATCATTATAACATATATAAATAAATAAATTATAAGTTTCAATATCAATATGGGTCTTAATATGGGTCTTACACACCAAGCTCATGCTTTCACCCTACACATACCTCATTATGTTAGATGTATCACTTTAAGAGTAATTTTTCTATTGTTTATGAGCATCTCCAAATCTTCTAGTCAAATGAGATATGTGATATAGGTCTTTAAAAATAATCCCATGCATTTGGATCCATCCCTAATCCACTGTAAACCATCCCTAATATCTTTCTCACTTCTTCCTAGTTTTCTCACTATCTTCCTCATTAGGCCTTTTTAGAAATAAGACAGCGTCAATGATTGGTTTAGCATATTTAAATCTTTAAACATATCATAAAATTATATTATAATAAAATATAAGTTCCACACATTATCCTCCAGTAATTTTCACTCTTTGACCTAGTAAACCTTGCTTGTGACATCAAAAATATGAGAAATAAGAGTTTTCCTATAGCTTCTACTCACTATTATGATATACCAATGCCACTTGGAGGTATTTTGTAGAGTTTAATACAACCTAAAATTATCATAATAGGTCAAACAAACCACTCTAATAACTTTTGAATCATATCTTCCATGTGGGTCACTATTAGGGTTTTAGAGAGGGTTTAAATTGTCCTTCATTTTTAACAATTTTTCGTAAAGATTAGGCCCTCAACCTAGAAATAAATTCCAAAAAAATTAATATTGGAACCTTATATAATAAATATGAAATAATTATATCCTCATGTAAATATTGCACATGCTAACGATCATAAGAAAATCCTTCTCGGGTCTACAAAACCTCATTCTATGCACATAAAAAAACCTCAAAACCATATTTCCATATTTATCCTTAAATTTGTGACCTCAAATTTGGTCAACACACTTGAAAAAAGTATAAAACCTTTGAAATTTATTTCATGAGATATTGTAATTTGGAAAATAAACTTGACCCCTCATTAGGCCACATTAGGTCTCTCTACAAATTAGGCCTTGAACAAACATTCACACTTAGACCTTGAACACACCTCAAAACCTCTTGTATTATTATCAACACCTCATAATCATGTCATACAACCTCATACCATTCTCACACACTACCAATATTTTTCTCATAATCCTTAGACTACTCACTTCAACATGACACTAATCCTATGCCTTCTCACTAGGTCTCTCAAGTACATGGCTAATGAATTCAAATTCAAACACAATAAGGACAATTGAGAATTAAATCAATGACAAATCCATCCATATATTAGAAAACATTCTGGACAAAAGAAAGCAACCAATAAGGTCAATGCAATTTCACAATAACTTAATTAGCTTGTCATATCTAATAGATTGATGAGATAATTCTCACATTTACTTGAGTCTCCAACTTCATTACTCCCATAGTTCATAAAGTTTCATCTTATATCTCTCTCTTATCATCATGTGATTATCAATAAGGAGTAGGTAATTTTAAAAACAAATGTTTTACCTTGAATCATAAAATCCAAGACCTTAATGACAACTAAAAATATTACATCTGATGATCCTCTTAAGGAATTATGTTGATAACTTAAGGATCACCAAAAATAAAAAAATATTTAACAATCCTTTACAACAACAATCTAATAAGGAAATAGAAGTGAAAATAGCATATAATGCAAGTACTCCTCCAACATATTATAGGCAATCATTATAAGACTATTGGTACTTATACATGACACAAACATCCTATAGTTAAGAAAACTTCTATTACTTTCAATGATACTAATATTAAGGATGATGACTTTGATCTTAATTATTTATTCATTTGAGCATTCCTTGATCACTGACCTATATGAAATTTGATGATTGATAATGGTGAAAGATAAAATGTTTGTACCATGACATTGCATACACAATAAGGTTATACTCATCACAATTTGCATCTTTCTACTAGAGTAATTAGAGAATTTGATGGGACCTCATAAAAGGTCTTTGGTGAGACTGACCTACCTTTCCAAGTCTATCCCACACATGTGGTTACTAATTGTTAAATTATGACTTCCATGAGAATCATTTATATGTTATTGGGAAGACCTTGTATATATACACATCAATCAATACTTTATACAGTGCATTTGTGTGTTAAATATATTAATGTCAATTGGATAATTATAGTTTCACAAATTACATATGAACATCTTCTCAAACAAGATAAATTTGTAATAAGTAGATAGATATCAAACCTACTAAGATTAATCTAATACAAAAGGGTAAACAATTGGCAATCCCTTTTACTAGGCTATCAGTACTTGAGAGACCATTACATCAGAGACATATAATGGATTCAACAGAATCCTCATATACTATGCACCATGTTCAAATATCAAGAACACCTAAACATGTTTTAACTATTTTGTTACAAAGAAATAATAAGGCACATAAAAATGCATCCCATGAACCTATACTAATCTTAATCTCCCTTCATGACCACAAATTCATATCATTAATACATAGAGCATCACAAATACTATAGTGATATATATCATACCTATGCATTCTCCTTAGTAGTAGCATCAATTTATTACACTAGACTCTGAGTGGGGAGATACCTATGACCATAAATTTGATGAGATAAGAGGGCATTATCTTTAAATATCCCAAAAATACCAAAAATTCAATAATATTCAAAAATCCAAGAACACTTTCAACATAAACATGTTTTATTGGATCCCTAGCATCTATGTGTTAATTCTATGTTGATGGATGACACATCAATTAATTATACATACACAAATGTATCATTATTATACTTGAGTGTGATACAATGATACATAAATACATGATCTATTCCTATTTCAAATGTTTGGTCTCCCTCTACACATATCATGTGGATATTGGGAGCATTTGTTAATTTGATGGTTATATGATTGTACAATCACTCTACATTATCATATTTTGACATCATATTTGTGTTTACACATGGATTTATCTAGGATTAAATTTATCATACTGTACTTGATATTCTATGGACTTGATGTTTTTTCTAACATAATTGGTTAATAAGCTACTATGATATGTTTATGATGGTTTCTTATGCTATACTATATGTTCTTCCTTGAGTGTCTTGCCATGCTACTATTTTTACTGTTAGACAATTTAAATATGATCTTGTATTTTCTTCCCCTTTAACTATACATGCATTCATATACATTTAAATATCTCATCCTTACTTTTGTATACATTTGACTAAGTCATATCCCTTCACCTATGCAACATTTGACAATGCCCTTTGTTTGTGATCTCCTTGGATAATTACCTTTTGACTTGCCTTTTAAATTCTCTTGTGTGTCTATGTAATTTTCTTGTTGGTATTTTAGTTTTACTATATATATGTTTCTATGATCCTTATCATGCATATTAGGTCTACATACCATCAAATTATTCTATGTGCTTCATTGCTACATTTACCTAGACATATTCTTCTATATGCTACATGGTTCCATTCGCATAATATATAATTTTTTTATCCTTTTGAGGTGAGTTAACTAACATTTTATAGTTTTAACTCACATCAAAATAGGGGTGATATCAAGGGAGCATGTCATAAAGATATTTTCTTCACATTTGGCACTGTTTCAGATTTAGTAGAAGCATGATTTAGAAGCATGCTCTCCACACTTATTCAGTATTTGGTGATTAAATAAATTTTTAGATCTAGTAGGGGAATGACATATAGTCATGGATTACAAACATTCACCATTTTTATTTTTATTGGGGGCATGTCATATAGTAATGTATTCCACAAATTCATAATATTTTGCATTAGATGGGGGAATTATTTGGATTCATGTTCTCCACACTTATTTAGTATTTAACATCTATAGATAATAATAGTAGTGACATGTTTTTAAAACATGTCCTCCATATTAGAACTGATTTCAATATTTATATTTCTCCATATATAGTGTGATAATGATTTGGGAGGATGTCCTCCACACATACATAATTTTTGAATTGGGCTAAACACACAATTATATAATAAACATTCATAATGGTGGCATAATTGTATACATTGGTAACATTATTTAACATATTTTCCAAATGAGACATATACAAGGTGAATATGCTATGCAATGTGCACCTAATATTTTAAAATCTAAATAAGTTTCATATTTAAAAATTCTTTTATAGACTGTCACCATATCATGGACATTTATGCATAGATAGCTTGGACAAACTGCATTGATCCAATCTACTACAGTAGTTGGTTTGATTTTGGTATTGTTGAGGTGCTTAAATCACTTAATATTTAAAACTTTTTAGGTCAAAATTGATTTTATAAACTATTTTAACTAGAATACAAGTATCATTGTGTTGCATGGTTGAGCTAATATCAAATACTAGTGGGTAACTCACCTTTTATCCAATGTTGGTGCATGTGCCTCTCTCTCTCTCTCTCTCTCTCTCTCTCTCTCTCTCTCTCTCTCTCTCTCTCTCTCTCTCTCTCTCTCTCTCTCTCTCTCTCTCTCTCTAACTTTAAATATATGAAATGTATAGATTTACATATATTTGTCCTAAATTCATTTTCAAAGCTTTACAATGATACATATATTTAGATCAAATTTCTAATAGGTAAGGTGGTTTCATGGATAAACAAGTTTACTCGTTAAGCTTTATCTTTTAATTTTAATCTTTTCAATACTTTAAATTATATATGATTTGCATTGATTATATATTATAAAATGTTCTTGGATGAAGGTTAGTCACCATAAAAGCACTCAAGTTAGGATCATGAAAAGATAAGGTTTCTTATACACACTTAGGTATACATTCCTTTACTTTATAATATTAATTTTATTACTATATTAAATGGGGGGAAATGTAAACACTATTTTATGTATTATATATCACCTTAGTCTTGAATTTTTGGTAATCTCAAATCTTGAATGTTCTTCTTAGTTATGGACCTTTCCCACTTTTGTAAGTCTGCATGTGTTATATCTTGTGCTACTTGTCCTATCTCTCAGTTTGACTAGTCTTATGTTGATGAATAAAACATTATATCTTACCTAGAATGATTAACACATGCTTATCTTCCACCTATGCAAGTTTTTAATATGTACCTACTTTCTTATTCTTTGAAAACTAGCATCCTAGAGTTGTCAATGTAGGTGTCCTAATCCAATAGAAGTGTCTAGTACCCTAAAGTAATCTAATATGCAAATGAAATGTATCTAAATGGTCAGATTAAGTTATTTAATGTGAGTTAATTCTGGAAAAGGATTGATTTAAATATAAGATCAACTCTCATTCATTACTCACCAAAAAAAATACCAAAAAGACCAAGGCATTTTATCAAAATAATTCAATTGAGAAAAATTTCCATATTTTATCTTATTTCAATATCATTCATTGGGATAACATAAATAAAGGTATGGAGTACTGAAAGATCAGGCCAAGATCAATATTTTTTTAGTTACAAGTTAGGTTATTATTGTACTTGTTTATCTCATATTATGTGATTCACACACAAAAACAGATTTATCAGAGAACTACATTAGTTTTAGGCCCTATTAATAGTATTAGATATGTGAAAAACACTAATTTACATAAGGATATTTGGGGATTGATCGACACCATGTTCTCACTATCCTATTTTCATCCAAGGTCACTATTAAGATGAAGATCTATGGTTTTGTATTTCTATGAGGACCAAAAGTCCATGACCTAGATCTAAATTCACTAGAGGAAATGAAACATAGAACTATTCAGGTCATTGGATCCTCTTATAGAAAGTATTATGTATAGGACACTTATACCATGGTCAAATAATAATGTTAATGTAATTTTCTAGGTATAGGACTACTATCTGCAACTCTAAACGCTCTTAATATAAAGCTTACTAAATACTCGTTATTTTTTTTTTCATTTTCATATCTAACATAGTTATAATTACTATTCTTAGTCTTAGTTTAATGAATTCAACATAATCTATATTTGAGTTTAACATCGAATTGGCCTACTATAGGGATAGTTTGTCACCATTGTACCTTATGCTATCTATATCCCCTCGAACCCTAAATAACCTAAATCTAAAGTTTTTAGGGTTAAACAACTTATTACTTGTTGATTTTTGACTTATTATTTTGGTTCAATTCAATAAATTCTAAATACTGAAAGAATACAATATTTAACCTTGGATACTATCTTAAACTTCAAGATTCAATTTTTTTGACCTTAGAGTAACTTGACACTAATAACAAAATTCTTGTCACCTCAAATAGATACTAACACATATGTTATTTCTTTTTAATTTGGCTTGAATCTTGCCTTTTTCCAATTAATTTTTTTTCTCTTTTATTTTTCACTTTATATTTAATTTTATTTTGATTTTTATAGAAATTATATTCTGATAGTTTTAAAAATACTTAACTACTATCATGAATTCTATGTGGTGATTTTTTAATAGAAATTATGGTGTGATGGGTTTTAATCTAACAATCATAGCCATAGTATAAATCTAAAGATGAAACTTTTTTTTCATGTTCCTAATGGTATATCTATAATTCATAGGATCCTTTTTTATCCATATGATTTGTGTTGCATCTGAGAAGAGTGTACTTCCTAGGGAAGTTACTATCAACTTACCCTCAAAACTACCTTTGTAGTTATCACTCTCAAATATTAGACTAAAACAAATAAATGATCAAATAAGTATATCTGAGAGCCTACAAATCATTTAAACATTTTCCTATATTACCCTTTATCATTTAATTTTTATTGGATGGTATTCTTACATAGTATATGTTTGTGATTCATCTTGTATACATAGTGATAGTTCTATTGATTGATTATATAAACTAGATCATGTGTTTATTTTCTATTGAAATTATGATGGCTTTAACAAATAGATCTCTCCATCATATGTCACATTATCTTATTGGATTTATTTTTACCTATAGTATTGTATTTTAGTATGTTATTAATCATGTAAAAACATGGTTAACAAATGGATTTAATAAAGAAAATAAATTATCACACCGTAAGGACTCTTACACTCTTTATACCCCCAATTGTCATTATAATGTCTCTTATCATTATTTTCCTAAACCCATCCCTTCCTATGAGTTGGGTCTGGGAAAAACTATGATTATTTAGGGACAAGAAAACACATTTTCTTTAACCAATATTAGAACTAGAGGCATTGGTTAGAATTAAAAGTCTACCCCTTGTGGACAAATTCAAGACATTTTATCTCATGATATCATACCCTATAATTCCATTAATTATTATCATATTCAATTTTGTTTTCTTTCTATCACAACTAGATGTCAATGAGTATGTGCCCAACCTTTTTTGCTTCCTTTTTTAAACCCTAAATATATTCATATTATAATTTATTCTATATCCCTTTTTTGACAAAAAATAATCTTAGGATATCAAGTTCATGTTGTTGAAACATGATTAGGAATACCTCCATTAAGTACCCATCCCCAAGCACCTATTATCAATATTATTCTTCCACAAACTTTGGTATAAGTCACCAAATTGAAAGAGTATGATCTCATTGAGCAATTATGTAATACACCAACCAATATTTTGATTCTAAAATTATTCAAAGGGCACCATATTATAAGGATACATTATATTAAATGTTTTGAGATACTAATGTTTCTATGGATACATAACCATATTCATTTAATTATATTATGAACATAGTAAAATATATTGATAGTACTATTTATTTTGATAAATAATAATCACCTCCACAATACTTTATTAAGAAGAATCTACCACTATTCATTTAGGTCCACATTCATGTAATATTGATTAAAAGAGGAATAGTTAACATTGGTTCTTAAATAAAGATTTCTAGTTACAACTTCATTTAAAAATTGGGCTTCAATAGTTTAAATATTCAAAAATATGAATAACCTATATGCAACTTTGATAATATTACAACATGGGTAATTGGAATTATCACATTGAACATTCTAGTGGGTCATAAAATTCTCTCTATTGTCTTCTAAGTTGTTAATGGTCAATTTCAATATAGTTTGTTATTATGGTGTCCTTGGATTCATGATATGGGTGATTTACCTTCTACATTTCATTTTTGTATCAATTTTATACATGATTTACTTGAGTATAAAATTACTAAAAGTAATACACCTTTCTAGTATTATAAAAATATCAAAAGTGAATAAGGGTTTCTTAATCACATCCAAACAATGAATTTCATTTTCCTAAATGCACAAATATGAGGTGGGTGAATTATGTAAATTGGTTGATAGTGAAAAAACTTGTCCAAGTCCTTAATGCATAGAGGAACCTAATAAAGAAAGTTTTCCATAGGTTTACATTTCCACATATCTTGAAGAGCATATCAAAAATGAACATAAGTAGACCATTACAAAGTTACCACTATTAGTAAATATAGAAGATTATTATTGAAAATTAAAATATTACCATAGTAGTGATGATGAAAGTGACAATGAATTAATTTATTAGAAAATGCTCAAATTATATTTTAATCCTATTGATGAAGATAAAAAATTATCTCATTCATTATTTACATCAACTGGTATAGGGGAATATAGGGTTGTGTCTCCTCTACGAAATAATAGTAAAATAGTAATTTATGAACAAAAAAAGTACTTGTAACATTATATCATGGGAAATTTTACATTATCCTAATACAATTATTATATCTTCTATAGAACAAACACCAACTCAAAATCCAAAAGGATAATAATCCAATCAATATTTTAGTTTATTCCAAAAGGTAGTTCCTAATAAAAGTATTTTCAATCAATAATAATAAAATAAAGTTAAGAAAATGGTCACAAAATATACCCCATAATATCTCTATTTTTATCTAGAGCCTCTCAATATAAAACCATCCATAGATGAAAAACCATGTACTAATGTTGTGGTCACATGTCTCTGAGATACTTGTATATGTAGAATTACTCTTATAAAATGTACTTTATAAGAAAAAAAATCCATAAAATTGTAATTATCTATTACATTACATCACACACTTGGCTTAAAAACCATGTTGTACATTATTTCAAATTAATCCTACTTTACAAAAATATAATGTTATTTTTGGGAAATCATGAAAATAAACAATTAGAACAATGCTCAGGACTAATTATGATGCATTGATATTTCAACATGATAGTGAAATGGTTAAAATTTCTAAGGAGAGAATAAATACAATCAAATATCACATTGATAAACATATTTTATTGGTCAAACTTATTGGAAGGTTTATGTAATTAAGGATGATGTTGGCGGACTGTCTGGCGATGGCCAAACTTGCCATGTGAAGTAAACCCCTGTTGAGGCTACCATGGAGAACTGAGGACTAGCTACAAATGAAAATGCCAATAGGCTCTACTACTGCTAACACTAGGCTAAGGTCGAGGAGCACTGAGTAGATGAGGGAACTATGAATGACGAAAAATGGGAGTGGCATTTTTTAGAGGTAAAACATGCAGAGTCAACTGAAATAGCTGACCCTGTTGAGTGTTATAGATGGCACTCATCCCTGTGAGTTTATGGTCATGCTAGGGAATTTGTGGCCTATCCTAAAATCCTTGCTCCTTCTTGGTCGTGCCTGGGTGGGGAGTGAATGTAGTTTGGGGGCAGCCTGGGGCTACATTTTTATCAGTTAAACTTTTTTCATTGGCATTGGTACTCCCTTTTACCAATGCATGCAGGGGTTGTGTCCTTGGATGGAGGTGTACGTGGGGTTGTTTTACTTGGTTTTTTGGGTCTATATTTTGAAGGTAGCATTGGGTGGTGGGATGGTTAAACCCTAGTGGTGGCTCCTTCTCTCAGAGACTTGCTTCCTCACCTTAGTCTGGCTGAATGTCAATGCCGATTAGAGAGTCTTCAGGGGCTTGCCCCAAGATGGATTATCACTCAGCAAAAATTGGTGTAAATGCTACTTTACAGGCTTCAAAGGTTTTTAATAATAACTTGTTCTCACCAAATCTAGTGCTAGTTGGTTTGGGTTTGTCTGGTGGTACTCAGATTACGAAGATCAATGGTTGTCCTGAGCATTGTGAGGAGAGGCCAAAATTGGTTATCCCATTGGAGATGATTATAGAAGATATTGAATACTATTTAAAGCATGCTTTGTTGTGTAAGTTTATGGGGATGCAAGTTTCATTACCATTTCTTGAATCATGGGCCCAACGAACTTGGATGCTTGAGGGAGAAATAGAGGTTATGCTTTTATCAAATAGCTTTTTCATGGTTTCATTCAATTGCTTGATGGACCACAACAAGGCCTTTAAAGGAGGCCCCTATTTTCATAATTAGATTGGGTTATTTATTAAACCTTGGCATGCAGGCTTCAATCCTACTAAACATCTTCCAAACTGGGTTCCGATGTGGGTTTGGCTTCCAAGGTTTCTTATGGAATGTTGGTAGGAGGATGTTTTAAATTTGTTGGCTTAGATGCTAGGAAAACCAATTGGTAATTCATAACAGACTCAAGGTAAGAAGATGATGACTTTTGCTTGTATCTTTATTGAGATTGATTTAATTAAACCTTTACCAGATTCGATAGATATGTGTGTGGGTCCTTACTCTTGGGTGCAACAGTTGGATTATGAAACTCTTCCTTTTCGATGTCGTCTATGTCATGAATATAGTCATTTGTAGAGAATATGCCCAAAGGTTAGGCCTGTGGATTCCTAACCCTCTCAAACTCCTCGCAATCACCCTAGGGTTGAAAAGGGGAAGGAACCCATCCCTGATGATGGGGATGGCACTGATGGATTCATTCTTATCAAGGCTCAAAATGGGAATAGAGGTCAAAAGAGGACTTTGAAGGAAAGGTAGGAGGAAGATTCTTTCAATAGATTTAAAGTTTTAGATGATCTAAGCTAGTAGGAAGTGAATCTAGGCTTGACGAATCTGGATCAGGGTGCTTTGGGTACAGGACAGGATGGCCTTCTTTTTGAAACTACTCAGGGTTTGTAAGATAATAGGGCTTTACAAATAGACACTGATGTTCAAATGGAAGTCCATGTGGAATCAATTCCTATTATAGTAGGGGAGAAGGGTGGTGAGGATGAATCTCCTCTTGTCTCAAATATAGGTATTGAGGGGGTGAAGATTCATAAGTCTTCTTATTCTCATTTGGGTCTTCTTCAAAAGGATCCAAAAAAAGGGGCAGGGGAGAAGTCTTCCAAGCTTGGTAGAAAAAAGGATTTGGAAAAGATTAAATTAATAGGGGAAAATTTGGTAGAGTCAAGGTCTGTTAAGACTCTTGATTCTCATTTCTTGACCCCCTTGAAATGATTATTCTATCTTGGAATGTAAGGGGCTTGAATAGCGGCCCTCGACAAAAAGCTATTCATGATTTGGTTCAAAGTCAATCTCTAGATGTTCTTTTCCTATAGGAGACTAAGTTATCAGTGGAGTGTATGGTTGGTTTAGTTCCTAAGCTATGGGGAAGTGGAGAGTCTCAATGTATTGGTGCTCAAGGGTCAGTGGGGGGAATGGCTTGTTTATGGAATCCTTGAAAGATCTGCCCTCTTTGGTGGTTATCCTTTCAGTCTTCTATCTCTATGATTGTGTCTTGTTTTGAGGTAGATGAGTTTGTTCTCTTATCTAATATCTATGCACCTACTGATCTTTGAGGTAAATAACTTTTGTGGTCCCATATCTAGTTTGTTCGAAGCATGGCTCCTTTCCATCCGTGGATAATGGCTGGGGACTCTAATGCTATTTTTGAGTTGGTTGAGAAGTGGGGTGGTATTGCGAGGCTTGAGCCTTCTACATTGACACTTTAAAATAATGTTTCAGATTTAAATCTTATGGATATCAAGCCCACTAATGGCCAATTTACTTAGAATAATTAGAGGATTGGGAATAACTGCATTTCAGAACAACTTGACCAATTTTTGGTTTCTTGTTACTGGGTTGGTGGGTTGTGGTGTTTTAGTTCATAAATTTTGGATTGGAGGGGTTTAGATCATTGGCCTATCAAGATGGATATTTCTTCAGCTCGTGTTCCTCATTCTCCTACTTTAAAGTTCCATCTTATCTAGTTGCATTACTCCTCTCTTAATGACTATATTACTGTGTGGTGGAGGTATGGTAGACCTACTTATGGTAAAGCAATGTATGCTTTCACTAAGTTACTTGAATTTTTAAAATATCAAATTAAACATTGGAATGGACAGTGCTTTGGAAACATTTTTCATGATAAGATTGATGCCCAGGTTGAGTTGATGGTATTACCAGGTTGATTAGAGAGGATGGAATGAATGAGGACCTGCTGAGGGAAGATACTAGGGCTTTGAAAGCACTGGAAGAGTGTGAGCTATGAGAGGAGGTTTTTTAGAAACAAAAGGCTTGAATTGAGTGGCTTCCGGAAGGGGATAAAAATACTACATTTTTATTCAACTTGGTGAAATTCAGGAGACATGCAATTCTATTTCTACTCTGGTGAATGATAGGGGTGAAACTCTTTCTTCTTTCCATGAAATTACATGGGAAGCTAATAAATATTTTACTTCATTATTCAGAGAGGACTCACAAGGGGGGTCTGATGAGGAAGCTCAGGTCCTTTTTTATATCCCTTCTTTGGTTTATAGCAAGATGAATGCATAGCTTATGAGTAATATCTCGATTGAGGAGCTAGAGAGGATTGTATTTCAAATGAATAGGGGGAAAGCTCCTTGCCCTAATGGTTTCTCGATTGAGTTTTTTCAAGAATTTTGGGAGATTATCAAGTTGGAATTTTCGGTAGTTGTTCAGGAGTCCCACAAGAATAAACAGATGTTACGGTCCCTCAATTCTACCTTCCTATCTCTCATCCCAAAGTGTGAGGGGGCAGATAAGTTAAGTTAATTTTGGTCTATCTCTCTTTGCAATTTAATTTATAAAATTATCTCTAATTTGATCGCTGATAGGTTGAAAAAGTGGCTTAAAGTGTTGATTTCAAAGGAATAGAGTGGTTTTGTCAAGGGATGTTAGATTCTAGATGGAATTATTATCACAACTAAAACCATTCACTCTATGGCTAGCTCCAAAGAATAGGCAATGTTCATCAAGCTTAATATGGCCAAGGATTATGACTTCATACGATGGTCCTTCCTTCAAAAGGTCCTTGGTACTTTTGGTTTTGGGGATGAGTGGATTTATTGGGTTATGAGTTGTGTTACTTCGGTATCCTTCTCTGTGTTAGTAAATGGTGAGCACTCTGAGCTTTTTGGTGCCTCTTGAGGTTTGTGGAAAGGGGACCCCCTCTCTCCTTACTTGTTTCTTCTTCTTGTTGAGGGTCTGGGATGTGTGATAAGAAGGAATGTGGAGTTAGGTCTCATTCAAGGGTGGGGGTGGGGAGGTGGTTTATCTCCACAGTCTCACTTGTGGTTTGTGGATGACACTACTTTGATGAGTATGGCTACAATTAGGGAATTTTTGAATATACGCAAGGTTTTAGATGTTTATCTTGTAGCCTTGGGTCAATTGATTAATGAAGATAAGTATTCCAGCTTTTTATTCAATACTCTAGGTTCCATTTAGAGGAGAATTGCTCATATCTTGAGATTTTAGACTGGGGTTCTCCCTTTGACCTATCTTGGTATTCCCACCTCTATTTGAAGACTTCCCAGGGAGTCTTGGTAGAATATTATAGATAAATTTTGTGTGAAAGTTAATCATTAGACTCATCACAGGTTATCCTTTGTGGGTCATGTTTAACTGCTTAAATATGTGGTGCAGGCTCTCCCCATTTATAGATGTATGATTTAGGTGACCCATTTGGGCTTTATTAAGGAATTAGATTCCTTAGCAAGAATTTTTTTATGGGTTGGTAGCTTATTGTCCTCTAAATGGAGTCTTGTTAGATGGGACATTATTTGTAGCCTGAAGCAGCTTGGTGGCCTTGGGTTAAGGCAGTCATCATTGTCAGGGACGGTGTTGGCTACCAAATTGTATTGGTAGTGTGTGGATTATGATAGAATTTGGGCCAGGATATTAACATAGAAATACTTCTCGAGGATCCCTTAAATTGATATTCCTTGTTATCCCTTGGTGGGGAAAGGTTTGGTGATTTGGAGTACACTCAAGAAAGGGGCTGCTCTTATTAAGGATGGCTTATTTTGGATTTGTAAAAGAGGGACAAAAGCTCATTTTTGGTCTGATTCTTGGGATGGCTTTCCTCCCATTGTTTCTGAATTCCCTAATTTGGTAACTCTGTGCCAGAGGTTCTGTGACATAGGATGGTCAAGGGTAAGTGACTTCAAGTCCTTTTCTTCTCATGGGTAGTTGGTGGTGGTGAGATGGAAGAAACCTGATGAATGGCCTATTTTTGGTAGGGAGGAGGAGTGTGTTGAGATTCATAGTATCCTTTCTCATAGACGCTTTAGCTCCCTTTAGGAAGGGGATGTTCTTTCTTGGTCTCCTAATCCTAAGGGTGTCTATACTATTGTGTCTGGGTATCAGGTGTTGTTATCTCACCAGTTGGATGAGGTGGAGGTGCACTAGTGGAAGAATGTGTGGAATAAACTCTCTTATTCAAAGTGTAACTACTTTATTTGGACATTGGCTTGGAATAGGAGCTTGACATGGGATAAGATTCAGAAGCAGGGTTTTCAAGATCCTTCTAAGTGTGTTCTATGTGGAAGTGGAGAGGAGGACTCCTCTCACTTGTTTTTCCATTGTCCCGTGACTCTACAGCTTTGGAATTGTTGGTGGGAGGTGTGGAAAAGACCTTGTGTTCATGCATCCTCCCTGGAGGATTTTTAGAATAGTCTGGGTAGACCTCCTTCTATGACTTCTTTCTTGCAAGATGTGTGGTATGTTGGGCCTTCTTTCATAATCTAGAAGATTTGGTTGGAATGAAATCAAAGAATATTTCAAGGAGAGAATTTGTTGATTCAACATGTTTAGCACAAAATTAGGGGTATGATTTGGGAGACGGTGGAAGCTAAGTGTGATATGGTGCTCCCTTTGGAGAAAGGGGATGTTGAGTTAGTGGATAGATTGGGTATTCAAGGGTTGTCTCCAGATTTTGCTTGTGTTAGAAGAGGAAGGTGGGTGAATAAGAAATTTCAAAGGGTGGGGAGTTGGCTACCCCCTCTAGCTGGCATTCTAAAGCTCAATACTAATGGTTCTTCAATGGACAAACCTAGCCCTGTTGGGATTAGTGGGGTGGGCAGGAATTTTTCAAGATTGGTGTTTTTTTTCTTTTCTATGTTTAAAGGAGAGAAGACTAACAAAATTATAGAAGTTTTGGTGAAACTCTATGCTTTGGGATGGCACAAGGTTATCTGTGAGTCTGACTCATAGGTTTTGATTAACTTGTTGAATAGATATAAGGTCTCTGATGCTAGTTGGAAGGCGGCTATGATAGTGCAATAGATTTTGTAGATAATTTCTTTGATGGAGATGATGTACTTTGTCCATATCCCAAGGGAGTGGAATAGGGTAGTAGATTGTTTAGCTAAGGGGGCCTCTGAGCATTTAGATGGCTAGAAGATTGATGAGTGGGAGCAATTTCCCCATGAGCTCTGACATGTCTTGGAGAGGTTTCTTGCTGAGGATGGGAATGGTATTGGTGAAGGATAATGTTATTTCAAGCTTTGTTTGAGGGTTTCCTATGAATTCCTAGGGCCCTAGCCCTTTGATGTTTTGTAATGTTCTATTCTGATTTTCAATAAAGTTTTTACCCTTTTATAAAATTTTAAAAAAACATATTTTATTGAAAGGATCTAAAGTAAATTTTGTACATGTAATAAAATATAATGAATAATAAAAATTTCACATAGGTAAAACCTATTCAAATAGGTGGGTTGCCAAAAACTCAAGTACATGTAATCTTTATGCAGGTACACCATAGGAATCTTTTGCACACCAAATAATCAGTTAACCTACTTTCCTAGTATCTAATTGTACATTATTTTTTAGCTCCTTATTTTTGTTTATTATTCTTATATACAATAAATTTTCTTAAAACCCTTGGCTCTATTTTTCAATTATGAGAACTTCCTCCTTGCTTATTCTAACCCCATTAGAACAACTAAAGAAAAATATCTTACACAGATTTTGATGTAAAACATTCATCCTAAATTATTTGATCATTATTTATAGATATATACATGATTTAACTCTCATTCATACTTCATCTCACATGTATATAGTTTCACATGAGATTACATGGATATGTTTTTTATCTATGCCACATTTACACCTATATTGTGGGAATTTCATTTGAATTCCATTTTTCATGATTTTATTTAATTATTTATCTTATAATATCCCCCTCATTATTTCAATTCAAAAGTGTGGTTTTTACTATGTTTTTTCTAATATTTTGAACATTTCACTTATTCATGTGTAGACACTAAATATGAATTATATAACACCTCAATATTATATAATTGAAAAGTACTTATTATTTTTGTACCCTTCAATTCCTAGACCTTTCTACTACTAAAATGCTTAGATTCAATATGTCTTTTGCATATTACTTATATATTATTATGACCATCTATTATTATAATGACTAGGCCTTCTATGTTGTGGCAAATGATATAAACCTACTCATTATCATCCTTTGTAAGTAATAAACCTCTACCTATTTTCCATTTTATGAAACACTTTCATCCCAACTGAACGACTATGTTGATGTTAGTGTATTATGGAAAACTAAGTTTCTAATTCCCTAAACACATCATATTTTCAATTGTAATGTTTCCTTAAGAATGACCTAGACTATTTAATGTAAGATATTTCTAAAAGGGATTTTTATATATACAATATCAATCCTCATTCATTACTCACCAATCATAGACTTAAAATCATAAAGCAACCTATCAGAGGCATTTCAATGAAAAAATATTCCATATTATTTCATCTTTAAATATCAATCATATTAAAAACCCAGTTATAGTTTGAAGTATTGAAGGAGCATTTCATGATCTATATTTTCCAAGTTACAAGGTAGATCACTCTATGTACTTTATTATCACACATCAGATCCTTATACACACATAGGAAAATATGTATGAGGTATATTCATACGTCTAAGGCCCTCTTAAGATTATTGGTTATGTAGGAAATGCCCATTTACATTGGGGTCTTGTGGGTATCTCACCATCATGTGACCACTAACCCATTTTTACATCAAACACCCCAAGGGTGAGGAAGTTAGGGTTTGATTATATGACAAAGAGTGATAACCTATTCATGATATATGAACAAATAAAATCAAAAGAAATATAAAACCTAAAAGTTTCTAAGTGGTCTCACTTAGATATAATTGATACCCTATAATAGACACCAACATCTAATTCAGACACTAGCATTGACATAATTATCTATGTCCAACATAATCATCTAAGGCTATAAAATGCAAGTTTCTATAATATGATGATTGATAAATAAAATCCAAATCCATGGAGTCTACCTATAGCTTATTCCATATCATATATGCATGTTTACAATAAACTAACTAAGTACTATCATTTCTTATTCATTGAGATATCAATCGATAATTATACTTTCTATTTTTAGTATATATCAACAATTAAATTAATGATATTATTTATTTGAGTTTTTAAATTAGTTATCTTAATATAGATATGTTTATCACCCTTTTTCTTATTTATTTCTATATCATTAACCCTATACTATATTGAGCCATCTCAATCTAGGATTAAATAGTTGTTTAACCTAATGTTGTGTCTTTGTATAGAAATCCTAATTTGGCTTTGGGTTTACTTATTTTATAATTTCTATAATTTATTTAATGTTCTAAATTTTTCATTTATAATCAAGGGACAATATTAGCTAGAAAATGCATTTTCATATGGAATATAAAGAAGCATCAGTTTTTCATCTTAATAAAAATAACATCATAATATATGTACTTTTATATATTAAAAGAAATGAAAATGATAATCATGTTAAGTCTATGGATTACACATCTAGTTATGGCAAATCGTTAGGTTGTACTATGACTAATTTTATATCAAAATCCCTCCCCTTTAGAAACTCATCCTTTCATTATTTTAATAGGGGAATGTAATAGGCATTTATACCAATGTTTCCTAAAACAAATATTAATATTATTACTTTTTACAAGAAAAAAAATTAATAATTCAACCCAATTATCAAGTTTAATGCCTATATCCACTCAAACTATGGGTGCACCTTCTTTGGTAACTTCCCAAGCTTCCAACCTTAATGACCAAGATGTGAAAGCTCTTATCCAAACTATAAAAAATTTATAAGATAAGGTTAAAATTATTGAATAAAATTATATGAAACCACCTTATGTTATTAATTCACAAGAGGTGTTTCATAACCCTTTTTTACCTGAATTATATTTGAACCCCTTGCCAACTAGTTTTATTTCACTTAAGTTCACATGTTATGAAGGCAAGGGTGATCTTGAACCAGTTCTTCATGATTTTTATGTAATGTTCCTTGATTATGTCTCCAACAATAAATTTTTAACTAAACCATTTCCATGTATCCTTAATGTATATGTTTTAAGGTGGTTTTATGATTTACCAATCTAATCAGTATAGGAACTTAAACCTCTTGAAGATCAGTTTTTTGTTCAATTTTCTATCAACATTAATGATAAATTTTCCTATGCCACAATTGTTCAAATAAAAAAAGCAACCAATGAACCTATCAATTGATACATCTTAAGGTACAATACAATATTGGATATAATTACCAACCAATTCATAGATAAAAGGATTGAAGACATATTTAAGAAAAAAATTTCTTTCCACATTACATGAATCTATTATTTTTTTAAAAGTTCAAATATTTTGATGATTTATGCCATATTGTTCATTATCATTAAATAAAACTTACCTCTTTTATTTAAATTGTCTATGTAACAAAAACACAACATCAAGTACCAAGTTTACTATCAAACCAAGTTATAAGGTAAAACCCACATAACCTAAAAATGAAAAAAATACAATGGTTAATGTGGTTTCTCCATACGCTAATTAGCTTGTCCTATCCAATGAACCAAAGAGATAATTTACACACTTATATGAGTCTCTAAATGTGTTACTTCTGAATCTTGCGGAGTGTCACCTCATATATCTTCCTCATACTATAAAGGTTGATATGAGTCAAACTCTACACAAAGGATATAATTTAAATGATTATTGTGACTATCACCAATGCCCAAGGTATTCTATGATCCAATGTTTTACATTGAGGAATAAGATCCTAGACCTTATTTATGACCAAATAATTACATTTAATGATCCTCCAAAGAAATCAGGTTCACAACCTAGTGATCACCATAAGTAGAAGATATTTAAGAATCCTTTGCAATACCATTGTAAGATGGAATCAAAAGTTAAAATGAAATATAATTCACATTATTTTGCAACACTTTATAGGCACCCATTATATGGGTTTTTTGATATTTAGATATGGCATACACCTTCTATGGTTTAGATACCTAATATTACTTTTGATGATAGTGAGATTGTGGATGATTACCTAGATATTCATTCCTTTTTAATTCGAGCATGTACTTTGATCATTAACTTGTACATAATGTTATGATTGATAATAGTGAAAGTGATAATTTTTATACCATGATTGTACTTACACATTCTGGTTATACACATGATGATTTACATCCTTAGAATAAATAATTTAGACAATTTAATGCAACATCACAACAATTTCTTGGTGGCATTAACTTACCTTTATAGGTGGGCTCAGGACATGTGGTAACCACCCTTTTGGTTGTCCCTTACACATGTATTTTTGATATGTTTTTATGATGACCATGGATACATACACTCCATGTATCACCGTAAATAATGCATAGGCATGTTAAATACATTCATAATAAGAAGGTAATTATAATTTATAGAATTCCACATAAACATCCACTTGAAAAAGTAAGTTTAAACCCAAGAAGTTAATTATCAAACCTATTAAGGTTAATCCTTAAAAAAATGGTAATAAATAGTTAATCCCATTTCCTAAGCAACCAATACTTAAGAGACAATTAAATAAGAGACATAAAGTATGGGTTCATCTATTAAGCACCATATCAAGATATCTAGGCAAAATAAACACATTCCTATTACTGCTACTTCAAAGAGACAAAAAATATATAGGGATGGCTTCCAAAAACACCTAATACTTTTATTATCTCTTTAAGACCACAAATATTATTATATATACATATAGCATTACATATCCTACATTTCCTACTATTACACCTATGCATTCTCCTTAGAACTACCACTAGTTTATTGTACTAGGTTCACAACCATGAGATACCCATGAGCATCTTTTATATGAGATCATAGAATAGTATTTTATTTTTTAATAATATAAAAATACCAAAGAAAAAATTAAATTAAAAAATTAAAAAATATTTAGCATTTAAATACCTTATTAGCTTCTTTGAATCTATGTTGTTTCCATATTGATAGATAACACATCATCTATTTGTATATACATGTGTTTCATGAATATTTTAAGTGTGATACATGCATATCTAGGCACATTATCTATGCATTTTTGGATGTTGGGCCTTCCCTCTATGCATGTCATTTAGACATTGGGAGCATCAATAGCTTTGATCATGATACACCCAGTTTATGTTATTTTATGATCTTGTTCTCTTATTATGTTTGAGATTATTTAAATACACATTATTTTATCAATGCTCATATATTCCATAGTGTACTTGATATTATATGTAATTAAGATTTTTTTATGACACATATATCAAAGGAATAGTATACTATGTTTATGTTGGTTTCTTGTGTTACATGATTTACATTTGTGGACCTCCTTGAGTGTGTTATCCTATATTAATTTTTATATTAGCATTTTAACATGCATTTTTATGATTTGTGGACATTTGAATAAGTCAAGTTCCTTTAATTATGTGGTATCTATACAATTCCCTTGTTTGAGGTTTTCTTGTACCATTGTCTTTTATTTGATTTTGAGTGCCCTTGTGTGTGTGTGTGTGTGTGTGTGTGTGTGTGTGTGTGTGTGTGTGTGTGTGTGTGTGTGTTTTATTACTTGTAGAGATTGTACTATAAATATCTAGACATTGACGTGATTCACATCATGCCTCTGAAGATTTTATGTCATAACATATTATGTAATTAATTTATATATCTATCTAGATGTGCCACTAATATATGATACATGATACATATAGAAATTATATATTTATATTATCCATTTAAGGTAGCTCAAATACTAGTTTCTATTTCCATGCACCTCGAAAGGGGTGAGGGAACATATTAGTGGGGGAATGTCATAGAGGCAAGATTTTCACACCTTCAAACCTATTTATTATTCATTCTTTTTAGACTAAAATTAGGTATTGTTATGGAAAAATGTTATCTACACTTATAATAGTTATCAAATCCATATTTCAATGGAGGCATGTCATGGGAACTTGTCTCCCACACTTGAAAAAAATTTACATTGTCCAATTTGCATAGTTATATGATTTAGATATGCATTTTTGGAAACATTATATACATTTTTAGAAATATTATATCGAGGTTTCATATTGAGACATTTATTATATACATATGTCATGAAAAAAATCACTTATATAAAAAATCAAATCATTTTTGGGTCCCTTAAGAGAGATTTGTCTGCAAGATAAAATTCAATGGCATGTCTTCCTCATTAAAAGTTAGGTAAAATCCTTTTGGTAGATTAGAGGATTCACCCATAAAACTATATGAGATGATAGTTTGTCTCTACCCCTAACTATTCTCCTATAACTCACGAGATAAGTTTGGTTCATTTACACGCTCAGGGATGAGAAGATTCTCTTAAGCCATGCACCTGACCAAATATAACTTTCAATCTTTGGGATTGATATAAAGTGGATATTTTTCATTTTATTTGTTATAACATGAACCTATATGTGTCTATAAAGATGATTCATTAATTAGGATAGTGATTTATAAGATACACCTCCCATAGACAACATTTTAGTCTCTTAAGACATATTTAGTTACGAGAGAAAAAGTATTGCGTTGTCTATATCATCTAAAATGAGGTATATTAATATATGGGGTGTTTATATGACTCACATATAAAACTTTATAAGATAACAGTTCATCTCTACCCCAGATAGTTCTCTTGTAATGTGAGATAAAAGTTTGGTTCATTTACACTATCAGGGACAAGAAGATTATCTTAAGGGATCCATCTGACTAACTAAAAATGTAAATACCAAGGCTAGATGAATAGTGTACTAGGGCATTTTAAAAATTCACACATCCATTTAAAAGTGTCTATAAATATGTTTCATCAACTAGGTTAGTGAGTCAAAAGATAGATCTCTCATTGACCAACTTTTAGTCCCTTAGGAGAGATTTGGAAGTGAGATAAAAATTGTTTCCATGTCTCACTCATCTCTAGTGATGTATAATTATATATAAGGTGATTATATGACTCACTCATGTAATTTTAGGAGTTGATTTCTCAATTCTATCCCTCATATTTCTCTTGCAACATAGTGGAACTTTGCTCTATTTTTACTCTCAAAGACAATAAGATTCTGTTAAGGTATGCATCTAACTGACTATAAAATTTAGGATTAAGGAATTTCAAAGAGTGTAGGGGAGAAATTTTAGTGTTAAAACAGCCATCTATACATGCATGCAAATATGTTTTGTTTATTGGTTTAGCAAGTCAAAAGATACTCCTCCCATAGACCAAATTTTGGTCCTTGAAGATAAATTTAGCTTTGATATCAAAATCATTGTCATGTATCACTCATATCAAGTGAGGAAAAATACTCTAGGTATGTTTAAAGGTCTCACATATGAAACTATAAGATTTAATTATTTATCTTTCACCTTCACAATTCTACTATAATGCATGATAAATTTTGATTTGTTTTCACTCTTGGGGATGAGAAGATTATATTAAGGGATGCATACATATGAATATAACATTTAGTTATGAGGATTGAAAGAGAGTAGTGGGATAATTATTGCATTCAAAAACCTATGCATATGCATTTCAATATAATATTCATCGATTGGGATAATGAGTCACAAGATATGCCTCCCACTAACCAAATTTTGGTCCTTTAAGAGAGATTTGGATACAAGAAAAAACTCATTTTTGCATCTCACTAATATTGACCTAGGGATAATACTTTAGGTGGTGATTACAGGACTCACCTGTGTAATTTTATTATTTGTCATCTTGTCTCTACCCTTTATGACTCTCCTATAAAGAGCATCAAAAAAATTATGCATTTTCACACTCAGGGATGATAATATTTTCTGAAGTGATGCATCTGACTGATTGAAACTTTGGGTCCTAAGGTATCATACAAAGTGGAGGAGGAAATTATAGCATTAAAAATATAAATGGATGCATCTATTATGATGGTTCATCAATTAGAATAGTGAGTTAAAAGATATGCATCTCATAGACCAAATTTTTGTCCTTGAAGAGATATTGGCTATGAGAGGAAATTAACCTTTGCATCTTATTCATCCCTAACTATAGATAATCCTCTAAGTGATACTTAGAGAAAACTTCCCTAAAATTGTAAGAGTTTATGACTGATCTCTACCCTTCACAACTATCTTGCAATGTGTTGTGGAAGTTTGCTCAAATTTTCCACTCAAAGATAATAATATTATCTTAAGGGTTGCATCTTAACAACTACAACTTTAAGTCATTGGGGTCAATATGGTGTAAAAAATAAAATTGTGACATATGCATTTTAACATTTCATTTATTGTGATAATGAGCCATAATGTATGCCTCTTATAAACTAACTTTTGGTCCCTTGAGAAACATTTATTTATGAGAGAAAATAGATCATTATGTATTTATCATCCTTAAATAGAAAGAATAAACTAGGGGGTGATAATATGACTCACACCTAAAACTATAAGAGATTATTCTCTTCTCTACACTTCATGATTCTCATAAAATTTGTAGTGGATGTTCACTCATTTTTCCCACTTAGGGATGAAATCTTTTTATTATGGGATGCATATGACCAATTATAACTATCGATCTTAGGGATTGACAAAAATCATAGTGGGGGGCATTATAGCATTACAATTCCCATCTCTATATGTCCATAAAAATGGTTCATTGATTGGGCTAATGAGCCACAATATATGCCTCCAATAGACCAACTTTTGGTCCCTTTAGAGAGATTTGGCTATGAGAGAGAACTCATTATCATGTATCAGTTTAATCCTCATGGGGATGATTAAAAGATTCACTTTTATAATCATAGGATCTGATGGTTCATATCTATGACACAAAACTCTCATGTAATTCCAAACTCAAGTTTGATCAGTTTTCCCACCTAGGGACAAGAAGAATCATTCAAAGGATGCATCTGACCAACTAAAATTTTTGGTCCTAAGGCCCAACAGAGAGGATATGAGTAATATTCTATCATTAAAACACCCATGTGTACATATATTTTTAGATTTTTTTATCTATTAGAATAAAAATTTACAATATATGCTTCATGTAGACTATCTTTTGGTCTCCCAAGAATGATTTGGCTGTGATAGAAAACATATCATCATGTCTCACTCATCCTGCAATGGGAATAATTCTCCATGGGGTATCTAGAGGATTGAACCATGAAATTTTAAGATATGATATCTCATTTTCACCCCTCATGGTTCTACTAAGACATGCGGCATAATTTTTCTTACCTTTCCCACTTAGGGATGAGAATATTCTCTTAAGGGATGCATTCAACCAACTCTAAATTTCATTCTCAAGGCCTATCTGAGAGAAAGTGGGGATATTTAAGAATTAAAATGCCAATATGAACATGTCCATGTAGATTTTTCATAAATTAGGATAATGATTCAAAATATATTCCTTGCATAGAACAAACTTTAGTTCCTTAGGGGAGATTTATCTACAAGATTAAAATCACCATAATTTCTCGCTTATCCCAATCTTGGAAGAATCCTCTCGGTGATGCTTAGAGGTATCTCTTACATAATTTTACAAGATGATAGATCACATACACCACTCACATTTATCTTTAAAAATATTATGGAATTTCAATCTACTTTTCCATTCATGAATGAGATGATTCTATTAAGGGATGTGTGTGACTAAATGTAACTTTTAGTCCTGAAGCCTGGAAATGTGAAAATAGAGGCCTTCTAGCATTAAAATTCCCATCTATATGTGTCCATATAGATGGTTAATCTATTAGGATAATGATTCACAAGGTCCACTTCCCATAGACCAACCTTTGGTCCTTTAAGGTAGATTTAGCTTCAAGATAAAACTCATTTTCGTGTCTTGTTCATTCTAAGCTAGGGAGAATGCTCTAGGGGGTCCATAGAGTAATCTCCAATGAAATTTTAGGTTAATTCCCATTTATAAGATATAGATATATAAAAATGAATATGATAGTTGGTTATTATTTTTTAATGGTGGTTCTTTATATACACATGTTATGAAAATATGATATGTCTACAATTTTGAAAAAATATCTTTCTACTTTAATTTTTTTTGTCTTTTCCTATTACTCTATGATAATGGTCATTTACTGACATTAATATAATTTCATTCTTTATTTATTTATTTAATGAAATCTAAGATAATGATAAGAAAACATCACATAGATAAATAATAAACACATATATGTACCCCAAAAATGACTTCATTGTACTCATTATATCATCAATACATCAATTTCATGAATGTTAAAAATTTGAACTATTTGTGAACATGATCAAAAAATAATATTGACATATTTAATAAGTAAATATGTATTTAAAAATTATTACAATATATGATTCAAATCTAAATATATCAATTAATATAGAAGTGTATGGAAATTATGTCATAATCACATAAAAAATATGACATATACTGAGATATAATCTAGACTATAACATGTAAATATATAAAATACACTATATACGCATATAATGTGGGCCATATAAACATACAAAATATATTTTGCCTAAAAGCATAACACTAACACAACAACTAAATTTCTTGATCATCAATGTCAACAAACAAATTATACTTCCTTTCCATAGATGTACGGCCATGGTTATTGGATGACTCATTACTAGAAGAAATTCGCATCTCAGCATGTGAAGAATCAAATTTATATTCCTTAACATTAGAAATATATGACATTTGTAAAATATATGAGATATATTTTTTATGAATTAAAATTATATATCAAAAATGATATATTTTTCGTAAATAAACATTTCAACAAGGTGATTTTGGACTCATCATATGCCCTCTAAATAATTGTGTTCAGATACATGACCATGAATATATATATATATATATATATATGATGGAGAATCCTATGGAATATACATATATTTTTATATCTATGTGTACAAATCATAGAGTATCATTGCTTGAAGCTAAAAAAATTAATATGTGTTCTTACTAGTTTGTGTCTTTGAATTAGGTACCATGGGGGAGATAGTGGTTATTGGGATGAAACTGAAATGTAAGTTAAATGTTTTTATGATCCATGTGGGATACCCATAGTATCTATTACCATATATAATACCAAAAAATAAAAGATCAAAATTATGAATCAAATGAAACCAAAACTTATATAAGATGAATTTCAGTTAATATTATTCATTATGTGCATGAAGAGAAAGAGAGAGAGTTATAGAAAGAAAAATTCACACATATAATTTTTAACTCTAGAATATATTTAAAAATAATATTTCACACTAAAAAATATAGTTTTTAATAAGGGGATATAATAATTCACACTATAACATTAGAACATTGGTGACTCATCATCTAATAATATATTTTTTTCATCATAAAAACATATTACATTTTTCCATATGTTATATCTATATATTTTATAGTCACTTTTCTAATATATCTTCACATATGGTACATTTTATAATATTATATAATGACATATATAATGTCTTGATACATTAAAATATAAAGGGGCATGTCTCTTAGATATGCCATTTTTTCATATGTTATAGCTCTATATATTATAGTAGCTTTTCTACTATCTCTTCTCATATGGTACATTTCATAATATTTACACCAGAATCTAATGTATTTACACATTATGATATAAAGGGTCATGTCTCTTACATATGACTACTCTTCAACTAGATAGTTATATCAGGTTATCAAGCATCGTGTGATGTTAAATATGAATAGAGTTAGTAACACCCTATTTTGTAGATATGTATCATCAATAGATATACTATGACATGTTTGGTGTTTTCAAGGTATATGATAAAACCCATATCATCTAGATGAAGTATACTTCTACTACCATTTTATCAAAACTTTTTTTTTCTCATCCTAGAGATAAGAAGATGAAAACACCGATCAATATTGTAGAGAACACCATTTCATAAAACCAACTAAAATTATTCTAAATAGAAACTATCCAATTATATATCATATCATAATTTGCTACATAAAATTGGTATTGTTACTAAGTAGTATAAGTGATAATGATGGATCGAACCAGTTTATTCATTATGTCTTGTTTATCATACATTTAATTTAGTTTGATCCCACCTAAATTCTCTTTATCAAGTGTACACAACAAAATAGATATCACATCAAAAATCTCTCATTTAGCTGTCATTGATGACTTGGAAAGGATCTCTTTGAACTTTCCTAGCAACATCTTCTAGAAGGTGTGTCAATGTTGAATAATCTTGTATATTTCATTAGCTTTATATAATATCTTCATCACAAATGTAAGACTTTCTAACATTCTCCTAGATGATAATTTTTTAGCTCATTTCTCAAAATTTGGCATTGAAAAATGCATTTATTTAGTCTAAAACCATACATTTTCATATTCTATTGGCACCATTCATTAGATTAACCATGAATTTGAAAGAACATTAAGTATTAATGAGAAATGTGATGCTTATCATTACGAAATTCTTCTTATGAAGTTGCTAATGGGTAGTAAAATTATGGAAAGTGATTTAAATTTGATTTTATTTAAATAAAATGACAACATGATCAAGTAAATTTTTTATACAAAAGTTCAAAAAACCTACAAGGATATTTAGATTGTAAGATAAGTCTTCTAATTGGTCTTTCTTTGCTCAATAAGTGACCTGTTAATTGACTAACCATGCACAAATTTTCTAGATTCCTAGAAACAACCAAGTTAAATATAATAATGAAAAAACCAACAAGTAATAATAAATACAACAATTAATTAAAATAATATGTTAATAAAATGAATAGAGATGTGGCTGGTAGCACAAGAAGTAGTATAGGGAATATATTTGTGATCAAATTACATAAAAGTAGTCTTGTGTTGATATGATTTTTGCTACATTAAACCAAGAGATTCTTTTATAGTTTATAACAAGATATACATATTGGACAAAGTAATTAGTTAAATTTTGACTATCATTATTATTTCCATCATAATTGTTATGTCATTATAAATATAAATTCATGATGAACTATCCCATACTTGTTTTGGCTTATGAAAAAAATGGAGATAGAAATGTTAGTGAATATTTACAAACACATTCACACTTTTTAGTGTAGATTAAAATTCAACATCTTACAAAGTTACAATATTCTAAGGAAACACTTCTTTAAAATGAAACACAAAAATGGTAATATTATGAGAGTGTTTCAAATATATTTAGAATATTATGATTATGAAAAATATGTAGCTACAAAAATTAATAAAATTCAAGAAATACACTAATTGGACAAATATATTAATAAAAGACTAAAATTTAGACATAATACACCAATTTGTGATTTAACATTAAAGACCAACTTTTATGTGAATTTTAACTTTCTAAACCTAAGTGTAGGGCATTGTAGTGTTAATTTTAACCTAAGCAACATGATCTAAGGTAGTTGAGGTACCTAAGATATCAATGATTATCTATATAATAAACAAATGTAAATTTAAGTCAAAGTTGAGTCAATTAAGTAAAAATATACTAAATAATAAACATAATATTATTTTACACACATAAATAAAATTTAATTAAAATTAAATTTGTGCTAAATATATATAGTGATGTAGATAAGTCATACATAATAGGTTGATGTATATTAAGGGGAGGAGGTAAAGTAACTACATATTGCATTAAGTATGGCATGCTAGTGTCATGAGGTTTTGAAATATCTACAAATAATGTGTACTCTATCATTCTAGTCTCTTAAGGTCCTGAATTAACTCGAGATGGCATATACTCGAGCTTTTTGGTCTCCTGAGGTACGAAAGAAACTTTAGATCAAATATAATGTTCTATAATGGTGTTCAAATATTTTAAATCAACTATAAATGGCATAGATAATTGGGTACTAGTGTGTTTCACAAATATAGTTCTAGTCTCCATAGATGTAGCCCATTTATGTCACACTTGAATAGGAATATATTACACTTATTTCTACATGATATACAATGATGTATATGAACTATATTATGAATTATATCTATGCCATTACTAGTATGAGGTACATTAGCATCAATACCACTATCACTAATACTAGGAAGGACACTATTAGATGTACCACCACTTGGAGTCTATGTAGATTTCCTTAGTGTATGCATCCCATGGTCAACCATAACCTGTGTGAGACTAGTAACTTCTTCAAGGTTGTCCCTATGTGTGGTATGTTGAAATTTATTTGGAATAAAATCATGTGTTATTATCTATCTATATCTATGAACTTGGTGAGGGAATTTTTCTTCCTACCTAGAACTAGGTATATCAACTGATGACCCACCTCCCATACAATGGTAATCCTTCATGTCAAAATAATTTCAAATTTCTTGTAACATAAACTCACAATAAAGATTTCTCAAAAATTAGAATGGAACCTCATTATTATTTCATGGAGGCTCATCAAACACATTCAACCACCTATCTCAAAAGTTATTTTTTATCTCTGCATGAACATACCAATCAATGCCAATATGTTTGAAAATCATTGGTGGTGGCTAGTTGATTATAGAATTTTTTTCAAAAAAGTACACACATCTTATCTTGTTATTATTTTTAACATCCTCATGTGATAAGTTATATTAATAATACTATTTGAGGACCTATTTTTGATGTAACATTGCATCAAGTTATGAAGTGTCATTTCCCATTTCATTAAATATAACCTCCAATGTAATTGTAAGTGAATTGCATCCACTATGATTTGAGAAGTGACATAAACTAATGATAAGAATTTACAAGTTTTATCATCTTTCATTATATTATTCATGAAAATTCCATTCTTTTATGAATTCAAACTCTTTATATTTTTCTTGATGTTTTTGTTCTACATTTTCTTCGGGCATAGGATACATTGAATTTTGTATCTAGATCTATAAAAATACATTTTTTCAGGCAATGTGAGAGATTTCAATGTAAATTCAATTTCAATCCCTATGTATACAAACATATAAATTGAAACCCAAAAGTTAAAATTTAACAATCAACATACCTAAGACTACAATCAAAATGTTGAATCACACTAGTTGCAACAATGAAGCATGAGAGCTCCTTAAAGGGAAGAAAAATGAATTTGGGTTTGATAAAAGGAAAAAAAATACTAAAAAAAAATGACATATACCCTTTTAGAGCAATAAATGACATATTATCATTTATGGATAAAGGGCATAGACCATTTGTGGGCTAAAGGGTGTATGACCTTTGACCTTGGTACCATACCAAATTAAAAAAATATCAAAAAAAAATTATACGCCCTTTTCAAAATGGCATACAAACTTAAAAAAAAATTTCCTCCCCGTGAGTATCATATTTTTTTTATATCAACTTTTTGCATCCACCCATAGTCATTAATAGGCTCATTAGTTCCTTATTTAAGTTTAGTAATTTTCTTATAAGAGATCTTTTAGTTAATGTTGATAGTAAAATTCTTAATAAAATGATGTACTAATGGGTTGAATGCTTTGACTTATTAATAATTAAATCATAAAAATAATGAAAGGATTGATATTTTTGGATTCTAGAAATCACCGTAGTTATGAACTTGTCATTGGAAGCATAGTCCAAACATGATGCATGAAGAGATTCAATGTGTTATTATAGATCTCTTTTACCTTCATATAGTGGAAGTTTAGAAGAAAAACATATTATAGGTCTGGGATATTATTCAATATTAGGTGATAACCTATTATGAACAAAGACTTCTAAATCCATTAATTGGCTAATGTTTGGTATACCTTGATCTAACTGCAATGACTTTGCATATAAATTTAAAATAGTTTACAAATAGTATTATGTAGTACACAATGGAACTGATTTATTATATGTATCTATCAAGGATTTCATATTATTCATTTGGTTAGGCATTGGAATATATATTATGTTTCCCCCAATCCCAAATTTGTATATTCAAAGATAATATAAATAGTAGAGATAGCAACACCTATGGTAGTGTTTATAAATATTTGATCAATATTACCAACATAGTAACTTTGCTCTTTATATGTTCTAGCATGAGGATATTTATTCTATTCTTGTCAAGCTAAAAATAGAAAATATACAATATCATCTACATGGGAATTAAGGTATTCAATAAATACCTTCAAATTGGTAGGGTCATATCTATTTACTTTTCAAATTCATACTCATAGGCATTATCATTATTTATGGTCATAGTAAGCCCCTAATAGGGTGTGCAGTAACTAATAAAAACATGGGTTATATTTTACATCTGAAAGTGTATAATACTTTAAATTATTCATTCATTGTTTTTTCTTTATTGGATTTTATTAATTTTATTACATTATTTCTAATGATGTTCCTTATTAAAGGAAGAAAACATGTGATAAAAAATAATAAATATTGAAGAAAAAATATATAATGTGCTTATCCATTATATCCATATATTTTTCACAAATTGAGATGCAAATAATAGAAAGATAAAATATGGCTCCTGACAAAAGGAAAATATTAGTGTTTGGAGATTATTGAATTCCTCTAAAATCCAAGGTTAAGATAAATTGATTTAAGTGTCATATATAAAATTTGATGTAACAATAAAGTGCTTTCAATTTAAGATAATGAATCCAAAGTCAAAAATAAGTTATTTTAATTTTAGATAATGAATCCAAGGTGGAAGGAAAGTTATTTTATTATCATACATTAATGAATTTATCCAATACGTAATAGAAAAAATTAAATGATGGTCAAATAAAGTGTGTACATTCACTAATATTTTTTTATCACAATTTTTAATTAATTAGGATATTAGCTCTAATTAAGATTAAAATAATTGAAAGTTAGAAAATGTTGTGAATGAATTGTAACTAGAATAATTAATGTAAATTATTAAAATAAAAATAAAAATTATTTAAATAAGTTAATTATGAAAAGAATAAACATGACAAGAATACGTAGTTAATTACTACATGTTAGCTTGTTTATGTGTAACCAAAAAATGGCTAAAATTGATCAACTCAAACATGATTATGAGTGTTAAATGAAAATAATAATTTTAACTATTCTATGTTATAATAAAATGGAAATATTTGGGATTAAATATAAATCTTGATCCCTATGGATCAATATTGAGCTACATAGGGAAAAACCTAATGGCATAGTGATGGAGGGATTAAGGAAGAATAAACATAAAACTTTATTGACATAAAATTGTAACCAAAAAATAACTATTTATGATTAAAATATTATTAAACATTAATTTTATTTTTTTATCAGCACACCATATTAATTTATAGCTTTATCAAAACTTGAAAATTTAAAACACTATGAAAAAGGGGATTCTAGACCTTATAATTAGGCCTCCAGATTGACAAACTTGAATATTTATTTCCATATATGGTAAAACTCTTTAAAACCACTTTTAACACTTTTATATCATCTTAATTCATCTCATTGAAATAAATTAAGAGTTTTGGCTAGGTTAGTTTTGAATTAAAACGACTTTAGTGTTCCAAAACCCTAGTTTAGTGTATCCTGATTGTGCACAAGGCAAGAGCTCAAATTTAACATAAATTAAAAAATTAAGATATCATTTTACAATTTTTTAATTTAAATAATTTAACCACATAAATCTTATCTTATCACATACTTTGTCACTTTGAGAAATCTAAACACATGATGAAAACCAACTTTTTTAAACTATAGGAGAACTTCTCTTGACTATAAAAAACTTGTAAAATATCTTTAGAATTAAAAAAATAAACATCCTTATAAATAAATAATATAATTAATAGAAAAATATAATTTACATACATTAATTCTTGATTTGAATTTGAAATAGGAAACCTAAATATAACAATCTTTCATTGTTTTGGTGTAAATGAATTACACAATCGTGTTAATACCTTATTTTTAGAACTTCTCTATTTATTTTATTCAATTTTTGGTTTTATTGATATTATATAATCATATTTATCCTAATTAATAAGTTATACTACCTCTCCTAATTCTCTATATTTTGTTCCTAACTCCTACACTGTCTATCTACCTAATAAACTCCAACCAAGCCTTAACCTCAATTGAGTTTTACATGGTTAGTTATGAGTTAAATCATTAGGAATATTCAATATGTTAACTAACATATTCATTTATCTCTCCATGATGTATAATAAATAATGAAAACATTAATATATGAGAAAATTTTCCAAAACATCCAAAACAAGTTTAAAAATTAAATATCTAGCTTTGGTGGCAAACTTGAAAACAAGCCAAAATGGAAATTACAAGGCAATGTGAAACATTTAAAGGCTTAAAATATACAATAAATTACCCCCTAAATCTATTTAAGACAAAAATAAATACTAAAATTTATTTATCTTGTATTAGGATACTTGGGTAGAAAAGCATTCATGAGCTCCTACTCATGATGTCTTCAATGTTGGTTCCATATTGGCCTAATTATGATGGATTAAACCAATAAGTATCATAAATTGGATTATTATTATACTTGACTAGATATTTTAATTACTCCTTACCTCTAGTTGTCTTGACATCTTGTTTATCTGAAGTAGCTTCTAATTCATCCTTTTATGCCTCTAATAACTATTGTTCCCAATTAATGACCTATTCATTAACATCTTAAGATGATTTTATAGTGTCTTATCCTACTATATAAGGATATAGGTATGGTATATTAAAAATAGGTGAGATATAAATACCATATGGTGTTTATAGCTTATAGGTATTAGCTTAAGATATTTTCAAGATCTTACTAGGTCCTATCTTTTTAAATTTTAGTTTATTGTACTTGCTTTTGGGAAACCTCTCCTTAAGTTATGCTAACACCAAATATCCTACCTAAAATTTCACCTCCTTCCATATTTTATCAACATCTCCTTTTTAATTAATAGAACTCAACTCCAACTAATCCTTGACTTACTCATTAAACTATTACATGGTTGTAGTAAAGTCTTCACCTTCAACACTCCTCTTCTCTTACTTATCCAAATCTATTGGCTAATAAACATGTATTATATTTATCCCATAGACATTTAAAACTATAATGAAACATGTACGCCTATTAGGTGAATCATTGTATGTAAATTATGCTTAGGCTAACATTTGATCCTATTACTTTGGACCATTACTTACCAACAATCTTAGTCGATTCCCAAAGCTTTTATTAACATCTTTAGTCTAACCATTAATTTGGGGATGGTGGGATAAACATAAAATCAATGTATTTCCAAAATTCTTTCAAAATAATTTCTAAAAATGTCGAACAAACATTATATACCTCTAAGAGATAATGATTCTAAGAATTTCATGTAACCTTATCACTTATTTAATGAATAAATTAGCAATGTTGAAAGCATCACATGTCTTTTTAGATGCTAGGAAGTGTGCCAATTTTTAAAATCAATCAAAATAATAAAAAATATAATCATTATCTCATTGTTTTCTTGGCAAATCTAATACAAAATCCATACTTATTGCATCCCGTAGCCTGTTTGGAATAGGTAATGTTTGATATAGAACTACATTTTGACTCTTTCTTTTAACATGTCGATAGTTCTTACATTTTTTTACTAGTTTTATTAACATTATATTTCATTCTTGGAAAATAATAATATGTATTCAGTTGATCAAAAGGTCTTTATTTTTTAAAAAATTCCCACTAAATTGCCACTATGCTTTTTTCTAGCAAATTATCTCTTATAAACCCCCTAGGTATGTATAGATTTTTGAATTTGAATAAAAATATTTATTGTATAATGTATTCCATTAATGGACTCATATACATGATTTTTTGATTCATACAAGCCTCATATGATTCTTTATAATATGGATCTTCCTCATACAACTCCTTTAATGACTCAAATCCCAAACAACTCACTTGAGATTCATGTGTGATCATACTTCTCCAACTCAATGCATCAACTACATTATTTGAATACCCAATATTATGATTTAAAATAAATTATAATTCTTATAATAAGAATATCCATTTCACATGTCTTTGACTTAAATTAGATTTTCAAAACATGATTGTTTATATAAATCAAAAAATCCTTAAACAATAAGTACTGCATCCATTTATTCAATGCTTGGATGATGGTATAAAATTATTTATCATAGCTTGAATACTCATACTTAGATTTATTTAAATTTTAACTAAAGTAATCCATAAACATTCCTTCTCGACTAAAAATAGATCTAATAGATAACCTAGTAGCATCACATTAAACTTGAAAGAGATTGTTAAAGTCAGCTAAGGCCAAGATAGGCTTTTCAATTATATTTATCTTTAAAATTTAAAATTTACTCTTATATGATTTATTGTAATATAATTTCTTCTTGTCACCATTTATAGTTTTAAAAATAGGTGCACAAATATCACTAATGTTTGTAATGAAGTTTATATAGAAACTAACTAATCCATGGAAACTTATTACCTTAAAGAACTTCTTGGAGCAAAAAACTCCACTATTGCTATTAAATTTTCTTGTTTCATTTTCAAACCATCCCTGAAAATGAGAAATCCCAAATAAATCAAATCATTTTACATGAAAGTATAATTCTTGAGGTTGATAATTTCTCTTCCTAAAGCTTAGTCAACACCATCCTAAGATGATTTATGTGTTCCTATTTTGATTAAATGAAAATAAAAATATCATCCATAAAGAAATAACAAATTTTACTATAAATGGACTTAATACCACATTCATCTATATTATGAAGGTATTAAGAGTGTTGGTCAAACCAAATGGCATAACAAGCCACTCATACAATCCATCATTAATTTTGAAGGTTTTTTATTATTCATCACCCTCTCTAATTCTAATTTGATGGTAACCACTCATCAAATATATATTTGAATAATATTGTGCTCTATTTAAATAATCCATTAGATCATCCATACATGGAAATGAAAACTTATACTTTATAGTTGACTTTTTGATATCTCTAGAATATATACACATTCTCCCTTTTCCACCTTTCTTAAATGTTAATATTAATGGTACAACATATTAACTAAGACTCTTTCTAATAAAAAATTTATCTATTAGTTCATGTACTTTCCTTTTGATATCTTAAATTTCATTAGGTGTAATTCTATATAATTCATTGTTCATAATTTTTTTTCCTAGAATGAGATCCATAAGATATCTTATGATCCTTATTGTTGGTAATTCATCAAGTAAATCATCAACCACTATATTGACATACTCATCTAAAAAAATCTAAATTTCTAATGGAAAATCATTAAACTTAGTGGTTGTAATGGTTGTTTTGGTATTCATAATCAATGCAAAACCAACCTATCCCTATCTTATCAACTATAATATTTATTTTTCTCCTACTATTAACACCTTAGTATTATTTATAATTGATTAATTTCAAAATTTCAATGGTGTCATGTTACGCTGCATGCCATCCTTCTCAAATTCATATGTGTTACTCCTTCCATCATGTATAGTCATTCTATAAAACTACTAAGGTATACACAATAACACATGGAAAACATCCATATGCATAATATCACAAAATAATTCATATTTATAACTACCAATTTGAAAATCAATTTTTAATTTCTCATTAACTAGTAATTTATGTCCATTATGAAGCCAAGATACTTTATATGGTGTAGGACGTATAAAAAAAATTATTCCCAAAATTTTAACCATTTCTTAAGAATTTTTTTTTATGTACTCCCACTATCAATGGTAATATTAAAACACATACCTTGGGATTTACATGTAATACTAAAAAAGGTCTTCCTTTGGGTTGTTTCCTCCTCTTCTTTATTTGGATTTAACAATACTTTTCATAAATAAGGACTATATGAATTTAATTTCTTCCACATGCAATGGTTATTCTACACTTTCTTCTTTACCTTGAACAACTTGATTCCTACCTTCACTTCTTTAATTAGTTATTTGTATATTCTCAAGACATTTATATGACCTATGGCCAACATATCTATTATATGACCTATGGCCAACAACCAAACCCTGTTCTGATACCAACAATGATGGAGAGATTAAGAAATAATAGGCCTAAAACCTTCTTGAGATAAAATAATAAATAATCAAGTATTTATGATGTAAAATACTATTAAATATTCATTATGTGTAATCTCAACTCACCATATTTATTTATTCCTTTTTCCAAACTTGAAAATGTAAGAAACTATCAAAATGATGTTTCTAAACCTTATAATTAGGCTTAAAAATTATGAAACATAAATATAATATTTCCCTAGGTGGTCAAAATATTTAAAAACACATTTAACACTTAAATTTATATAAACACTAGAGTGAAGTCATCATTTTATTTCATTGAAGTCATCATTTTCACTCAATGTGTCAAATTTGGAAAATTTCTTGTGAAGTTTCAAAAAATAAGGCATAAAGTCATTGTTTCCTAAAAAATCAAATAATCACAAAATAGACGACCAAATATGTGAATTCACCATTTATAAAGTGTAAAGTCACTGATTATTATCTAAATAAATTGATTTGAATTTAAGTAATAAAAATAAAAAGTTTAAGTTATGAGTTATCTTTATAAGGATTTTGAAGGTTTCATGTCACTTCTTTGGTCTATGTGTGTGTGTGGTCCCAAGATGCATGCCATTATTTATCATTAGGAATCTAAAGTACCAAATTTTATTATTTTCCTATTAGTGAAATCAAAATAGAATTCAAATAAAATAAAATAATAGAAATTAAAATACTATTGCCTAAGTACTTGAGTGATCTTAATTAAATGAACAACATTATAAATAGAAGATAAAACAAAAAACTATGTAACCTCCGTTGTCAAACTAGTGTTCATTCATTAGCATATAGGATGTTCATGCTTGGCTTGTGGGCAATAGAGACCTTTTTTAATGCAGTTTATATTTGGAAAATACTTGTCTATGATCACAAGAGGCGTGACTTGGCTTGGCTTGGTAAAACTTTTCCTTAATTAATCTGACATTATAACTTTAGCTTAAGGGCTTGTTTAAATATGGGAAATGGCACTTATATTTATAATTTCTAAAAGTAATTATATTCTAAGTGTGGTTACGTTTAGTTTTAACCTTGTTTGTGTCTATATTAATCATGGTTAAGTTTATATTAACCTTATGGTAGGTCAAAGAAATTATGAAGGACTGACATCTCATAGATGATATTTCTAAGTTGTGAGTCACATTTTATTTTAAATTTAGGCACTTATAAAATATATTATTAATTTATTTGACTTTAACCTCATTTTTATTGATTTTGTTTTTAAAATTGAATTCCCTATTTAAATTCAAAATTTTAACTGAAGCATCTGATTGTAATTTATTTTTAATTAATCAATCTTAATATTTTTTGCATTTATAAATTCCCTTAGTGGTTTCCATTAATAGATCTAAAGAAAAAAATTTCAATTTTTTAGGTCATAACTTGACTGGGATTGAATCCAAGAGAGGTTAAAATTACGTACATGGTAAAACCCAAAATAAGGTTACCCCATCATGTTTATGGGTAGTTATATCCCATGAAAAAATGAATTTGGGTATTTTACTAATTTCTTGTCATAGTTCACATGATTTTATAGAAATAAATCTAAAGTCTTATATAGACATGAAATGTGGTTAAAAATGAGTGTCTACAATGTTACTTCAAGCAACCTTCATACCTCCTATGATATCTCTTGAAATCTTAAAACCTTAAAATCAAGTTTTGTCTAAAATATGGTATTAACTTCCACAACCTATATTTTGGATTATAACACCTCTAATTTAAAAAAAACTCTCAAACATCCTATATATATATATTCACTTTATCACTTTAATAATAATTTCTATTACGTGGTGTTTTTGGTACATAAATTTCCCCAAGTGTACACCTTAAAAGGTGCATCGATAGTGTATTGGGAATGGATTGTTGTAAGTTTTGAGAGATGTGTTTTTTCATGAAACCATAATACATCTTATGATATTTACCTAGAATCTTAAAACCCTAATTTTAATATATGTCTCAAATCTATTATCATCCTTTGCAACCTATTAAATTATTTGTGTGTGTGTGTGTGTGTGTGTGTGTGTGTGTGTGTGTGTGTGTGTGTGTGTGTGTGTGTGTGTGTGTGTGTGTGTGTGTGTGTGTGTGTGTGTGTGTGTGTGTGTGTGTGTGTGTGTGTGTGTGTACGTGTGCGCGCGCGCGTGCGTGCGCGTGTGTGTGTGTGCGCGTGCGTGCGCGCGCGCGTGCATGTTTTTATGCGTGCATGCGTGTGTGTGTGTTTTTATATATTTATACCTATTTTTTTATAATCTAATCCTTTCCTACATTTCAATCATCCTAATTTCATTGGTACCTTTTATAGTATTAGATTTTTATATATGAGGGTTATATATTATTACCAAAACTATACGTCACATTCATTAACCCTTATTTCACTTGTATTTATGCTCCTAAGTAGTATATATGAGATTTATTGGTCAACTTATTAACATGGAGGGATTATCTTGCTTATGATATTTGAAGTTCAATAACAGTTAAAATAGGGAGGTTTCATAGTCTTTGGAGGCCCAAACTAAGGATACTTAATTATACTTATTGAATTTGAAGTGATCACACAAAAATATATATTGTAAAGAGTCATTTACGATAGAGGGGATTATTGAGTCATCAGAAAGTTGACCCCGAGTTAAATATCTCTATTAATATATACTTTACTTTATTATATAAGTAGATTATATATATATATATATATATATATATATATATATATATATATATATATATATATATATATATATATATATATATATATATATATATATATATCTTTTTGTAGATGTATTTGTGTAACCATAAATTATATCCCATATACTAAATAATATGTTATAGATATATGGTCACTTAGGATTTCCATTTATCGCCTTAGGTTGTACAGTCCCTGATTTTATTGATCTTTGCACCTTACCTTATTTACAAACACTTAAAACCTTTTAATTTACTTGAACCTTTACAAAAAATATATATTACTTGTACATTTAAAATTATAACTAAAATAATACAACCATAATTTATCCCTAATGTAAGTTATACCCATTTCATATGCTTAAGCTTTATAACTCTTTTCTCTTCAAATTTGAGTGTAGATTATTCTATGTTAGGTCTAAGGTTATATTAGTTCATTGCCTAATTATTACAAGTAAATGCAAGATATATTATTATGAATTTATTTGAGTCATATTCTATTGAGAGAAATATGTTAGTTATAGGTTATTGTATACCATGCATAAATTAAACTCAATTGAATGTGAATATTATCCCACCTTTTTTTGGATTTATTCTCCTTTTTATTCTTAGCATTTTCTTCACTATCTTCTTAAAAGATAGTGAATATTTTTTCCCCAAAATATATCATCCATCCCAAAGCACTTTTATTTCATTTTGACTTCATTTTAAAGCTTGATAATATTAGTTGTCTCCTTCCAACTACATCATCCAAGCTAATATAATTTAGTTTTTTTTTTGTTGGTTTTATTATATCAAACATGTCAATACCATTTTAACATTTATTTTCTTATTTGATACATTTCATGTCAATAATTTTTTCTTTAAATGTGAATCATCAATACTACTATTCTTATTTTTTAGTGAAGAATATTATTTTGGTAAATGTAAAACTCATAGGATATATTAGTTTAGGGAAATAAATTATAGTTCAACTTGAGTCATGGTGTGAGTGGTATTTACCCAATAATAAAAACATTAGATAAAATAGTATGCAAAGTTTATCTTCCATGTACCTCATGGTATAATTAAATTGCATAGATTTTCATTTTCAACAAATAGGAATCATTTCAACCATTTCATTTTGTATTGTACTGTAACCAATCAACCACATGGAATTACTCTGAACATACATTAAAAATAGCATAGTGTCTATGGGCCAGTAGATTCCTCCATATTCAGTGGCCATTTTAGCCTTATTCAATATTTACCCCTAAAAATAAAACACAAACAACATAATTATACCTTCCATATATAAATAATACAATTGCCTTAATTTAATACTTTTTGGATACATTATCATATTTAACCAAACTATATCAACCAAACTGATTAAATTTTATTACTTCCTAGAATTTATTAGCCTACATGATATAATTTGTGCATAACTCAATTGCATCAGTTAGATTGATACATCTATTAGTTTCCTTTAATCTATATTGTCCAACCTGATATGTTTTTTTGTGATCATGGTGTATCAATCATATTTATGCAAATTTTTATTTCATGTTATTATTTCCTAATATATATACCAACCTAATAAAGAATTTTTTTAGCATTCATGTAAATTCAAGTGCATCAAATATATTAGTATAGTTGATCCCTTCTCTTTAAAAAACATGTTTTTAATCAATCTGAAGAGGAAAATCACCAACAATTTCAAGAACTTTATGACAACCGTAATGCTATGGAGTTCATTATTTTGAGTAGGTTCTAAAAAACAAATTAAATACCTCATAAGTTTTTAATATTTTTCAAGTTACTAATACCAATGATTTTACATGTATTCCAGTAGATCAAAATTATATGAACCATATAAAATTCATAAAACCAGTAGTTGAGGTAACCCACCCTAAGAGTATGAGGTTGATGCATATTGGGACATAAAACATACATAAAATATGGATTTTATTTTTTAAGAGAAATTTAAGAAAAGGAAAAATTACCCTATAATTTTATATCAAATAATGATATAATCCCATGTGGAACATCATCCTTTCCATGCTCATGATTTTTATACAAGACTTTGCATAGATCAATTTGTGACATTCTGATTTCATTCCTTACCAACCATTCCTAATATAATTAATAATGTGGTGGTAATTTATTTTAGTATGAGTGTTAAATTTTTTCACATTAATACATATGTTAATAGGACATATATTTTACCCCAAGAGTCCACTCAATCATCTTCTTCCATCATGAACACAATTGATCCTAACTATTTTATCTGATAAGTAATGAGTCGAATGGATAAAATTCAAGTTTCCAAAAGTGATCAAATCAATAAAATTTAAAAATAACTATTGGAAATTCAATGAAGACATTAATAGGTTCATTAGGGATTACCAAATCAAAGTTTCACCCACCCCCTTATATATGATCTTATCAACCTCATCCAAAAACCATTGCTTCATAACAAATATATATAACACCTTCAAAATGAATCATTAATGCCTAAAATCTTAAAAATAGACATATATGGTATCACTCATGTCATATCCTTTAATATATCCACTTATTCTAATTTTAAAATGAATGAATTTTTTAGTATTTATAAAGACTAGATTTAACTTACACCTTATTCTTGTCCAAACCTTTTATGGTGGTGTTTTATAATGGTAAAACAAACTAAATTATAAATATATTTATATATTAGAATAATTAATTAATGCATTGGTAAAATATTTTAAATTCAATTATTTCCATAAAAAAGTAGCTCACCCAAACAAAAAATGAGACTATTCAAATGTTTATCAAATGTTATAAAGCCTAAACAAACAAAGATAAATAGATTATGATGGAAGTAAACCCATTAAACCATATATATTATGTAATAAATTCCAAATTATAATATATTATTTTGGATTCACTCTCCAAATCATTAGTTAAAGCCTTATATCATAGAAAACTACAGTATTACCTTATAACACAATTAGAGCCTTCCTAACCTAAGCTTGGTACTTATATGCTTATGATACCTAACATTAAACATGGTTATATTATTGGTGTCCCTAGTAATTATTATTTTAATATAACCATCCATGCCATCACACCATGGGGATCCAAATAATTTTCTCTCTCCCCACCTATCAATGAATGTTTCTTCTATCCTCCTCCCCCTCTTTCACAAGTCAACAATTATGAAATCAATCAACATATTTCCCTATATGATATTTGGATATGTTTTCATAGACCTACCATAGAGATATACATATTTTCCATCTTAATTATAATTGGTATTATCCTATAAAATTTTGTTTGTTTAACATAAATTAGGGTCATTCCCATGAAACTTATATGAAACTTAGACATCTATCTTTTTATTTCTTACTTGGTCTAGAATTTTATCATGAATCCCCAACTAGAGAGCATCATCAACCATATAATAAGGGATCTAAGTTTAATGAGTATAAGGTTAAATTTTAATAACTTCACCAAGGAAATTCTTAACTTACCATTTATTCTAATACATAATCAAATTCAACAAACCAATCATAAAAATTAAATCAGTTACCAACCAAATGCTAATTTAAATGAAACCATTATTAATCCTCATTCTTTCAATAATGAGGAAAAATTGGTGAAATTGAAAAACATGAAGTATGTTTTTATATACATATATTATTATCTTCATATTCCTTACCATACTTATAGAATAGTTTCAAACTATCCTCCACATCAATTTTTAGCTATTAAATTGAACAAATATTTACTTATGTATTTTACGATACCTAAATTATATTAACCACTGATATATTGTTTTATTTAGATCATAATGTACCATCTAACCTTGTATGCTTCTATATTTTTCAAGTTATATTGAAGTATTCACTATAGTATATTTATTTTTCCACTTTTATTCATATTGTATTAGCTAGATTGGTATAATATTTTAGTTTTATCCAGATGTAGATGTATCACCTAGATCAATAAAATATGTTTCCTCAACCCATTATATATATAATTAATTGACATATTTGTATAATAATATCCACCTAATTCTTACTCTATTATATCCCTGAACTTGTCACAATCTAGTTCTCTACTCATTTTTATTCTTATATATCAGTTGAGATTATATATTTTGTTTGTAATGTTTAATTGTAACCAATTGCATTAGAGAAAATCATAAACTTAACTCAAAATACATAAAAAATATTGATTTTATTTAGATAGTACAATTTAACTCCAAATTATATTAATTTAAATTTCATTTGTAGATGATCTAATTCAAAAATTTCTCCCTCTTTTAAAGTATCATTTAGCTCACACTGGCTTTAGTGAGTGGGATACCATAGAATAAATTTATATCCTCCCATATAAAATTCCATTTATTAATATTATAAAGAATTATCCAAAACATAAAAACCAATTTATTCATATTTTATTTGATATGAACATTCCTCTACCACCACCTATGGGGAAAGAAGATCCATTACTTGGGTTTAAGTTAACCATTTTACAAAAATGGAATAAATTTACATCAATGTTGATCACACTAAATATTAATCCATCTTTTTAAAATTTCATATCACATATATGATTATTGATAAAGTATTAATTCATGTATACCACCTCCTGTGTTTACTTACATCCTTTTTAGTGACAACCATGATCAGGGAGTCTTGATATATAAAGGCTTTGAAACTTGTGTTTATATCTTGGAATTCATTCAAACCCTATGATATTATGAATGTAACCTTAAGTTTAATAAAATTCCATGTCAATGATATGATCTAATGAAAATAAATTTATTATCTTGTGTTATAATTCTTATAATATAACAATATGTTAATACTAGAGTTTAGGTCATGACATTTAATTTTCCTATATCTTGTTACATTTTGTTTGATTCCTGTTGGACTCATTGTATGAGTTTCATTGCCTCTTTTGCATTCCAATGCATGTATTTTTGTTGCATGTGTTCCATTCACAAATTAAAATGTGATACCAAATTTTATAATTTAACAATTTGAAAAATGTGATGTCTATAAAATCACAACCATTGAACCTTTATCTATAATACAATTTCATGAGTATTAATTTTTTAATGATATTGTCATCTAAAATTGAGGTTATAGTGGTCATACCAAGATTGTGAGTAACATTCCACATAGAAATATTCATATTTATTATAATGAGACCAATGATATTATTATAAATTATATTGAAACATTAGACATTAATTCAAGAACACAATAGGTAAGTTCACAAAGATGGGGGATAAAAAGTGGCCTACTTATGGACATGATTTTTTTAAAAAATTTTAAATTTGAAATTCTATAGTTAATTTGAGATATCGACACTCAAAATTTAAATATGGTGTGAATGAAATGTATAATTTTGAGTCTAGTTTTCAAGAAATTATTTTTTTAAATGGTTAAGTATAACTAGGTCAAACATCTAAAATTTGAAGAACTTTTATTGTTTTCTAGAAAACATAGTAGATAGACGGCCATGTTGCATACCAATTTTTTAGCAGCATTTATTATTATTTGAAATCCTTTGGGGAGAATTTAGATAAGATCTTATAGTATGTCACCTTTATGTTTTATATTTTTAAATGAATAATTTTATTTTTATAAATTTTGCAAGTAAATAGATCCTAAAAACTTACAAAAAAATGGATAGTCATCTATGCGGTATGCCTAACTACCTCAAAAAAAATGAAAATCATTTTTTTATGAATGTGTGTATAATTAGGCCTAGTTTGTTACCATATAACTTGTTTTTCAATTGGATCAATGAAATACAAATTACATGAACATGTATAGGCATGTATGTTTATGACATGTAGTGGCCTAAAAAAGGCATAGTTAAAAATAAACATAGTTTGAAACCTTAAATTTGTCCAAAAATTATAAAAATCATATTTTTTGAAATAATAAATATTTCACATCATGACGGTATTAAGTTTTTGAATTTTCATGTTGAAATTCTTAGTGTATTTACCAATCAAAGTAAAAATTTGTAATTTTTATCAGACCCTTTAAAACTCAGTTGTACATTGATAGTCCAAGACTTTGGATAAGAAATAAAAGCCATTATAAATCGAAAATATGTGGGAATTGAATTCAAACTGAACTACCATGATTGATTAATAACCTGATCATGTTATTAATGCTAGTAATATGATCACCTTACCTAATAACATGATTATTTTAATAACATGATCATGTTAATAATGTGATCATATTAATAGCATGACCCTATTATATATTATCAAAACCCTAAAACATGTGGGAGTTACACATGAAAACAATTTAGGATATAATCTTATATTTACTACTCTAAATGTGAACTATAAGAAAATAAATGTAACAAATGTAATAAGATAAATTTAAACTTATACTTTGAATTTGCTTTAGTAAATATAAGAAATGAGAGTCACTCAACATCTGATAAAGTTGGTCTCATAGATTCATACCTTATGACAACGAAAATAATTTTTCAAAATCTAATATGGTCAGTACATAGGCATTTTCACAGTCTAGGTATTAAACGTAGGGATTTTAGTACATAAATTTTGCAATTAATATCCATTTTTGGTAAAAGTATATACATTTGTTAATTTTTTGTGCCTTCCAAATTGATTCTTGGAATTGATAAGAGTCATAGGTCTATCAAAATTGAATTTTAAAAATTACTCACTTTGAACTTGATCCAAAGTGGTGTGATTGGGGTATTGTAGGTCATATTGATGACCTACAGACATTAAACGACCACTTTGTGATAATCTCACTTGTTCATCATCCCTCCCTCATCCTTTATCACTTTTTACTCATCCATCATTACCCCTAATAACTCTCTCATCATTTTTCATTGTCACTAATCACTCCCTCATTAACCCTCACTATCCCTAGTCATATCCAATCACTCCATTATCATCCATAATCATTTCCCCATTAACCTTAACTATCCCTCATCATCCCTAATCACTCCTTATCCATACTACATCATCCCTAATCACTCTTCCTCCAAAATATCTTCCTCATCCCTACTCATGCTTAATCACTCCTTAATTTACCTTCATTGTCTCTCATCATCTCTAATCACTCAGGCTTATCATCTCTAATCATTCCTCATTGATTATCACCATCCCTCAATATACCTAATCACTCCCTCCTCATCCCTTATAATCTGTAATTAATCATTCTTTATCTTTCATCATCACTAACATTATCTCATATGCCCTCATCATCCCTCAATATCCCTCATCACTCCATTATTGACCCTCATCATCCTTAATTACTCCCTCATCATTTGATGTAAGTATATGCTATAAAGATATTTTTGATTCTAATAATGTGTTATTTAATCCATGATAATTGAAATTAACTCTTTTTTGGGACTTGTGTTGTCAATTCCCATTTGTGATAGTCAAATTTATTACTAATTAAATTGGATGACATTCCAAATTTATAGTCAATCAACATACGTAATAACATAAAATAGAGATTGAATTTTAGTTCATCAAATTATTTTTACTATGCAACTGACTAGATGAAACTTTATTTAGTTCCACGTTTGGTAGTTTGGTTCAAAAGATTAAGATTAAACATAAATCTCTCATATAATTTTCTAATTATGAGAAGATTTGAATCAGATGCAATGTTATTTAGTGTTTCCCATTTATTTATGACTTTAATCTTGGTCAATTTCACATATGCACTCCATGTGTGTATACTATGTCTAAAATATTTTATATCTTGCATGAAAAATGAACATTTATTCATGTTATCATAAAAATATATTTCTAATAAATGTGAAACAATATTTCAACAGGGTGTAGATGTTCATATCATGTTTTATAAAGATTAAGATGTCATCGAGTTAGATTAAAATAATGACATAGGTAAAGGGCCTGAGGATGTCATTCAACATATTTAAATTAATGAATTTATTACATGAGTTATTATAAAAGGCATAACCAACTAGTCAATCAATCATTCCTTTAAAAAAAAAAAAACTATATTCGCAATGTCTATAGGTTTAACATGAATATGATGATACCCAAACTTAAGATAAAATTTTTCAAATACTTATACACCAATGATATGTCATAAATATGTCTTAATATTTAATTGAGGATGATAGTTCTTCAATTTTAATCTTGTTAAGGATTTTTTAAATTGATTCACAACTTTGGCACAAACACAATTGGGATTGTATAAGGCAATTATTTGGGCATTATGTTTCCATTATCCATGATTTCATGGATCATAAAGATTTTTGAGGTAGAGGTAGTTAAGGGATCAAATCAATTGTATTGTTTAATTCAGAGTATGTAAGAACCTATTTAGGTGATTGAAAAATATATTTTTATTCATTTAGTTTATGGTTTAATTATTTTGTCTTTGTTATTGTTTGATAAATCACACTATCATATGATGACACAAGAATGTTATTATATTGACTTATTACCATCAAGAGTATACTTCTTACTATAACTGATAATATTTTTGCACTTCCTAACACTAATGACTGAAATATTGTGAACTAACTATGATATATAGTATTTCAAATCATGAAAATCTATCAAAACTTTTCAAGGATTTACTTCATAGACTACATACCCATGGTAAATATATGGCTGATCACATGTGGTGAGATGTCACAAAGAATTGTATCTTTAAAAACTTTGATTTTATACACCAAGTGACACTACTAGGTTATCCATTTATAAAGGCATAAACTATACCATACACTAACATATTCTTATGGAAGATGTATAAATTTAATTTTCAAGTTTTTAAAATATGCTTTAAGAGAAATTAAATTCTTTTGACTTTTATTGGAAACAATGAAGTGTATTGGCTCACCATTGATATATATTTATTAATGAAACAATATTTTTAATTAATATAATTTATTTTTATGGGAAGTAGAGATATTTTTAGTACCAATATATCATTAGGTTTATAATATATTATCTACTTACCTTTTTACAATGCTATGTAACTTGTACGCAATTCTTGAGATGTGAAATTATAGAGCTCATAGTGTGACACTCTTCATTGGATTGAATATTGAATTTATGAATTAAACATGACTATAAAATCTTGGATTACTTTTTCTCATCATTTAAAAAAATATTTTACACTCTTTGGTATGATGACTCAATCAATAGGAATATAAATAGAAGGTCTTCAATGTAATTATCTAGATCGTAAAATATCCTCATATGGAAAGTAATTGATTTGTTTTAGGAAATAATGTAGCTTGGTGATCTTAATGTATTTATTATACATTTTTGGTGCTATGTTGGGTTTACCTTCTTATTTTATTTTGGAAGATTTTCAATTGTGAATTACATCATTTCTAAATGTTTTAACTTTGCCTCAACATCTTTTTTACCACTATGTCTCTAATTTTATACTAGCACTCAACTCTCCACTTATATCTCCTAACATTGTTAAACCCAAAAAACATACTATCATCAAGGTATTGGATAAAGTGATTAAGGATGAGGAGGGATGAGGAGGAAATGAGTAGAGATGGTAAGGGAGTCAATAAGGATGATTAAGGATGGTAAGGGTCAATGAGGTAGTGATTAGGGAGGATGAGGGAGTGATTAGGGATAATGAAGGATGGTGAGGATTAATGAGGAAGTGTTTAGTGGTGATGAGGGATGAAGAACGAGTGATTAGAGATGATGAGGTATGATGAATCAGTGATTAGGGATGATAAGGGATGGTGAGGGTTAATGAGGGAGTGATTATAAATTATGAGGGATGGTAAGGGTCAATATATAAGTTATTAGGGATGATGAGGGATGATGAAGTAGTGATTAGGGATGATGAAAAGGTGATCAGTTATGATGAGATATAAAGAGGAAGTGAATAGGGATGATGAGGTATGGTGAGAGCCAATGAGGGAGTGATTATGGATGATGAGGTAGTGATTAAAGATGATGAGGGATGGTGAGGGTTAATCAGGGAGTGATGACATATGATGAGGGATGAGGAATTAGTGATTAGGGATGATGAGGGATAGTGAGGGTCAATAAGGGAGTTATCAGGGATGATGAGGGAGTGATTAGAGATGACTAAAGATAATGTTGGTCAATGAGTGAATGATTAGAGAAAATGAATAATGATGAAAGAGTGATTAAGGGTGATGAGGCATGAGTAGGAAGTGATCATTGATGAGGGGAGGATTATTAACAAGTGAAATAAACACAAAGTGGTTGTTTGATGTGTTTCGGTCATCAATCTAACCTATGCTACCATAATCACACTACTTGGAATCAATTTAAAATTTAGTGGTGTGAAAACTTAAATTTTTACAAACATAAGACTCTTATAAATGCTAGGAATCAATTTGAAAGGCATAAAAAAAGACTATATGTTTATCAAAAATGGATATCAATTTTAAAAATTATTTCCTAAAATTCTTAGGTTTAATACTTAGACCCTGAAAATGCCTAAGTTCAGGCCAGATTAGATTTTTAAAAACTATTTTCCACATCATAAGTAATGTAGCATTGAGACCAACTCTATCAGATGTTGAGTGAACCTAATTTATTATATTTACTATGATAAATTTGAAGTATATTGTTACATTTATTTTATTATACTTAACATTTAGATTAGTAAATATAAGCTTCTAAAAAAAAATTCCTTCATGTGTAACTTCCACATGCTTTTATGTGAAAAATATAAATAACACGGTTACATTCCCTATGAACAAAATTTCACTCCATCTAGATGTTCATTATTTTAATTTTTAAAACAACAACACAATCATATTATTATTTTTATAATAATGTGATCATGTTATCTACTAACACTATCATATTATACATTAACATGATCATGTTATGGCTCGGTAATTACTGAGCCATAATTTAAATAATGCAATCAAGTTACCTATAATATCTATAGAATTGTCCCCTAACTTTGTGCACTTACCCCAATTGTCACTTATCTTGTGACCCAATTCTCATAAGAATATAATCAACAATTTTCCCACTTATTTTTCAATTTCTAAGAAGTATCCTTTGTATAAATATTTTAGTGACAAAATGGCTGAATCCATATATTTATATATCACCACTCCTAATAATCATTAAAGCTACACCTGAAATGACCCATACATTTTTTTCCAATGCCCAACTAATGTTTTATATACCCTTCCTCTTGATAATCCCTTTATGCATATTCAATCAGAAGTGATTAGGTTTTATTATTTTCAATCCCTTTTATATCATATGGTTACAAATAAAAAATCCAAATAGACATTAAAAAATAAAAGTGAACATCTAAGTATGGAATTTACATTACTTGAATGTAAAATTATAGATATAAAAGATCCTAAGCATGTTATTATCATTCATATATCTACATATGCAATCAAGGTATTTGTAACTCAAAATATTTCATTTAAATATTATATTAAATAAAAAAATACATATATAACTAATGGTTCAAAAAAATGAAATAATCTTCTTAAGAATCCTAATGAAATTCTAAGAGATATTATTTGAAAATATTTAATCACATTGCCTCCTATGTATCCTGTAATAAAATCAAGTTAATATTGTGCCTATCATATAATGAATGGACATTGTATAGATAAGTTTTGGGATTTTATTAATAAAATTCAAATTATTAGTGATAATTGTGAACCTACATTAGAAACATTTGTTAAATAACCCCCATATGCAAGAACACTTACTAAATTTAAGCATCCTACTCAAGGTATGCTTGCATCTTCCAAGGATAAAGTACAAAACACATAATTAGAAAAGGAAATATTGTAAAAGGAATAATTAGAAAATAAAATATTACACAAGGAATAGTTAGGAAATGAAATGCTAGAAAAGAAATAATTTATAAAAGAAATGTTACAAATAAAACAAATATATAAGGAAATATTATAAAATGAACAATCATATAATAAAATGTTATAAAAGAATCAACTAAAAATTTAAAATTTACAAAATAAAAATTACAAAATGAGAATCTACAAATATAAAGGTTGCAAAAACAAGCACCCACTAAGGAATGAAGCATATATAGGAGATGGTTTGTCTCTAAGTAAGTTCAAAGTCAATGTATAACTAAAAATTTAGATTCTCCATCATAATTTCCAAGGATAGAAGTAAAAATATTCATTAATATCAAAGTTATTTCAATAACACCACCCAAATAGATGGTTCAAAATATATAATTATGGTTATCGAATCCCCCAAAAAGCATTACTATACCCTTTATTGTATCTCTTGGATATCTCTTTTAACATATAATAGACTACTAAACATATAACATATGTTGGATCAATATAGTTGACATTAATGTTTGATTTTAGATTATGTTATATTACATCAAATGATATTTCTAATATGTGCCTAAAATTGTGTGCTTGAAGGATAATGGTTATATTCAATGGGGAAAATCATTGATAATAATAAGGATTACTTTACATTTGATTAATTTTTTAAAAATATGGATAATATTTAAAGTGATAAAACTATATTTAAGATCTTTATTTGATGGCCTCACATAATATAACTGACTATATATTTAAAAATAAAAATCCAATATATAGGGCACTTACTTATACACATTCTATGAAACATAACTTATGTAATATAAATCACTCTAATTCAAGTGTTCCTAATCATATAGTATCATATTTACAACATAATAATTTAGTTAAAATTAGGATACATACTATTCACATTTATTACTTCCATGTAGTTGGTCAGAAAACTTTTAAAAAAACCGTAAAATAATTTTGGATGATTCAATGGATTTATTCATGATACAAATATATTTTACATAACTTATTCATGACTTCTTGATTGATCAAATTATCTATTATTCTAATTTGTCATACATTTGTACATATGTTGATACATTTATCAGTCTTATAACCCCTGGATTTTTTTTTTTCGTTTTGCCCTTTCATTTTGATCTTTTATTCTTATGTTAACATCCATGATATATATTTAACATTGAAATATAATTCACAATGACATGATTCTAGTGAACATCTTGTTATGACATATAACTTTATTATTGTTATATAATGACTATTTATGCATTCCATGGATTACATTGAGCTTACACAATCACATTCATTTTTATATGCATATCACATGATCACATAATAATTATTTCCAACTGGGGGCATGCATATTCTTATTTTTAAATATGACTTATTTTTAATTAGAATATATTTTTGGGGTATATCACTTCCTTGGACATGGTCCACAAAACCATGTTATTACATCTATTTCACACTATGACTTAACATGTGTTATGGCTTGTTTGGATACCTTATATTATTAAAAAAAATTAGTATTTATACATGATAATTTAATCATCTTTTTATATCCCAAGGTTAAAATAAAAATAAAAAATACCAAACTAAAAATAATTAAAAAATAAAAAATATAGAAATATTTACAAATAAAAAATAAGGACCTAGCTATGAAATCATTACTATATTAAACTATTTACATATGTTATTTATCACATGTTCTATATATGTCATATTATATTTCATATCAACATGTACTTCAAATATTTGAGTGTGATGCAAGACATACATATCATATGTGAACACATAGATGTTGGAATCTCCTATACCTAGGGGTCATGATAATGTTAGGTGGATATTTATTGTATGTGGGGTTTGGAATTATATGAGAAACTACAAGTTTATGACTAAATTAATATAGGATTTTATGTTGAGTTTGTTGATCTTATTTATATTGATGAGACAATTAAGTTTTCAGTTATTATGATACATATCATGCATCTCGCATTTGTGTGTGGTGCAATGATCCATATCATGATTTTTTTAATATTATTATATAGGATTATTTTATTATAATATAAGTGATGATTATTATTTCATGTCTAATCTATAAATATTTGCTTATATGATACTTATACCCCCTGAATTACATATGTCAAATACATGTCTTGATGACATATACATTACTATTATGATATATTATCCACATTCATACTTTATTATCTATTTATACATGACATGCTATTCTTAAATACTATTTTTAGATTAGTGATTTATAGGTTGGATCACTCACTTCAAAAGTGGGGTATATTAGTAGGAATTTCATAAAGACACTAGCCTCCAAGAACATAAAAATCAGATTTTGGGTACATAGCAGAAATATCAAAGATTTAGAATAGTTCAAATATCATATTGATCTGAACATATGAAATAAATTTAAATATTGTTACATATTTTGTAGGCATATGTAATTTATGTGAACTCAATTGATTATGTTATAAGTTACATATTATAGTTTTATATTTTCTTGAGTTCATATGCCATGCACATGAAAAGGGTATATAGGGACAAACACTAAATATTTTCCCATACATATACATTTGAGATGTAGGTTTTCATATTTTAGCATATAGATCCATAGCATTTTATTGCACATCAATTGGTACCAATAAAATTGGGCATGATGATTATTCATGTACATATATATTATTCATGTTTTTTATTTTCATAGATTCAATGAGGCAGTATACTTGTTCATGCATATTTATATTTTTTGCATCAATCACTATTATCATTAATTATTTACAAAATACAATTTAATGGCATCCACTAGTTACAAAACTCGAATGTATAATTTGTTTTTAGTAGTAGATTCATGAATTTTAGGTAATGTACATTAATGTTCAACAATGGTAAACATCCATGGAATCACTTGTAGAGTACTCATTATGTGGTTCATACATAACAATCTTAAGGATCAACATTGATTATATGAGTTAGTGCAGTTAAGGTTTATTGACAGTCAATGTTTTTAGCACTAATATACGTTCATTAAGGTTTTGTAACTCATTTTACCAACACAATTGATTGCATAGTTAGAAATTTTTAGTAAAATTCACACAAAATCTCCATGTTATAGATCAAGGAAGCACAATTCTATAATGTTATGACACAATGGCACAATATCCATCAAGTTATAGGGAAACATGATTTACTAAAATATATAGTAATCCATTGATATTAATTTTTTCGGTAGTTTGAAATTCCATATCTAATATTTAAGATATGGGAATTAACAATACATTTCATTTTAGGTTTCCATGAAGAAAGTTTTTACATATTGAACTACCTGAAGACAAAGTGTTTTGTATATAGTCAAGTATACTTTATATTTTAAATCTAGTACTTTTTAAAACATTTGAAGTACTAGAATAAAAGAGGGACATTTGTATGGAATAAAATCAAGTATTAAACACTTGAAATTGTAGTTTTTGACCTTCCTTTACTGCACATGAATTTTTACCACATATATGCATCTTATTTTACAATATCTCAAATAATTAAATATATATGAGTATGACAACCTCCAATTTTAAAATTAATTACATAAAATGACCTCTGAGTCCATAAAAAAACCAACTAAATATCTTACCCAAACCTTTGAATATCAACATATCCACATTCCTATCTCTTGAACACTAATGTTAGGCTTAGATAGGTTTATCTATGAAAATTTATTGGGTGTGACACTAGTGTAATTTCTTAGCAATGGAAAATATTAACTAAAATATCATTATTATGGGTGAACACAATTTCCTATTATGTTAGTATCATGATAAATTACCCAAATTGACTCACATAAATAAAAAATAATCATACACATAACACTCACTTGGAATTTATCTGTCAAGCATCTACACACTAATACACAATGGTAAAATCCTCCCTATTTTTATTAATATTAAAATAAGTCATTAGGATTAGTCATCAACCAAGTTTAAAGTACACAAACGAAATAATAAAAATATATATTCTTGGTGCATACATATATAAAAGAAGACTAATTACACATTCACATCAAGGGGAAGAACTATGTTTGGATTTTTTTCATCTTTTTATTGTTAGATGTGTAAGTAGTGGTAAATCATCAATGTAGGTGATTACGTTAAACTCACTCCATTACACTTCCAATTATTGTTACATATTTCTACCCCTCACAAGTGGAACTAGGGTTTTAAGTAGGATACTAATCAATAAATTTTCAATCACAACCAAGCATCAATATCACACATGGTTTAGTATTATAAATGGACACAACTACACATATGGTTACAAGGAGACAAATAAAACTAAGGAAATAACATCAACATCAAACACAAATAGAGATATTTATACACTAGTATTTCATTATTGCCCAAGCATGCATAGATAGTATGTTAGATATTTTATATACTCGTAAACCTACTTCCAATCCTTTCTCATTTTTTTAAGTTAGTCATAGTAAGACAATAAACTAGGAAAGATATGTATATTGAACAATTTATTACTCTATATATTAAACATATGTCAATTGTTTTATGTATTTTAGTATACTAACTATAGACTCATGTCTAATTTTCATAATTTAAATTACTAATTATTTAATTTTATATATATATATATATATATATATATATATATATATATATATATATATATATATATATATATATATATATATATATATATTATATATGGTTGTATGATCCAAATTAGGTTTAAAAGTGACTTCATAATACTATTGAGACCAACACATATAAATTTAAATAACTAAAATAAGGACCCATTTTCTATATATAGTATTATATAATTTATCCCCATTGAGACATAAACTAACTTTGGAACGTAAAATATAATCCAATGTTATAAAATCACTTTTTTTCATAAAGTATGGCTCTAAATCATGAATAATCTTAGTTATAATGATAAGGATTTGAATCATGTCAATTTTTTTTAATAACCGATATAACCTTGCTTTTCCAAGTTTATCATATTTTGGTTTTACATGTGATATTTAATTCATAGGCTAGTTTTGAGATGACATATGTCACTTTATTGTAAAAAAATTCATAGACTATCGAGGTCTATTTAGGATATAAACAAAGCTACAACCTATTAATGACAAGACATTAAAATTACTTCTCTTTATCACCATCATCAAGAACATATTGAGTTGAATATAGTTTCATCATCATAAATAGCCATATCATTCTTGATGTTACCATCTTGTCTGATTTCCATTGTTTTCAAAAATGTCTAAGTCATGAAAATAAGTGTGAGATAAACTAAACGGTAATATGCCACACGTCTCCATATTAGTTTATCATATATATTTTATAAGAGTTTTAATAATTATAAATAAAAATCTAGTTAACTGATTGAGATTACTCCACATGTCATCATCTTTTTTTATCACATACTTTAACCAAAGGTTAAATTATTAAGACATGTGATGAATATCATAACACATGTCATCATTTATCTACACATAATCCTATAGCTGAAACTAAATAATATAAAGGTATAAAGAAATTAATAAAGTGATGTAATTTAATGTGTCATCCAAATATATGGACAACTATGATGTTTTATTCACCAATCGATCCATGTGTCCTTTCTAGCACACTAAACCTCCATATCTAATTCCATGTGGCATCACTTCGTATCTCTAAGCATTAGAATAATTTAGAGATTGGCTAAAACACATTTTAAGAAAGAATAAAAAGGCCATAGGGTGTCCTTTAAAAATTATCAACTACAACTAATAAGACATATATTATGACTAAGTGACATAATGACAAATGTTAAAGGAAAATGAACACATTAAAAATTTAATATAAATAATCAATCAAAAGAAGTGAAATAGTGACATATGTCAAATAAATTCATATGTAAATATTGTGATATAAAAATCAAATTCAAATCAAAAATATAATTTGGAGGTACCATTATGATGTAATTAATTGTTAAAAATAGAGGATTTGAGCATTAAATTCATCACTATAAATTGGGATATATGCTACATCCCCTAATAAAATAAAATACGTTTCAAAATAAATTAACTTAAAAATTATTATCTAAATATCTATATTAATTAAAACCCATCATTTTTAAGTTAGACACAAAACTTACTAAGAAAGATAATGGAGATCAAGAACAAGGGACTAGCTCCGTCACTATTTTATTTGGGGACCATGTAGGAGTTCAAAGATACATAGTTTGACACAATTACTATGTGAAACACACTTCATAATTATTCACCAATCTATGTAGAGGTTCAACCCAGTCTACCATATAATTATGAAGATAATATGGATTTGAATGAGAGAGAATGAAAATATTACTTTATCTCCAATAAAACTATTAGATTACACAAATCAAGAGCTAAGACGTGTATTTCTTTGTGTTGAATTAATATTTAATTTTTTTTACAATAGGTTAATGATATAATTCATAATAATAATAACACAAAATAATGGCCTACGTAGTTGGTGTAGAACTAAATAAATATTACCGATTAACTTAACTATATATGACTTATAATCAATAAATGGTTGAGTGGCTTAATAAAAATAATCTTAGGTAAAAATTGAAAGTATGGTCCTAAAATCCCAACTAATTTTAGATTAGGAAAAAAGGTCCCGATTTACCAATTTGGTACCAGTGTAAAAATTTACATGTATTTGTTAAACATTACATGAAGCCCAATCAATAATTTATATGTATGAAGTATGTATACCCTTATTATCCATGATTATAGATGATAAGGTAATCCCTTCATTAAGGGATATCATAAGTTAAAATTTAAAATCCCAAAGAGTTGCACATAATACATCAAAAATTAAATTATATATGATTTCATAATTGGTATATTATATTTGGGGTACATTGAGATCTAGTGGCATATCTCTCTAGGAAACCATAACAAAAAAAATGAATATATGATGATTTGTTCATCACATTCAAAATTTTGGAGATCAAATGTAAAAGATAATAGACACTTTCTATTCAATGGTGTATGATATAATCAATAAACAACCAATCCCAAGCTAATCTACAAAGATCAATAGATCATTTAAACCAATAAGGGATTATTAATTATATTATGGTCATATAATAATTAGAATTAAGGCTACATTGGTGGAAGCATTCTAATTACCTAGATTGGTCCTAGACAAACTAGTTTGAAAATAAATTATTTATCAATTGTTCAATAGTGTTGATTAAAATATTGTGTTGATTAAAATATTTTAATGGATAGACTATGAAAATTACAAAATAAACCCTTTAGTATTGGAAGAAAATAATTCAAAAACTATGAACAATTATCTAGAAACTCCCATCATATTGAACCCTTCCATTTCATATTAGTAGAGTTCATATTTTAGAACCCCTTAGGAGTGGTAGTGCAATGCATAAACAACATTGATGGTAATTTGAATAATAATTATGATCCCAAATAATATGGGCATAAGCTTGTTCTTATGAATGTTGAGGATGACTCCTAGGCATAAACAAAATTATAGCTATAGGAAGGTTAATAATATATTATCAATTGATTCAATATTATCCTAACATCAGAATGGATGATGTAGACAAGATAGAGCAAGAACATAATGGAAAATCCCTAAAATAGATAGAGAAACCTAATGAAGAGGATACGTTAGAGGATTATAATCATTATGAATTGAAGACAAGGGTCCTTAAGAACCTCAAAAAACCAAAATATGAAGTTAAAAACACTAATATAGTTACACAGGGACACCATTATGTCCAAGAGTCACCTTTACGTTCACACTAATAGTGACCATAGTCTCACCAAGTCCAACACCAGTGATAATTCAGCAACCTGTTTATCCTCAATTACACATTAAAACTATACCTTATATGTAAAATAAAACAAAAATTAATCTGCCTGTCGCTCAAATTACACCAGAAGAGAAGATGCCACCCTAGTGCTCAAGTGTATTACTAGGGCTCATCTACTTAGACATAGAGGATGAAAACATATAATAATACCTATTAGAGGAACATATAGATAAATATGAATGAGAAATAAATATACTATAAATATATGAATAACATGATGAGTAATTGACTACATTTTATTTGTTAAAATTTTTCCTAACACATATAACCTTAGGACCTCATATTATGAACCCTCATCACATTCATGATGAGTATTAAACTACTACAATAATATAATATACTAACCCTATTATTACCCAAGGAAAAAATAAAAAAGATATTCCTACTCATCCCTATTCTTAGGATATAAAATGAGTATCAATTAGTCTACATGGATCAAGCCATATGTTTTATAAAGACATAAATATATAGGATATCCCTATTTTAACTATTATTACTTTTGATGGCCTTCTAGTGATAAATAGTGATCCTATTGTTTGTTCCAAGTTGTACAACTCCATAATTCATGTTTGAATATTTTAAAATATGGAAAACAATATGATATACCTCAGTTATGTCATTATATCTAGGGAAGGGTTTAACATCTAGATGGATTGAACACATATAATAAATAAAAGCCAATAACAAAGGGTATGATTATTTCTCTACTACATTTGGTTCTACATGAACCAAGGTGATAGGATTTACAGATTATCTTGGTCATAATCAGAGATATTATAGTTCAATATAAAGGGAATTATTGGCACACATACAAATTTGATCAAGGCATAACCAAACATGCACGGTCCACTTGGGAAGAGTTGTCACACAAACTAAAAAAATTATTTGAAATCAAATACAGGATATCAAAGATAGATATAATGTGATTATAATATTCATATCTAGAAAAACTATTTACAACTAAGATCTAAATAGAAATTTACAATTTTAATCTTCAAAGAAGAATCACAGACACAATATTGATTTATAATATTTATGCATCTGTAAGAGAGTAACACCTATAATATTAAACAACATGTATCATTTATAGGGGTAGGACATGTAGGATGAGTTAGGTACATTTCAAGGGGTTGTGGTGGATTTGAACACTAGTAATTCCCTAAACTACCATGATATCATTCATTGCATGATGTAAAAGAATGAGAAAAAGATAAAGATAACTATCAAGAATGATTTGGATTCATTGATACCAATGAAATAAAAGATTTCAAATTATCCTTGAAATATCTAAAATATACAATTCAGTTGAAGTCTCAATCACTTTATGCTATCAACTCCATAAATCTAGGATATCCTTAAAATATTATCAACAAAACTTTCTCAAATCATAATGTAGAAAAGAATTTATAATCAATTTGAGGCCCATAATCACTGCCACTTGGGAACATAAAACTTGATAACTAATCAATAATGCATGAAGAATGTGATATTGCACTTCATTGACAAGAAAGAGTATAAATCACATATGGGTTCCATTGACTTAAATGTAAATCTATATACAATAATGTTTAGAATGCTAACATGGTGAAAGCATGCTGTACTTGATCTAAAATAGGCGAGGCATATACATAGATGATTTGAGAGTTTACTAATGACTGTAAACAAAAATTTCCAAATAAATAGAAGTAAAAAACATAGAAAAGATTTACCAAAAAAAATCCTATATAAAATAGACACCTCCTCTTTAATTATATAAAATTTATCACCTAGAATATTCCTAAATGATGCTCAATCTAGAAGATATCTTTTCATATGCCTAGATAATCTCATTCTCTACAAGGTAATCATTTTGGTGATTTTTTTATCCATGTAATGATGATATTTTATCTGCTTAACTTGATGTTTTTTGCATTTGAGATTAAGGGAGAATATTCTTTCTAGGTACAAAAAACTTTGTCTTTTTGTGCAACCATTTTGCCTTATTTTCAACTAGTCATTTTCCCACTTAGGATCCTCTCGTACTGAGGATGATGTGTCATTTTTTGATTTGATTCACACATTCAACTCTTTAAAAAATAAAAAATGAAAGAATGCAACGAAGAATATAAAATTAAAAAAATTGATCCTCAAGTCATACAATCATCTTTAGGGACATCCCTCCCAAGGCTAAAATAATATGTGTGATAGGATGAATCACATAGATCACATAATAATAGAAGACCATCATCACCAGCCTTGTAACATTCTAACCAAACTATATCTTAATAGGGATCATGAAATACCATAACTTATTTTGAATTTTTATAGTCTTGACCATTGAACTAGGATTTTAATTATAGTGCCATGAAATCCATTATCCTAATTTAGAGACATTAATATGATGTTAAGGTTTTTGTTTCACATTGGATATCAATAGTCCACATTGGTCAATGGGAAGGTCTTTCTTTTTCACTATAATTTCAAGGTCATTAATGAATATGAAGATGTCTTGTGGCACATCTAACTTTAGTGGGATTTTAGACTTATCTTGAACTTTTACGCCATTTGTCTCCTATAGGCTTCCAGACACTATGTGCAATTTATCACCATGTAGGTTTGTGGAATTCATGTGCACATTTGAACTTATATGAAATTTTATAACTTGCTTGCACTTTTGTAAAAGTTCAAAAGTCCATGATTTATCAAGATTTATATGTTTTTCTTTCCTTGTAAAATCTCTTCATTAAAATTTGTCACCTAAACAAATAAAAGATCCTCCCAAGACTCAAATCTATGGTCAGACATCATCTACTACATAATATTATAAATCATAAACTAAATTTATTTTATTGTAACAATACCCCTCTCAAATGCTATTTCATTTGCCTAAATATCTTTGATGACTTAGTGGATGTCTTCTTTTGATAAATGTCAATCTAGTTGTGCTTGGGTATATAACTTATGCTCATCAATAAAGACTTTTCAACCTTCCATTCATAGGTTGCATGTGCTAAGTTTATGAAGATGATACAAGTGCACCTTCAACTAATTTATGTGTTTAAAATTTCTATCACAAACACTACAACTCATCCTACACATTCATTTGATCATTTTATAATGTTTCTCATTATCAAAATAAGATTGAGTGTCTGAGTGAAACTAATAATCACCAAATTTCACCTCATTTGAACTAGTTTATAGGGCACCAAAATCCTTTATTGAATTCATGTAATCTCATAAAGCTTTAGTTACAAAAATAGCAGGGCACTCTTATTTGCAAATGCAACAACACTGATCATCAAGAATAAACCATAGCCTCACAGTACATGTTGATAAATATTCATTATGGCCACATGGAATATAAACCAACCACTCAAGTGGTTCTACACAAACATCATAATAGTATTCTATGTATATTACTTTGATTTCATTTTTATTTCCAATATGGTGAGTGGATATAGATAAAACATATCATGTTATTTCCCTTATCTCTTTCAGGTCATTTCTAATCCTATTGATGACATGTGGACTTTTTTACCTCCTACATGTTTTTAGAGTTCATGTGCACATTTTTAATTGGTGGGATATCAAAAATTATGTGCACATTTACACTTTATGCGAAAGTGCAAACCTCTCATGCATCTCTAAGCTTATTTATTAAGTCAATGCCTTTTGAAAGTTTCCTTGCATTTGGTTTTTTGAATTTAGAATTGGTTTGATATAAGACTTTACCATGGTATTTAAATATCCAAATCTCTATTTTTTGGCATAGGCTTCAGACTTATATGTACAATTTTCAAATTTGCATGTAAAGGCTATTATGTAACATTTTATTTCCTCCTACAGATTCATAACCACACAATTTTGAAATCCTACACCTGAATTCTAAGCCTCCAACACGTGTCCTTTAATACCTCAGTGAATTAAATGTTTGGACCATCATTTGCACTTAACATCAAAATGATTAAATAGTGCATATATATCCTAATTCACGAAAACACTTATATCATTTTTTTCTATCCATGACATTCATTTGAATTTTGTGCAGGCATGTAATGCCACCATGTGTTCAATTTTGTCTCCTATAGGTCTTTGATCCTCACTTTAATTTTTTCACTAAACAAGTTGTGATATAATATTGCAATTTCTTCATGACACATTAAAACACCATTCTCTTGCAAGGTAAATGTTAGGCTTAACATTTTTTTAATATTTATTCATTTTTCTAATCTTCATGATTTGATTCCACCATATATCCTTATCAAATCAAAATTAGAATAACATGAAAATTTTGAAATATTAGTGAAACCAAATTTTATGGGGTTTTTAAAACATGATTGCAAGAGTAGGACTTTATTTTGGATGAACATTTCTTACAGATTTCTTCAGAGGGCAATAATTAGAATTTTAAACACTCATTCATTTTTCCTATAATTAATGGGAAATGTAATAAATTGGTTATAACATATTCAAGCACTAATATTGGTTCTTTCCCATGGATTTACACCTCTTGAAAGTGTATAAATAACCCCAAAGAATAAGATCAAATGCCTATACCCTGGGCCATGAAGTTAGAATTTTCACAATTTCTTAATAGGCACCTTTGGAGACTCAATAAAATAAGGGAGGACCAACAAAGATATATTGGGAAGATATATGAATGAACACACAAAAAAAATAAGAAAATAACTATATAAGCAAATCCCAATGCAAAAGGAAATAAAATAAGAAAATTATACATAGTACATTACTTAACACAATCCTAGACTCAATCAAAGAAATACTTTGGATGTCTACAATTAATTGTAATTCCAGTATCTCAACATCTAAATCTCTTAATAATATAGTGTGTTTCCAATTATATAGTTATTATAATAAAGTTCCATCCATAAGGCATCAAATTTACCATGTTTTACTGTCTCCTCATGTCTACTATCAAAAATTAAAACTAGATCTCCTATCTTAAAAGTTAAAGAGTGACCCTTTTGTCAATAATATTTTTATTTTTTCCTTGAACTTTATGTGTCTTTCATGATATTGTCTTCTAGTTTTATCAAGATCATTAATCCGATTCATTCTTCTTTTATACTAGTTAATTTCATCACCTCCTTCTAGATATTTCATGAACTAAGAGTTGGCAACTATAGTTTCAAAGGTAAAAAAATGTGATCTCCAAAAATAAGCTCAAAATGGATATTAACTACAGGTCTCTTAGGTGTGATTCTATCATCCCACATAGCAAATTTCAGCTATTCATCTAAACGTTTCTTGTTAACCTCTAAAGTCCTTCTAATGATTTTGATCAAGTTCTTATTACTAGATTCTACTTGCCCATTCCCTTGAGCGTTGTAATTGGAGGAATAAATTAATGTGATACCATACCCTTCACATAATTCCATCAAATTTTTAGCTTTGAAAATCATTGCATTATCAAAATTTATCTTTATAGGCACACCAAATTTATAGATAATGTGATTTAATAGAAACTCCATGATCACTTGATGTTTACCTATTTTATAGGGACCACCTCAACCCATTTTGTGAAGTAATTAGTTGTAACCAATATCCACCTATTCCAAATTATTAATTAATTAGTGATATCCCCAACAATATACATTCCCCATTGTCTAGATGGGCCTCTAGTCGGTATAGGTTACAAGGGGAGAGAGATATGAGCTTTCAACCTTCTAGAAATGCACTGACATTTCTCACATTTTATTAATTTATATGCAACATCATTGAATAGTGATGACCACTAGCAACCATCTCTTAAAATATTCTTAGCTATGACTTTAGGTCAAAAGTGACCACCACATACTCCACTATGAAAGTCTTTAATTAAATCAATAATTTCTTCTTCTACCAAGCATATTAAGAGAAACCCATCTAGATTATTCCATCCAATCTATTTTTAGTCAAGAGATACTTTGGGTATATAATACTAAGAGTTATCCTTTAATTATTATCCAAGTTTGGGGACATTTCAAACTTTTCAAGTAATAAAAAATATCCTTAACTAAAGGGACATGTTAATTTTACTCAAATAATCGTCAATATTAAAAATAATTGTGTTTACCTCCACAGATTCAAAGCTGGTATCAACCATGAGCTTGGCTAAACCCATCCCTCTCACCAAATTGGTAGTTTGGATCTCCATGTCATACTCTTGAAACTTTTTTAGCCACCTGCACCTCTTGTTTAATACTTCAATCTGATTCAAGATGTCCTTGACCATTGTATGTGGGACATATGCAATAATCTTTGAACTCAAAATAAAACGTGTAGATGTTTTAACATCTTTCAAAAGGGTGAACACTTACTTTTCCATGATAATATAGTTTAGTTCAGATCCCTACATATCTTTACTAAATAAAGCTATGGGTTATTCATGACATTATCATTATTTTTTTCAATAGAAAAACAACTACAATATTTTACAATGCAAAAGATAATATTTGAAACTCCCTAGTGTAATCAAGATTGGCCAAGATATGGATATATTTCAAGGCTCCCTTGATCTCATTGAAATCTTGCATGCCATTCTTCTCCCACTTGATGGGTTGGTCCTTTTCAAACATGGAAATAATAGGTAGAGTGCTCTCTATAATGTTGGACACAAACCTTCTTTGAAAGTTGATTTGTCCAAAGAAGGACTAAATTCCCTTCTTCAATTATGGGATAGGTACATTTTTAATGGACTACAATCTCTTTCAATTAAGCATGACACCATCCTTAGATACTATGTGTCCCATTAACTTAGATTTGTATACTATGATGTGACATTTCTTTAGATTATGGGAAATACCAAATTCGCTACATCTAAGGAACACTTTTTCCATATGCTCCAAATGTTATTATCTATTTTTGGAGTATACTGTAATATCATCCTAATACATAATAATGAACTTGTTAATTATCCTTGCAAAAGTGATAACCATATATCTCTAAAATGTTTAACCAAAATTCATTAACCCAAAAGGCATTCCCATATAGACATAAGTTCCCTAAGGCATTGTAAATGCAATTTTAGGTCTCTCAAATTATTTTATTACAACTTGGTTATATCCTAAGAAACCATCTAATGTGGACAACATATCTGATCCTATAGCACTTTGAAATAGGTTATCCATATTAGTTAAGGTGTGATTATCCTTTAAATAAGATTTAATCAAATTTATAAAATCCACACACAAATAGATGTAACCATTCTTATTTATTATAGGGATTAAGTTTTCCACCCATGATGAATAATTGATGAGTTGAATAATCCCACCATCCCTTCATTTTTATAACTCTTTTTTCATTTGGTGGCCAAGATGGGGTTAATATGTCTCTGCTTTTGCCTAAAAGGTTTGATGCAAACTTTAATGAGATGACATGTTGAAATAGATCCTCTCTATATGATTTTAGTTTAGAATAATACCAAGGCATGCAATCCTTATTATTTTTTAACAATTGTATGTAGGATTTATTCTATTTTACACTCAAGTGAGTATTAATTCAGCCTTTTCTTGTATTTTATTATATGCCCAAGTTGCATTCACTCACATATTTTAGGATAAAGAGATATCTAATTTTAATTTTGTGTGCTACATCAAAAGATAATTCTAAACTTACCAATCCACTTGGAATGTGTTTGTCTTCCCAAATAAGGTTTTTTTCCCATTATCAATTTGGAACATGGATTCCAAGTTTATGATCTAACCCTAAAATTCTACTTCATAATTGAGAAACCTTTTGATTTAATCATCATCATCAAAGACTTGCCAATGATGAATGTTGTTTAGAACTAAAGGTATAACAAGTACCTACACTTGGTACTTACAGTGAGGGTTCATATTCTTATTTTCAAAATGAGTACCCAAACCTACAAGTTTGTCCACTTCATCATTGAAAATTCTATCATGATAACAAATATTGAAAACATAAAAAAATATTAAAAAAACCACAAACAACATTTCTATTTTATTTTAACCTTTTATTTATGGTGCATAAGTGTTTCATATCTTCTTAACCACTAATTATAAATTACCCTTTACAATCATACTTATAATTCTATGTTCATGGGAAAACATCAAACTAGGAAAGAGTGCCTCATATTCCTGAATGTTGTTAGTTCACTGAAAAGATAGCTTAAAAGAAAACTTAAAAGACTTTCTATTTTGGAAAAAACTGATAACCTCAGCTCCATTTCCAAGATTGGAGCAATCCCCATCAAAAGGTATTATCAAAAAATCATAACTTTCTTTATAAAATCCAACATCAAGAAAAACATATTGTTCAACAAAATCTACATTCCCAATAAAATTACCTAGCTCCACATAAATGCATAGAACCTCATTTAGAGCACATTTTGGATCTTCAAGAACATGTAACATTATAGGATCTCTATGAACTTCACCATCTTACCCTCCAAAAGAATGATGGCATAAAAAAAATCCATCAAGACAATGTGACCCATGCTAGTAACCTAGTTTCTTAAAAATATCATCCCCCACATAGGAGGCTAATCTACAAATACCAAATCTATGTTAAAAAATTCACCTAGATAAACCAATAATTGCACTACCAATCCATTAATTAGAACAATAAGTAGTTATTCTATTGAGTCTATGGCATAATACTCTCTAAAAGTAGATGTTATTCTTACTCCAAGCTCATTAAGGACATCCAAGGGCATCACATTGCAAGAGGCTCCTGAGTCAAACATACATTTTGAATAATTAAACAATTAATCAACAAATTAGTATAAAAAGAGTCAACATCTTAGTGACTTTGTATCAATGTAGTTCCCAAAAAAAACTCTAAGTCTTATTCAATAACCTCATGTGAGTCTTCATTATCATCTTGGGGTGTTGGGGGTGAAGTAATCTCATTGGTATTGTATTCTCAGTAAACTCTAAATACTCAAATTCCCTCCTTATATATTCTTGTATTCTTATTATATTTGTAAGTGGGATAGTATTTTTAGTTCACTCAATACATCAACCATATCACATACACTTTATTGAGGAAGTAGAGTATTTAGAGGAAGGGTGAACATAGTTTTAATATAAATACAATCATTTAAATATAGATGGGGAACATGATGGGATAAACTGGCATTTCTAATAGCATTTTTCAATGGTGGATTTATTCTTCCATCATTTGTACCCTTAGGAATATTGGATAACAAAATTTATCTATTCTTGGCTAGAGCACCTTTATATTTGATAATTTGGGAAGTAGGTGCTAGTTTAGAAGAACTAGGGATTTCTTTGGTTTTCTTAACTTCATTATTTTTATCCCCTACACTTTGATTTTTAGGGGTAGTCTCTTGAGGAGAAGTACCTTCTTGATTGGTTAATAGATTTTAATATTTATCTTAGGTAAATGAAACATTAATCAATAGTAGCTTATCCTCAATTGAAGGAGTTCTACCATCATATTTTTTAATCATCATAGATCTCAAAAACTCAAAGTCATGATTGTGAAACTCATATGCCTATGCCATGTTTATATCACAAAATAATTTAGGAGTTGGGACACATACCTCTTTCATTACACTCCAAAATTGATAAATGCTAGTATTACTCAATAATTCTATGGAGTTAAACACTTTAATTTGAAATATTGGGCAATCAAATATCATAATCTCATCACTTTTAGATGTAGACTTGGGCTCTTCTGCATCTTTATCAAATCTTTTAGTAGTATCACAAGGATAATGGGAGAAGAAGAATTTATCACTCTAATAAATATCAAATTCATAGTGTACAAAATTAACATTGGCATTCATTGGATCAAGAACCTCCTTCCTAGCTCTTCTATTTTCATTTATGTCATTTCTCTCATCTCCGATAAGTCTCTTCTCTCTATCGTTATCTCTATTTTAGAAAGAAGATCTCCCTTGTGCTTTATTCTAATTTTTACATCTCTCTTGATTAGAATATACATGAGTAATCCCCTTCTCATCTCTTGCCAACTTATATGGCATTTCTTTCACATTTGTGGCTAAGGTTTTCATAGTTTTCTCAAGGTTGGTAGTTTTATTGGACTCAAAATTCTCATGATTGGTCAACTTTACATCAGCCCTATTTTTCAGAGGCTTCCCCACAACATTTATATTATTTTAAATTTGAATGGCCATGTTGAATGGCAATCCAAAATTTTTGGGAGCCTTATATCTCAAGTAATATGTTTCCTTCTTCTCAAATGCATCACATAATTTAGTAAAATAATGAATATCACTTGGCATGATATTATCAAGTAATCTCATCACAGTCTTATTAAACCTTGTATTGATGTCCTAAAAACATTCATTTTGGTTCTTCTTTATGTTTTTAAATACTAAAATCAAAAATAGAGGATCAACTCTATCACCATATTTTATTCTAAAGACATTCTTCATTTCTTCCAATGAATCTATGTATCCAAGTGGAAGAGAACTGAACCATTCATGTGCATATTATTTTAGTTTGTGCATAAAAAGTTTAATGCAGACATCCTCATGCTCAACCTTAGAGTATTCATTTACAATGTGAAAATCCCTCAAATTTTGTTCTCTAGTCACTATATTATTTTGATAAAACTGAGGCAGTCTATTCTTTGCCTCATTTGGAACTTCATTGGGGTAATCCTCCATTTCATAAAAATTAATAGGTTTGAATCTAGGAATCTTGAATGTAGGACATTAATTGTCATCTTGATTTCTATGCCTCATGACTGGTTCTATGGTGGGTTAAATATTAATGATAAAGGGATGTGATGGAGTGTGTGAGGTGGACTTGAGGGATAAATATTTGTTAAGGGATCAAAATGAGGATGAGATTTATCTTGTTGAGAAGGTGCTAGATAATGAGCTGGAATATATGACTTCAAGTTATCAAGAGAACTATGATAATCATCAATTAAAGGAATTTCAAGAATAAGAAGTTGAGGTGTAGAAAAATTATGGTGGTCCAGACATTGCTTCACTCCAAAACTTTGTCCTTAAATTAGGCTCCAAACTTGTCTCCTTATTTTATGATGAACACTTAACTTAGAGACAAGATTTTTTGATGAATCACCTCTAAAAGAGGATACCAATCCTTCTAATTTTATAAATAAGAGAACAATCAAAACTTAATCAATTAAAGTGGGAATTAATATTTCAAAAATTAGATAAAACATCAGAGTCACCACTCAAACAAATCTCCTAGGATAGAACATATTACAAGCATACAATGATACCTTTTTAAATCATACTTTCTAGTAATCAATGATGAGATATAAAATCAAAGACACTAAAAAATATAGATTCATGTTCAAAACAACAAATCACATTAAAACATAAAAAAATAATAGTTCTCTATAAGAGTCTATGGTAATACTGATTCCAAGGATCTTATCCCTAGCAGTGACATTATCTATGTTATATAGTTTATAGACTAAAATAAATAATCACCTTAAAATAGCTTCAAATTTCAAATGCACAAATTAATATGAGTAAATGACACATGAAATTTCACAATAGAGTTAAATTGATCATATCATTTAATCATCGACAACATTGGTAGTGAAGTGTTATGTAGTTGATAACCCAAGGTAGCAAATTAGTGCAAAAATTTAGAAATATAACTTTAAAACCTAAGAAAAGAAAAATTCCTAACAATGGGGCCAATGAAGTGTTAGATCCTAAATGTAGACCTCTAGAATTCAGCCTTACATATTTGAAAATATGGAAAAGAAATATTATAAACCTTAGTTATGTCATTATAACTAGGGAAGGGTTTAACATGTAGATGGAATGAACATATATAATGATTGGAAGACACTAGCAAAGGGTATGATTAGTTCTCTACTACTTATGGCTCTACCTAAACCAAGGTGAAAGGACCTATGGGGTATCTTGGTTACAAAAAGTGATACTACAGTTCAATCTCCAAGGAACTATTAACACACATACATATTTGATGAAGGCATAAACAAAGTTGCATAATCCATTAGGGAAGTGTTATAACAAAGATTGATAACATGCTTTTAAATCAAATACAATATACTAAAGATAGATAAAATGTTATTTCAATCTTCATTTATACAAAAATTATTGAAAATTAAGAGCCAAATGGAAAATTACAATGCTAATATCCAAGGGTGAATCATAGACACATTCTAGATTTATAATACTTATGCATCTTTAAGCAAATAACACTTAGAATCTTCAACATGTATCATTTTCATGGGTATGGTAGGTAGGATGAGTTAAGTGAATTTAAAGGGATTTTAGTGGATTTTAACACTGAGAATTCTATAAACTAGCATGATATCACTCATTCTAGGATGTAAAATAATGGGAAACAAGACAAATACAACTATTAGGAATGATTTACATTCACTGATACCAATCCAATTCAACCATTCAAATGATCCTTGAAATCTATAAAGCATACACTTCAAGTGTGGTCTTAAGGAATTTCTCCTGTCACATCCATAAATCTAGGATATCCTTAAAATATAATCAATAAAACATTCCCAAATCACAATGTAGAAAGGAATTTATAATCAAAGTTCATGTCTAAAATAACTACCATTAGGAGATATAAAACATGACACCTAGTCAATAATGCATGAATAATGTGATATTGTACTATATTGATAAGAAAGAGCAAAAAACATAGATGGTTTCCATTAAATTGAATTTAAATCTACATAGATAAATGTTTGATAGTGTAATTATTATATTATTTATCTCAACTATTTGAGGGTGCTCGAATAATCCAAAGGATAATGTAGATCACACTATTTTTGAAAGACTATCGATTATGGATTGTACATAGGTGTTTAAATTGTCTAGATTGTCAATTAGTATTAGAGTTTTCTAGAAATTCTACTAAGCTATATATATAAAATTTGGATCTCCATTTTAATCAATGAAAAAAAATCAATTTTCTAACAATTCTGGTATTAAAGCTTCATCTAGCTTGATGAGAGCTCTTCACAACAGATTGTTGCACTTAAGAAGAAGTTGTAGAAGGCAGTTTGATTTGCCTATGTTACTTCCAATAAAGATAAAGGAGAAGAATGTTGTCTGACCTATGCAAGAGAAGCGACATCGAAAGAGTGGAATCATGTGACAATACGCCTGTAAAAGCAAGCTATTAAAATAGAAAACCATGGGAAATAATGACCACACAACAATTTGGCATGAAAGGTGCACAAAAATTTAGTGAAGGAGAACATAAATAACTAGAGAGGAAGCCAAACATCAATATCTATTTCTGTAGAGATCAAAAAATTTATGAGCTATTCCATTTAGTTTTATTGCCTATGTTTGGCATTTTGTGTCTCCAAGGTTGAGATTTTTATGATTAAATGTTTTTGGTCGAGTGTCCTATTGTCCAATCCAAAAACCATTTTTGACAACTAAATTATGTAGCAAGCCATTAGAACCTAATCAAAGCCATGCTTGGGGAAAGAGAAGCATGGGAAACCCAATGCTCTTTACATGATGCAGCTAAATTAGAAGAGAAACATGAATGAGTCAGCTGAGTTGTCTAAGATGAGATAGTGAAAGAATATTAGAGCAAAAATTCTAAAAAAGGTACATATAATTTTTATATTGAAGTAATAAATACTATTTTGCTTGTAAATATTTGCAAAATTAAAGTAGAAAACAAAATATGTCTACTCTAAAATTACTTTTATCAGATGCCCAACTTCTTAAAGGGACAAATTATGCTTCTTGGAAAAAAAAATGTGTATGATCCTTCAATTTGAAGTACTATGGGACATCATGAATGGGACCACGTGAGTTCTCACTGATCTTGATGCACTAAAAAAGTATAAATAGTTAATGCTAAGGACTTAATGTTGATTATTCTAAGCATCACTGATGATGTACATCAACATAATAGGGATGCTTACCAAGTAAAGATAGCATGGGATAAATTATCCACAAAATATATGAAGATCCTCCATCTATAGTCAAAACTTCATACACTCACTATGGAGTCCAATGAAATATTTAAGGAATTCTTATGTCGAGTGGTTGAGCTATGAACATAGTTATTATCTCTCGATGAAATGGTAGATGACCAAACATTGGTCCCAATAACCTTGCAAGAACTTCCTTCCCAATTTAGAGTGTTGATCACAAAAATGAATGTCTCTAAACATAAAGTGTCATTTGAAGATCTCATAAACCTATTATAGTAGGAAAAGTACATTAATTTAGCACAAGATGAGTCTCAAGATAAAGCTCTTAAAACTAAGCAACAATGAGGTAAAACATCATGCAAGGGACCTCTAGAAAAGAAACCATAAGATAGAAAAAATAACACTTATCTCATCATCAATCACATAATTGGAAGAGGTGGTGTCACATTATTCACACTAATAGTCACAACACAAATAATCGATGGTACAATAGCTGACAGAAAAGTCTACCAACAAGTTAAACACATCAGGGCATAATGATACTCAAAATTCAAAAAGAAGTCTCTGATAATAGAAGTAGAGACATATCATTTACCAACAAGATGATGAATCTAATGAAAATAATAAAAGAACTTAGTACTAGTCTCTTAGACCATACAACCCACAAGGAATATCTAGTTGATTGACTCAAGTGACACTAAGCACTTAACAGGGGATAAGAAGCTATTCAATTTACTGATAGACCAACCCACTGGAGATTGGGTTAGGATCACTAATGATAAAGTGTATGTTACAGCTAGAAAAGGTCAAGTTACCATTCCCTTAAAAACATGAAAATCTATGCTTACAAAGGTATTATTTGTTTTTGGATTGACATATAATCTCTTATCAATCAATCAACATTTGAATTATCAAGTGAAGGTGGTGTTTCTTATCAAAAATGGCATCAAAACCTACCTGATCTCAAAAAAAGGTAAAGTTCTTAATAAAGCTTTTCTGAAAGATAAGTTGTTTGCTTTAGATGTAGTTTTATCTTTTATAGTAGATTTATCTACCTCAATGGTAGAATCCACTACCCTTTAGCACTACCATTATGGACATTTATCATCTAGATATTTATACCAGCTAAGTTTTAAAGGGATGGTACATGGACTTCCTAAGTTGTCCAGTTCCTTAACCATTTGCCCTGGATGCCTTACAAGTAAACAACACAAGGATCCATTCAAAGATAGCTCCTTTCATGCTAAAAAGTACTTGGAGGTTATTCATATTGATCTAAATGGCCCATTACCCACTTCATTCTTTGGATACAAGTACTTAGAACTGTTTATGGATGACTACTATTATAAGATGTTGGTATTCTTCCTAAAAAACAAGAGTGAGGCCCTCCATCATTTCCATGTATTCTATCAATATGTTGTAAAGGAGATTGGGAAATCTCTACTTCACCTACACATAGATCAAGAGGAGAAGTCACATCATAGAATTTTTTGACATTCCTAAACTAGCAAGGAATCAAATAGAATTTAACTACTCCCTGCATGCCCCAGTTGAGTGGCATCATTGAGCGATGTAATCATACCATGATAGAAATGGCTCATTTCATGCTATCAACAATGAAGTTGGAGAAATGATATTGGATAGAAGTATTATATATAGTTGTGTATCTTCTCAATAGGGCACCAAGAAAGATTCTAAAGGAAAAAATGATTGAAGAGGTATGGAGTGGTAAAAATCCATCAATTTTTCATTTAAAAGTATTTGGTTGCATAATATATATGCATGTGCCAGCTGAAAAGAGGAATAAAATTGAGTCTAAAAAACTCTCATGTATCCTATTTGGATATAACACAACCTCAATACATTTCATCTCAAGGATACTGAGTCAAGGAAAATTTATGAAATTAGAGATGTGGTATTTGATGAATCATCCTTTGAGATAAAAAATGGTGAATCAATAACAAATACCTCTCACCTATTACTTCCTAAGTCATATGATGAGGAGACTTCTCACTAGGAAGAAGAGATGAAAGGGAAGATGTATGTGGATCTTGGAAAATTAGAACACCCACCAAGTAGTTCTTCATGTCTACCATGTAGTTCTTCACAATAGTAGCAGAGTTCTCATCCAAAGTGGGTACTAGGCACTAGTAGAAACTCTCATACTTCATCTGAAGTCAAAATAAGGAGTCAAGAAGACATGAGGTAAATTTTGCATTCATGAGTACAATTTTTTATATATCTAAACCTGATAATGTTCATGAATGTTTAAATCCACCACAATAGAAGAAAGTAATGGATGCTACGTATGAATCACTCATGAAGAATCGAACTTGGCTTGGAGATATGGTAGAAACTAAATCACATTTTTATCTCCGATATAAAACATGCCAAGACACCCTTGGAAAAGTATAGAATGTCATATTCTATGCCACTTTCAACACCAATGGAGAAAGGTTTGCAACTCTCTTGATTCTAAGACTCACCTAAAGTGGATACAACTCTCTTCAGATAACTCGTTAGCAGTCTCATCAAATTCACCTACACCAGACTAGTTATTTCTATAGATTTATGTAAGAACTAAAGAAAAGTCACCAGGTTTTATCAAAGTATGTTTTGAGATATGTTTGGGGTACACTTGAGTATGGTATATAATATAAGAATAATATTGAGTTCTTCTTGCAGGGATACACCAAATCGAACTACGCTGGATCTATTGATGACAAAAAGTCAACATCAAGATACATATTTTATCTTGAATCTGGACCAATCTTGTGGATTAGTAAAAAGAAAACTATTGTTTCTCTTTCATCCACTGTGGTAGAGTATCACTTCGCATGTGGAGCTATGTGTGAGGTGATATAGTTACATTACATACTAGCCAATATAGGCTATAATGAAAAGAATCCACCCATCATTTATTGTAAGAAACAAGGCATGTTAAAGATTGTAAAGAATCATGTTTATCATGAAAGGATGATACGCATAGAGGTTGAATGTCACTACATTATAGAACAAGTTTTAAACCACCACATCTAGCTCTAGTACTACCCTATAGATTTACAAATAGTAGATATACTCACCAAATCCCTTAGAAAGGTGAAATTTGAATAGTTTAAGGAGTAAATTTGTAAGAATAATGTCATAAGGGGGAATGATAGTGTAATTATTAAATTATTTATCTAGACTATTTGAGGATGCTCAAATAATCTAAAGGATAAGGTAGATCACACTATTTTTGAAATACTTTTGGTTATGGAATATGTAGGTATTAGAATAGTATAGATTGTGAATTAGTATTCCAATTTTCTAGAAATAATACTATGATACATACATACATACATACATACATACATACATACATACATACATACATACATATATATATATATATATATATATATATATATATATATATATATATATATTTATAATCTAGATGTCTATTTTAATCAATGAAAATAATTCAATTTTATAACAATGTTTAGAATGTTAACGTGGTGAAAGCATGGTGGATTTACTCTAAAATATGTAAGTCATATACATAAATAATCTCATAGTTTAGTAATAAATATACATAACAATAACCTTAGCAACAAAAACAAAAAACATAATAAGGATTTCCAAAAAAAAAGGCCTTTATAAGGAGGACACCTCTTTAATTATACAAAATTTTCTCACCCTAAATATTCTTGAAAGATGCTCCATCTAGAAGATATCTTTGCATATGCATGAAGACTCTCATTCTCTTCAACGTAATGATTTTGGTGATTCAATTTTCCATGTATTGATGATATTTTATCTTCTTGACTAGAAGTTTTTCTATTTGAGATTGAGGGAGAATATTCTTCCTAGGTGCAAACAAAATTTGTCTTTATGTGCAATGATTTGGCCTATTTTTAACTAATCATTTGCCCACTCGAATTGAGAATTTTGTGCTAACTATTGATGTAACTAACACTTTCAAATATTCAAATAATAAAGAATTAAATAATTGAGGGAAGAATATAAAATATAAAATTGATCTTCAAGTCTTAGATTCATAATCAAAAGTATCACCACAATCATATGATTCCTCTCTTTCTACTTGTATTTTATTCTATATGGACCTATATGTTTGAAAAGCTTGAAAATACCAATCCAATTTAGGGACAACCCTCACAAGGCCAACACAATATGTGTGATAGGATGAATCACATAGGTCACATAAATATAGAAGACCATCATCATCAGCTTTGTAACATTATGAACAAACTATATTTGAATAGGGATCAAGAAATCCCATAAATTCTTCTTCTAAATTTTGATAGATATGACCATTGAACTAGGATTTTATTTTTAATTCCATGAAATTCATTCCCCAATTTCAAATACTTTGATATGATGTTAAATCATTACTTACATGTTGGATATCGAGACTCAACCTCGGTCAATGGGAAGGTCTTTCTTTTTTTACTTTTATTTTAAGGTTGCTACTAAATGTGAAGACATCCCATGACACATCTATGATCGATACTATTTTGAACTTCTCTTGAACTTTTATACCATTTATCTCTTATACGCTTTTGGACCTTAGGTGCACTTTTGCACTATGTGGGTTTACAGAAATCATGTGCACATTTTCACTTCTATGGATTTTTGAAATATGCTTGCACTTTTTCAAAAGTTTATAAGTGCATAACATATCTAGATTTCCATGCATATATTTCCTTTGAAAATATCCTCATTAGAAAATTTTACCTAAAGAAATAATAGATCCTATTGAGGTTCAAACTTATGGTAAGACATCATCTGGTACATAATATTATAAAGAATGAGCAAAATCAATTTTCTTATTACAATACCACACTCGAATGCTATTTCATTTGCTTGAACATATTTGATGACTCTATGGATCTCCTCTCTTTATGAATGTTGATATATTTATGCCTTGGTATATAATTTTTGTTCATCAATAAAGACTTTTTGACCTTCCAGGCATAAGTTGCACATGCTATGTTTATTAACATGAGACAAGTTCACCATCAACTAACCTATGTGTTTGAACTTTATGTAGCAAAAATTACATCTCAATTTACACATTGATTTGATCATTTTTTAATGGTGATCATCATCAAAATAAGATTAAGTATCTAAGTGAAACCAATAATCACCAACTTTACCTTCATTTGAACTAGATGATAGGGTACCAAAATCCTTTATTGACTTTGTGTAATCTTCTAAATAATTATTTAAAAAAATAGTAAGGAAATATTGTTATCAAATGCAAAATTGATCATAAATAATAAACCTCAACCTTGATGTACTTGTTGGTTAAACTTCATTTTGTCCATATGGAACATAAACCAACCTCTCGAGTGGTTATAAATAAACAACATAATAGTATTCCATGTATATAAATTTGATTTAGTTCTTCTATATAATATGATGAGTTGAGATAGATAACACTTAGATTCTTATTTCCCTTGTCACTTTTAGCTGATTGCTAAACCAATTGATGACCTGCGTACTTTTTTCTTTCTAGCAGGGTTTCAGGGTTCATGGGCACATTTTCACTTGGTAGGATTTTAGAAGTTACATGCACATTTACACTTTATGAAAAAATACAATACTATCTCACATCTCCAAGATTGTTTATTAATTTGAAATATTTTGAAATTTTCCTTCCATTTGGGCCATAGAATTTAAAACTTGATTTGACATAAAAAATTTCTATGGGCTTTGAACATCTAGGACTCCCTTTATTTTCATGTATCCCAAGATTAAGGATTCTACTTATAATTTGAAAATTTTCATGTAAAGGCTAAGATGTAACATTTCACTTCCTCCTAGAGAGTCATAACCATGTAATTTTGCAATCGTGACCTAAGCTCTTGATCCTCTACCATGTGTCCATTAATGATTTATTCCATTTAGTGTTTGGACCCTCATTTACACTTAAAATAGAAGTAACGTAATAGTGCATCCACGTCCTCATTCCCAAAAAAAATTAAATATTTTTTCTTATTTGGGATATCCTTTTGAAATTTGTAGGGACATATGATTGCACCATGTGTTCCATTCTATCTCCTTCGAGTATTTGGTCCTCACATGCTTTTTTACACTAATCAAGTTGTGATATAATATTAAAATTTCTTTGTGAAGTTCAGAAACTCTGTTCTCTTCCAAGGGAAATGTTAGACAATTTTTTTTTAATATTTAGTCATTTATTTAATCTTCATGACTTGATTCCACCATGTATCCTTGTAAATGCCACATAAAAAAATAAGAATTTTTTTAAGCATTAGTGAAACCAATTTTAGGGGTTTGTAAAACACTATTGCAAGAGCAGGATTTTGTTCTAGATGAACATTTCTTGAATATTTCTGTAGAGAGAAATAGTTAGACTTTAAAACACTCATTATTTTCTTCTGTAATGAATGGGAAAGGGCACAAATTTATTATAATATATTTGGGCACTAACACCTACCATTACTTTAACTAATCATATGAAAACAATTTATTTACTAGATTATTTATTCAATAGGTGTATTTTTACAATAAAATAAGGATTTTCACCCATACAATAATTGTACCATTTTTATGAAGTCTAACATAAGATGCCATTACACACCCTATTGTTTCTTTAATTGGCATAGACAATACATTCACAAGTTCACATTTTGGTCATTATTATCCCCATCCATTTTAGCCTCATATTCACTTTAGGCACATAATTCCTCTCAATACAATCAGTGACTAGAACCCTCAAAATATAGTTACTAGTGGTCATAGTCTAATAATATTCTAATATCATAAAATATTTCATTAGGACTCATCCTCATACCAAGATTTCTTAAATTAAAATGGTCATTCCACTACTTCCTACAACTTTGCCTTCTACATATACTATTTATTATCCCTCACATGATCCCTAAACTCTTATTCCACCTCCACAAATCCATTTAACTCCCACCATCTAATCTTCTATCCAAACCTTCTCTTAGGACCTTTTGGTGACAACTCCTTGGAATCAACATATGCAATTCAAATGATTGTCTAGATAGGACTTGGTTATCACTTAAGAGATGAAAACTAAATATAGAATTTGATGAAGCCTTTGAAAAATAAAAAATGGTAATAATAAGAATAGTCTCTACTAGTGGTCAAAAACTTAATTTAGGAGAGAAGATGAAATCTTCTCACTGAATAAGAAAAGGAAAACCTACTCAAAGAAAATGATGAAATACAATAATATCTACAATCAAATGCCCTTGGGGTAAATTTGAAGAAAATATTTCATGGATTGAAGCATACAAGTAATATATTAGTGTCATAGGGTAGAATATTAGCCCCAGAGGACATATTTGTTAGTGTAGGTTTTTATTTTTCCCTATTATTTAATTAGGGAATATTATATATTTATGCATACATGGAGCTTTCCTACATTCGTGGGATAGGATAGATTATGTGGTGATGTGTGTCATAGATGTGTCATAGGTGTCATAAGAATGTCATAAGTAACTCCTTTTATCAGCTATTCCAGGTATGGGAGTTACTTCTCTATTTTTATCACCTTGTCACCACCTTTCATGGAGGAGTTACAGTCTACTCTTAGGGTGCTTTGACCACCTATTATGGAGGAGTTACTTACGTTCTCTCCTATATGTATTCTTCACTTTGGCCATCTTAAGTTAATTGAATATTAGGTTTTGATCCTATTTGTCTTTTGCAAATTATTTCTTTCGATGTTTTCACTTTGCTTTAGCTTCTTTAAGGTGTGCACCAGCTTCGTCTCGTATGATCACTTGACCATTGCATTTGCATTATTCAGACCCTGGCAACAACTCCAATAATATTGACAATGTACAAAGCTCAACCAAGACTATTTATTATATTTTGTGTTATATATTCAAATCTAGAGTAGAGTGACAACAATAATGGGTATGTTTTCTAAATTTCCATGAATCTTTGAAATTTTTGAAACCAAAGTTGCATTTCATTTGTAAGTTACTAAGAAATAAAACCTATCTAGGCATTAATTTACTATAACTTTAATACAATTTTGGTATAAAATTATGTGAAAAATAAGAGGATTCATTTCACAAAGTGGCATAATCAGAACCATGAATAGGCTGGGCAACTAATTCATTAGGAACATACATCCATATAATTATTTTTTGATATGAATATTCTGAATTTATATACACCACTAGGGTAGGTAGTGACTAAGATAGTTTTTGACAATCTACTCTGATCGACCATTGAAAATATATGATCAAAAGTAGACAACACAATTTTTTGGAATAGTGATCAAGTTATACAACTATTCACCTTTTCTAAGGATAAGATAGCCCAAGAACAATAATTTGATGTATATTTTAAGATTTCATTATGATTTTATAGAAAATTTAAGAATAATATCCATTTTTTATTTAAGCTATTTGTTGCAAATTTTATGGTTATTGAGATAGATTTTGTAACATGCATTTGTTAATATAAGAAATTAAGTGAGGATGTAAAGAAACAAAAGTATTTGGCTTCCTAGGTAGGGGCCTCATCATTATAGGACACAAAATTTATAACTACACCTTGTTCATTTACACTTGCATTGAAACATACTATAGTAGGAGCTATGTTATCTCAAGAAAAATTTATTTTAGCCCTACTAAAAAAATTTATAAGTCCTACATTAGGAACTACTATAGTTAAATTTTATATTAATGAAGAAATGCCTAGTAAATCTATGGTCAATAAAACTTCAACATCCCATATTTTCTTTTCTTTTAGTTAATTAATTCTAATTGGTGTTCAGTCTAATGTAAGTATAGTCTTCACTAAAATTTATAATCATATGTTGTAAAGGTATTTTGATCTAATTTCTTAAATTATTTATATTTTATTGACCTTTTTTGTACATTAAATTTTTTAATATAAACATCGACTAGTTTTATTTATACAAATTATGATCACGAAAAGTTTCTATACAAAATTAAGAGTTAATCTTATTTTATACTTTGTAAATATTATACAAAATTTAAAGGTGAGGTGGTCCCCATAAAAAGATATATTTGTCTAGGTTTAATTCACTATAAAATGAAGATTTTTTTTTTTCAATTAATACATGTAAATATAGTTTATTAGTTTTTATTTAAATTTATGTTAATGTGTCAAATTTTCTAAAATTCTATCTTTTTAAATAATTTTTATTAAGTTTATAAGTATATACAAAGATATATGTGTTTTATTTTTAATGATTGGATTAAATAGTTTTTTATTATTAATAAACTATTTTGTTATATATCATGCCAATAATTTATTATTGACATTGGATATACATAGAAATTTAGTACTAACAAAAAAATAATTGATTATAATAAGTGAGTCATATTGAAATTATTTCCTTTGAATTTTTATTATGTTTGATTATGTTCTATGATTACAACTAATCCATATAATAAGTTGGTTCATGACTTATGCTTTTCTTTGTATAGTAATCTAGTTTGTTGGATTTTAAATTTTAAGTGGACCATAGAACCCATTTCCCCCCTATCTTTCCCTCTTTTTGTTAATATCAACCATATCCACCTTAATTTATATTAACCCATCCATTTTAGGTAATTTATTTTTAATATTTATATTAACTATTAGGCAACTAAAATATTTATGCCATCTAATGAAATAACCATTATTTCCATTGCTATTCCACCATGTGGTTATTGAAAAAGCCATAACCTATAACTTGTGTATTGGTGTTAATTGTCATTAATAATTAAATGAGAGGGAATTCCCCATAATAATATTTTGTTTCCATAAAACCCACATCAATAATTTTCATCTTGTACTATAAGGAGGGTTCATATCATTTAGTTATTAATATCCCTCAAGTTTGTGTACATTGGACCTTATAGTAGGGATAGAAAGGTTCATTTATGATTATAGTAAGATATTATTATTAGATTTGTAGGTTCATATCAAACCAAGAATATATAGAGTTATCCATAAGATATTTTTAACCCAACCCAATTATCTAATGTAAAGGAATCAATCTCGATATTTCACTATGAATTGGATAGTCAGCTCTACCATTTCCGTATCAACTACTATTCAAGGTCTATGGAGCAACCCTTATAAGTTCCTCCATTCATTCTATTCTTTAGGAGGATGAAATACATAGGAACATATTAAATATTTTAAGACTTATCTAGTACTAATGAATGTAATTTATAAGTTTGTTTCATAAAAACTATTATATTCTACCTTACATGATCTTATGTATGACATGTTCCTCAATTTTACAAATTAACCAATGCCACACTAGTTTTATTTCAAAATTCATACAAGTTACTAGTACCAGTGTGGTCTATCAACATTTTTTAGTATTAAAATGAAATCTAATGAGCTAATTAGAGAATTCAATGCATTATTCTAGAAGATATATATCCATTTGGATGTTTCATATAGATTAACTACTACATTATCCATAGAAATACATAAAAACACTCTTGATTCAATGACTATGGCATTATTATGTAGGGCCCATAAAATAAGCAACCTATCATATTATTATATTTAAGCCATTAATATTGATTGGTAATTGAATCCTCAATTGTAAACTTTGGCAACACCTAAAATCAATCCAAATTTATTTTCACTATATCATGTTTTAAAGATTAACTAGAATGTCATGGCCAACAATCCAAATCATGTCTTTAATAAGTTACCAATGTCTCATTATGTACCAAACCAAAGGTCAAGTTTTCCAAATAGTCTTATACCCATGACCAATTATAATAATCAAAATAAAGCCTTAGGCCTATTTAATACATTAATCACACAAGGTACATATTCATATTCCACTAGTGTTGAATTATATGCAATATAAAGCATGATACATAATCTTAATAATGAGTTCCTCATCATTGAAAAATGACTAAGAAACATATTAGGGAAAAAAAGTAAAATAAATATCACATTCTAGATATATAATATACTATTTAATAGACATAAATATAACCCATAATCAACACCCAATAAGATCCTTGAAATGAACATCTATGAGCAATTTTATCCAACTAGTCTAGAGTTCACAACATTAAAGAACATTGGGAGATAAACTACATAGAGTTATATACTACTTTTGAAAATTTTTAGAAAAATATCCAAATATATTAGATTTTAAAAACTATAAAAATTCATCCATATATGGTGCATAAAGTTCTTATGACATTATAAATATGTTCAAGATATATGATTTCTCATTCTTGGTTAAGGATGAGAATGATCTAGAATAAACTATAAATGAGATTAATGATTTTTATTGGTTTCAAATAAATAATTGATACATATGAAACATCAATAAATAGCCTATCATTATTTCTACACATCCATATAACAATGCAATTACTCCTAATCCAAAATCTAATAACAATATACCTCCTAAAAACTAAAATGAACAATATCAACATGTTGGTCCACCTAGTATGAGTGGAAATAATATAGTTGAGGATATGTATAAAGTTAAAGAAAATATTACCCTCAATGAATTGGGTCAAATTACATGACAAATGGAATTGTTGTTAAAATCTTTGAATTAAAATTCATTTGTTAACCATTCAAATATAATGCATACTAAGATGGTATTTTATGATGATAAAATTGTGGTCCTACCTTTCCTTAAAACTATTAGAATATTTGGGGAAAACATGCATAATTTTTTAATTTATTATATATATTAAGCCATTATGATGCTTATAGGTATCTGGGAAAAGTTAGGTTTGACTCTAAATAAGACATAAGAGTAGTTCTTAAAATAGACATATTTTATGTCTTAATTATTCAAGAGTTATTAAATGTCCACATGTAGTTTCATTCTGAGTCACATGTCTAAAAAATAATTAACATTCATTTAGTTGACACCCCCAAATATTATCATCTTCTCTTAACCTAGGTTTGGTAAAAAAACATTGATTAGATGTACATCTAAACATAATTTTCACATGTGTAGCTACATCTAAAAAGATAAAATTTGATATAAAAATAAATATGAAATGTCAATGATAGGGTACAATACTTTGAAAAAGTGTAATTTTATTCATCATACATAGGAGTTTACACCTTGAAAATAAAGCCTAAAATATATGAAGGAACATTTGAATGTCATTCTTGATTATGGACATTATATTTTGATGGTGTTTAGTCCCAAGAAGGTTCTTGTGTATCCATAAACCTTATTGAACTTGATAAAAAATGATATATTTATGATTATATATTTATATTACCATGCACCGAAAACTATGTAAAATATTAGGCTTGATCTTAGATTTGTAATTCATTCTAAAAATTAATGTGAAAAAAATTACTAATAATTAGAGACTCATAACTAGTTATTATTGAAGTTAAGAGTTGATGATAGTGTAAATTTTCAAAATTGAAGAAGTATAAGTATATATATTAGAGTTTTATTGAATAATTTGAATATATTAATGTAAAATAAATTAGAACAAAATAGAACCATATTACATATTATTTGGCTTCTTCTACAAAAACATTAGCCCCACCCCAGGAGTTAAAATTACATATTTTTTGGTAGAGTTTTTTACATATTATTAAATTCATTATAATTTTGGAAATATGCATGTATTTGATGATGATTGACAAGTTACAAAGCTAAAAAATAATTATTTTTATTTTTAATGCCAAATCATTTATGAAAATGATACTGAGCAAATAAAAAATATGATACTGGAGATGACGGTATTATTAAATTGAATAAAATAAAACCAATAAATGAATAGTGTCATTAAAACGAGACTTTCACATGATTTTTCAAGCTTAAAAAATAAAAAATATATAAATATAAATATAAAAAAAATAAAATAAAAAAAATTATATGAAAAAATGTGAATCTAATTTTTTCAAGATAAACATAGGAATGGGTGAACATCGTCATCATGCCAATATTGAATTGAGTTTTTCTATTTAAGAAGAGTTGAATTTGAAAGAGTTTTTGACCAAATAAAAATATGTGATGGCTTGGAGTAATTAAGATTTAAATATTTTTTATACCATGGTTATAACACACAGTATACCAATAAAATAAAAATAAAATCCTTTCATAAATACAT